>JAMPIV010011544.1:0-417500 GCA_024509875.1 Oreohelix idahoensis | reverse complement strand
AACAATTGCACTTCTCAAATAATTGCATTTGCATTTTTTTAAAAATCAAAAACAACAACAAATTAATGTTCACACTTTGTGCCCGAATACGTCTTTCAACTTGCTTAAATTGTGTTCCTTTGATCTCATCGGACTGTTGGCGGGATGGTGATAACTTGTAATTGTTGTTCTTAAATCTAATTGTAATGAACGATACAGTTTATTTCGTCTAAAAGGTCAAGGTACTCTCATAGCAGATACTGTCATAGGGGAGTGAAGTGTTAGAGACTTCACCAGACTAGGTCCAGCATCGAGAGGTGGGGGGTGCCCAGTTCTTTTCCTCGCTGCCTTTTCTTTCCCTAACTCAGTCAGGTACCCATTTACAGCTTGGTATGCTTTTTATTTTTAAAGTATGTTACATTATATTGAAAAAAGAAATATGTAAGTTTAAAAAAAAGTTTAAACCAGTTAAAGGTTATAACAATTATCTGATATTTCAGCTGAGATTTTCAAATTAATTTAAGTCGTACACGAGGAAGATCTTAACTGTTGCAGATAAAAGTAGACGTTAAGGATGGAAATTGTAAAATCTATTATGTTCCGACATCATATAATAATGAAACAATCCTCTCTTGTATTTTTGGTGTAACGTCACATGTCTTCTACCCCCATCCCCCTCGACACACTTCGTTAATCAATTTTCACCCCCCATCCCTGCACTGTGTACCGTCATATGTGGACGACCCCTTAGTGTGGAGATTGTCTTTGTTTCTCCCAAAATTGTGAAAAAAGTGCACCTTTTCATAAAATCACACCCAGGGCATTTTGTTCCTTCCATAATTGCTTCCTCATGGATTAACCCGAGTGTCGTCGTGAGAGCGCATTTTGGGGGGTATGTCGTTTCTTATTCCGTTTTACTTAGTTCTGATAAGGGACGGATTCGCGCATTAAGAAACTATCGGAGTGGGATTGAAAGAACAGAATGGAAGATGCAAATCGAGTAAAAGAATCGTTAAAAAAAAATAATTGAGGTTGGATGCCTACATTGCATTCAACACGCCCCCGACGTCTGTTAGAACATTCTGAAGACTGGATACTGTACGTACTTTCAGCCCAGAAGCAGAAGATGGTGTCTTACGTATGTTACCTTCAGCGCAGGAGCAGGACATAGTGCCCGGCCATTCCGGCTTCACAAGAGGTGAAACTCTTTGAAGACTGGCTAAGTACCTTTAAACTAGGAGCTGGTTACAGCACCCAGGTCGCTGTGACAGCACAGGCAGTGGAAGTGGAATCCATAGAAGGCATGGTTACTTCATCTGACTGTCGTTCAGAAGACAAGAAGGATATAGTAAGACTCTGTACTGTCATCATTGACACACATAAGTAATACCCAACAGGTTCACAATTTGTTTTGCGACACACGTGTAACACCTGATGAAGTATGTGCTGTGCTTGAAGTAGGGCCTTGTCAACTAGCGCTTCAAGATAAATTTAGCAATTTTCCAAAAGATTAAGCTGAACGTCATTTCAGTGCAACTTGATACAAACAAAAACAACTGAAAAGTGTTCGTGCAATCGACCAACACTGGTAGGTTTACTTACCAAGAGTAAACAGTATGACATGTTTTGCCGGTTGACTTTTTTTTCCAAATAGGTCTGCTGCTGGCAGTGATCCAGAAACTGGTGGCAAGAACTTTGATTAAGGTACGCACACAGATGAAAAAGTGAACGTGACAACAACAAAAAAAGCTGAGAAAGAACGTTTCCTATCAACTCGATTTCCTCAACGACAGAACATTATTGATCGATCTTGTAAAGGAAAGAGATTTAAAAAAAAACAATAGGATAAATTTACGACGTACTATAGATGTAGTTCTGTATTTGTGAAAATATGAATTGCCATTCTGCAGTCATCGCGAGTATCCAGTTTTAGGTTCCCAAAGTACTAATGAAGGCAATTTTTTTGACATTGTTAAGCTGTTGGCTAAAAATAATACATTACTGGAACACCATTTATTACTGGGTGATCGAAATACAACATATCTCAGTTACGACACACAACAAAATCTGATACAATCCTTATTAGCTGATACAATCCTTATCAAAGAGAGTAGCTGAAAAAAAAGTAGCTGAGTACATTGTCTTAATTATTTACTCTACTATTGATATCACTGAAACTGACACGTTTTCTTTATCCCTGCGATATGTAACAGTAAACGGTGACTCAGCGGAACGATTTGTACAGTTCAACAAAATTGCCTGGAGCTAGTAATAAAAAATGTGTCCACCTTCTTCTATCATCAAATAATTTGAGGCTGTCAATAACTTTGTGCTTCGGCCAATCTTTCGACTGAGCAAGCACCATGTCGGGTGAAATACCAGGTCTCCAAACAAGGACACATGAAATTGCTCCGTATAGGCTCTTTACGCTCTACTGTGCACGTAATTTAAATTTAACTATAATGGATGCATTAGGCGCCAATATTGAAACTAAGTTTGTTTTTTTTTTCTTTAGAAGCTTCACAAATTTTTTTTTTCTGGCAGTTTACCATGTCTTTTCACACAAAAATAAGAAAAATGCAAAACTGAATCTTTCACATTACTTTTAAAGAAACTTCATAATCCTTGATGGGCATCCAGAAAGTCAGCAGTAGATGTAGAGAGGCTTTGCAATCCGCCTATTTAATTAGTAGCATTAGTAATTTGACTAGAAACGCGTTAGAATATGATATTGATGGTGAGCTTTTAAACAAATGTGAGTAAAAATTAACGGAAAGTATTATTGTACACGATTTGATTGAAGTGTTATTTACTACATGTAAATTGTATGAGGCCAGCTGTGAAGGCTCCTGAGATAAAATGTAGTTGAGAATTATCAGAAGGCCTTTCTTGCTACCACTACGACCTCACACTTAATTTTTTTTTTCTTAATGAATGTGGCTACGTAAAGTGTCTAGGGTAATGATGTGTAATGTGGTGTTTTAGTTATAAATACACCCACAGACATTTAAGAAGACTAATAAGATTAACAAGTGTTAAAATACACTGAACTAACTCACGTGTATAAAGTTTTTGATATAATTATATTACATTTATTGGTTCTGGATCAAGTTTTATGTGACCAGAACTTGTTTTAAAAGAAGGATTGAAAATTTATGAAAAAAAAATGCATGGAATGTTACATAATAAATGCAAGAGCGTACCTATTTAAGTACTAAACTAGTTAGTTTTATTAAAAAAAGTTCGAGTAGTCATCTCTTTGGGAGGATATTTACTGTTTGTGCTGTTGGGGTGGCCTCATCACACCTGTCTATATTGACTACACAATGTCCAGAAAATGGTGGGAATTTTTACGGGGATATTAGTCACTACCAATAGTTGGTGAATGTCCAGCAGACCAGAGGCTCACTCATCTTTTTGTAGCTCTGGTGCTGAAAACTTGCGGTCCCACCTCTCCGTGCTGGCGGGCAATAATGGTGGTCTCTGTCACAAGAACTGCACAGATACACTCGAGTACAGTCACCCACCGAATAGACTCTGCTTTGTTGTCGATAGAAACTCACAGCTCTGCAATCAAAGTATGGGCCATGTGTCAAAATCTATTCTCTACCCACGTCTGGACACAACACTGACACAACAACCACATCATACAGACAGGTCAGATCTCTCTGACCAAACAGCACAGTTACCATGGTGGGCCTACATCAGACAGATCCTCCCAGACCATAGATTCTGAAAAATATTTAATTAGTTGTCGGCCCTAAAAGAAGATAGGTAACCTGTTTTCAACGCTTGATCTATCTTGCATAATCCTTGCTGTAGTTTATGTACCTTGTTGGTCCCTAGACCCTGACTTGGGCGGGGGGTCTAGAGCAAATCCCTACTTGTTTGTAAGGCTAGATTTTGATATGGCAGTATCAAATCACTCGAACATGAAACAATATTCAAAATATATAAAGAAATAATTTCAATCTTACCAGATTATGAATAATTAACACAGAAGTGCTAGCAAAACTCAGCTGAGCTGCTGGCTATAGGATGGCGTCCCTAAATTTAACTCACTGTCTTTCATATGGGAAAACACCACACTTTAAAATCTGTGTCTAACACTGAACAATTATTGAAGAATGACCCCAAATGCGCTCTGAGCGCTAATGATATGATTGTCTGTGGCCAATCACTGCCGAGGTTTATTTTAAATTTCAAATTTCTACACTAAAGTCATTTCAGTCATGCTTCAGTCAAGTATGGATGGTTATCTGTTAGTCTGTCCGTCTCTACTTGTGTTTCAAAAAAAAATGTGCTTGATTTTTGAAGCAACCTTTCTCTCCCCTTAAAATTTTGTCGTAAAAAGTTATATTTAGACTCAGCTACCACCAATGTCCCTTCACTTCTATGCCAAGTAACTTTGAACACCTGCGTCCCCAAGGTCGTGTTTTGTGTGCAAATAACGACACTTTTTATTCAAGGCAGTCTGTCGATGATGTAAACTACACTGTCTTTTGTCATTATCTTCAATATTATCTATCCGTTTGTAAAATTAAGATCATATTATTTCATTGCTCAGAATAGGCCATCCGGCCAGCTAATTTTTATATTCCTAACATTAATATTAAGAAAAATTACTTTTTAAATTTTTGTAATATTCCTAACATCTGCGTTTTAGCCGCTGAATTCAAATCAAGGCTTGGTATCGCAAAACGTCCAATTCCGTACCTCGTGTCAATTTGGGGGACGTGAATTTTTACTTTCCTCCATCCCCCCCCATTGCGTCTCCTTAGCCTTTCCAGTCATATTTTTTTTCTTTTGATCCGCCGTTCCCCTCCTGTCTAGCAAGTCAATTTTATGGAGGGTGATGACCCGCGGTCTAGGCGATCATGTACATCAGCAGCCTACGCATTATGTTTTTATCCTTAAATGTTATCTTTTGAGTATTTTACCGTTGTATCTCTGTCAATTTCACTACAGTTATATTGGGTTAGACCCAACAAATATATACTTTATATCTGTGCATCTTGTCTAGTTCCCATAAACGAATGAAATCCTTTGATCTTTGTCGGCATTTTACAGTGTATATAATTTATATAGTGTGAGTATCGAGAAAAGAAATTTTACCACTTCATGCACAGATTCTGTGAATTGATTAGGCATAGGCGTGTCTACTATTACAATAATGTGGCCATCACGTTTGCATATGAATACCTGTTGAAGATGATTTCTTAAATGATCTGCATGCGAGATACTCATGACATTGTTTGTCTTTCTTACTTACTTAGTCGTCCCCCTTCTACCGTGAGGTGTAGAGTTTTGTCATTGACATTTAATGCGCTACCAAACTGGACCTTCCTTGATCTAATTATTTCAATGGCTATCACCTCTTTGCGGTTCATAAATATTATAATGGAACGTTGCTCCTCTAAAGTGCTTGTAAATAACGGTAAGGTCATCTTTAAAGAAATTAAACTTCATCCGAATCATAATCAGATGTCTCTGAGAAATTGATAATCAATCTCGGCTGAATGAAGGACAAACCATCATTCTTCCAATATTCCTCTTCCTCTTGTAACACATGGTTCTCACATTTCTTCCAATAATCCCTGGCTATATTGGAGATGGCGGCTTTTATAAGTATTTCAACATCTTTTAATTTTAACGTTCTATTTTCTGTTGCTACCTGTTCCTTAATTTTAGCCCATACTAATTCTATTGGGTTTAAGTGAGAATGGTAAGGAGGCAATCTTAAACATCTGTGACCATGTTCATGGATTGCCTTGTCTATGTGAAATATCTTTGTATGCTGTGTCTTTTTTTTACAATTCCAAGTAATTCAGGCTTCAGGGACATTTCGTTGAATGGAATGTTGTTTATGGTCAGCCAAATCTTTATTACATCTTTAGTACTTGATGAATTAGGAACTTTATCTTCTGGTGCCACAACGTTGTGATATGAAGCATTGTCCATTATCAAACACGACGGTCTATCCAAGGAAGGAAGTACATGATTCACAATCCAATCTTGAAATATCTTGCCATTCATCTCTGTATGGTAATCCCTATTATCTGTGGATTTTGAAACAAATATGAGTTCAGTATTATTTAGAAGCCCATGATGGCTGCTTCCTGGATGTGCAATTATTAGGCGCTGTCCTTTGCTGCTTGGTACTAGTCTCTTAGTTGTCCCATCAGATGACTGCCATTCTCTTTCATTAATGTGGTGCGCATTGATCTAAGTTTCATCTAAATACACAAAATCATAACAATCTCTTCTCATTTCTCTGACCTCACGTAAATATTTGCTTCTCATTGCAACTATATGAGGCTTCTCACAAATAAGGTTTCTACCACCAACATATTTTCTAAAAGTGAATCCCAAACTCCTAAATAGTCCTCCATAGTGTAGATTTGGAAATATCAATGTCATTATTCTTTCTTAACCAAATTTTCAATTTCCTTAAAGTCACTGCCTCATTATTGTGAAACATATTGCAAATTTCTCTGCGGATCAATTCTCTGTCAAAATTATCCACCACTCTTGGCCTAATTTTCGTGTGTAAAACACTAGAATTAGAAATTTCAGATGTTCAAAAATCATGCCAATTGTTTGATAAACCAAAAATGTGCAAATGAGGTCGTATAATTTACTGTAGACATTTCAATATGTGTGCGTGTGATGTGTGTTGGCAAGTAGGATTTTATATTATATCGCAAAGAAACGAAAATTGAAACCAATGGCCGCATTTTAATGAAAAATTTAATTCATAGGGTCTATACCATTTCAAATTCACACACAAAATTTCACTTATATGCGTTATATATTCGCTGAGATATAGCATTTTGAAGTTGGGCAAAGCTAGTGAAACGTGCTATAGTACGGAATGCATGCAAGGAATAAATTTATGTTTGAATCCACTTAGTGTCCTTAGATTCTCGTGTAAATGAAATGAGTAATAGATTTGTGCATTTTATAAAATGTGGCTGCCAAATTTAGCGGTTTAGATTTACAGCATTTTGACAGCGCGAGTAGTGTGAATAAAATCGCATTTTTTGGCAGACGAGTAGGCCTACTCAGATATGATTGACAGTCAAACCGAAATTGTGGAAGAGTTTCTTTCATTTAAAGACATGTATAAAGAGATACTAATGAGCACTACTGGTAGGGCAAAGTCAAAAGTTTTGACAAACTCACCATCGCTATTGTACTGAATTTCATAAACGCCAATTATACATGTTCCATTTATCCTAACCTTTCGAGATTGTATTACATATATCGGACATTGTCAAAGAGTAACGCAGTTCAGAACGATCCTATTGCCGACTCAAATGTCACGATATATTTAAGTTTTCTTCTTTTCAAAACATGCCAAAGAAAGTGTATTGCTTGCGTCTAATATAAAGAATGTTTCCTTTGCGCATTAGTCTTTTTCATGACACCATCGTTACTCTTTTTAGCCGCCAATGGTATTTTTAACATTCTTTTGTAAAACCACATCTCTGTGGCCTCTAGTGATTTTCCCACTTGTTTACTAATTGTCCACGACCCACTTCCGCACGTCAGGATTAGTTCTGTACAAAAATTGAAGAACTCTCTTTCTTACTTCCATTGACAAATAATTGCTGCATAAAACACTTTTCTTCATTTTATAGAATGCTGCTTTTGCCTGGGCTATTCAACTCTTCACATCTGAGATGCATCTTCCATCCGATGTTTTTAACGTCCCTAAGTATTTGAATCAGTTTTAAAACTGTTGCATTTACTTCGATAGTGCATTCTCGAGAAGTTATTTTCTTCCAGATGACTTTTTACTTCTGTCGTTTGCTGTTAAGGCTAGAGCCGTTATTTTCACTCTCTGTCATTATCCTATCAGTCATTTCTTGCAGCTCCATTTTTTTTTTTTTTTTGCTATTAAGACTGTTTCATCAGCATATTTCAAGCTGCTTGCGTTATGTTCACTAACTGATATTCCTGGCATGCCATTTTTTGGATCTCATTATATTTTCAATGTATAAATTGAACAGATCAGGTGACAACACAACTCCCTGCCTAACATCCTTTTTTACCTGCTGAAACGTTCCTATTTGGTTGCTAATTCTTACAGCTGCTGTTTGTTGTCAGTACATGTTCGTTATTATTCTCAGTTTCTTATTATACAGCTGAAGTCGATTATAATAAAGTAATAGACAACTGTCCTAGAATACAGCTTTAAAGGAAAGAGTCTGCTGTAACTGCTTTATAGATAGTGTGATTCGCTTCCGTGGCTGGCGGTGGTACCGTTCGGAAGGTCCTGGGTTCGATCCCCCGGTAAGCCACTCACTTCTGATGTTTTTTCTGTTGTCTAGTTTTCTACTTCTTTATTTCTCACGAGTGCCTGAAACATACCTTTATGTGTTTAATATTTATTTATTTACTGTTTACAGGCCTCAGGTTTTTCCCTCTATATTTGTTGAAATTTATAGATTAATGCAGTTTGTTTTTGTCTGATCTCGGAAATATAAAATAAGTAAATACGACATGTTCAACTATGTTTAGTTTTTTTTTTTTTTTTTTATAGAATACACAAGAAATAGATGTCATACTGTAAAACTCTTTTTATATTTTAAATAATGTAAAATAACACACATTCTTGTTGTGA
Source organism: Oreohelix idahoensis (assembly GCA_024509875.1). Lineage (NCBI taxonomy): Eukaryota > Metazoa > Mollusca > Gastropoda > Stylommatophora > Oreohelicidae > Oreohelix > Oreohelix idahoensis. The sequence goes on along the minus strand of JAMPIV010011544.1, from coordinate 408,892 downwards.
AACAATATCATTCTTCCGTTTTTATTTGAAGTGCAGATTTAATATTATAACGAAGTTAACAATATTTAATCGATAATTTGATATGTCGTGTGGTGCCTTTTATGTGTTCGCTTTCTCTGCTGTTAAAACCTGTGTGCGCCACTGCCGAGGTCTGTTACCATTTCGCTCTGGATCTCGCCTGACTAAATTTAACATTTCTCGAGATCTATATCAATGTGTCTACCAACACATCTGATTAGCCTTTACACTCCTCAAGATTTGTATCGTTTTATTTATCATCAAGTATTGACCACACCCGGACTAGTGTTTATTTTCCTCCTAATCTAAATAAAAGCATGAGGCATTTTTTTCTGTAGCTTGTTGGCTCATGTTGATAAAATACCGTTACAACCTTTGAAAATACAGAACTGTAACAATTTTGTTGCTGCAGGTTTTCCCCCAGCCACTGACATATAACAGACTTACTGGTGCTTTTGACAAGGTAGACGGTTTGCGCTGTGAACTAACGTCTTCATTTTCATCGGACAGTCCACTTCTTCGGTATGGGCCCACAGATACAGAACGAGAGAACATGTTGGCGTGGGCGCGAAAGGAAAGGCTGCCTCTGTTCCTTCGGTAAATTTTGCTTCTGTTTTATTGTTTTTACAAATAATTTTGTTCTTTTTGAGAACATGATCATTTCCTACCGAGAACAGTAATCTTGAAGCAACTCGACTGAACAGCGCCTACTTCGAATTGCATATGCAGTGAAAGTTCCAGATGGCCATTTGACACCTGCAGCAGACGTGCGAATACCTGTGTGACAATCTTAGCGTCCTCATCGACCACCAAAGAAGTACAACTCATGTTCGTACCTCAGAATAAATATCACGTTCAACCTCTGATGGGTTATAATTAGTATATATTTTGTTTTCAATGACTTTCATTTCTTATAAGTCATACATATTATAAGAGGCGAAAGCAGCATTCTATAAAATGAAATGTATTTTATGCAACAACTCCTTGCCAGTGGAAGTACGGTACGAAAGAGAGTTCTTCAGTTCTGACACATGAAATTGGGTCATGGACAAGTAGTGAACAAGTGGGAAAAGCACTGGAGACTAGAGGCGTGGTTTTACAGAAGAACGTTAAACATAGCATGGACAGTTAACATGAGTAATGTGGTTTTACAGAAGAATGTTAAACATAGCATGGACAGTTAAAATGAGTAATGTGGTTTTGCAGAAAAATGTTAAACATAGCATGGACAGTTAACATGAGTAATGTGGTTTTACAGAAGAATGTTAAACATAGCATGGACAGTTAAAATGAGTAATGTGGTTTTACAGAAGAATGTTAAACATAGCATGGACAGTTAAAATGAGTAATGTGGTTTTACAGAAGAACGTTAAACATAGCATGGACAGTTAACATGAGTAATGTGGTTTTACAGAAGAATGTTAAACATAGCATGGACAGTTAAAATGAGTAATGTGGTTTTACAGAAGAATGTTAAACATAGCATGGACAGTTAAAATGAGTAATGTGGTTTTACAGAAGAATGTTAAACATAGCATGGACAGTTAAAATGAGTAATAAGGTTGTCATGAAAGAGGCCAATGTGCAAAGGACGCGTATTCCTTAGGTTTAGAAGAAAGTGGCCGGATGAACGTTGCCACAGTCTACCAGGGCAAGATTTTAAAAGACACACAAACATTTACGAGAAATGTTTCCATAAGAGAACTATTAATTAGTCAATTTCCGTTGCATTAGATCAGTATCCTTTCTCCCCATGTCATTTAGGAAGGTTACTCCATGGCTTCATATTTAATGCATCCCTATAATTTTAACTACAAAGATCTAATGAAGTGACCTGTAATGAAATAACCAATGTAGAAACAGTGCCGACGTAACAGAAAGAGCACACCATAATTAAACACTTGTCAATTTTGACGTGTTACATACTAGTACAGTAGAACTCCATTTATCCGAACCCCATGGGACCGAGCATCGTTCGGATAATCAAATGTTCGGATAATTGGATTACATAATGTATCGAGTACATGTACACATATTTCTAAAAATAATTAACCATCACAAGGAAAATACACTATAAAACATATTTACTTGTACTGTAATAATAATACCCACACTGAATTAGATCACTGTATCACCAAAATCTTTAGTTACTCTGCAGTGCAAGTACTACTTGTACAGTATTAATTATTTTTTTTTAAGAAAGAGAAATATTTTCAAAATAACATTACAAACGATTCAAAACCAGGCGCAACTTACGTATACATGTACTTGCACAGATGTAGCCCACTATTTAAAATAATGAGAAATCCTCTTTTGTACCAAACTGGATAGTCTCCTTTTGGCTGCTAAGTCCCTCATTCTCTTCAACAGCAGAAGCTGTGTAGGACAGCTGTCATCTTCTTGCTCGTACCAAGCCATCGCTGTTTCTAGTGCTATAAAGGCCTCTTCAGGACTTGGTCGACGTTTTGGGTTTTCTTCATACTTTACAAGTACATGTACATCATGTACTTCTGAGGAGTCTTCATCATCGGCCACTACATGTATTTGGTTTTCTTCTTGCACAAAAGACAACATTTCTTCGTCATTCAAAAACTGAAAACCAGAATCATTATCATCTTCTAGCACAAGTGTGCATCATCTTTGTCACAGTCCGAAAATCTGGGCATTGCTTGAAACAGTTTCACAACTTCATTTATACAATCATCATTTGTGTCCACTGCAGTAGTTTCATTGCCTCCTTTTTTCCCAAGCAATCTATTCCAAGCCTTGTTGAGATTATCTTGTGACAGGGTGGTCCAAGCAATCAGCTAACATATAGCAGCAGTCTTTGAGATTAAGCTTTTTGGAAAACGCCACCACACTTTCTTCATCTTCAGCCAACAATAAACGACGCAGGACTTCCTTCTTGTACATCTTTTTAAGCTTTGCTATAACACCCTTATCCATTGGTTGAATCAGTGCTGTTACATTGGGAGGCAGAAAAATTACTTTAAAATTTGCATCAACTGCATTCAATGTATCCGTCTCTGGATGAGATAGTGCATTGTCCAGTAGAAGAATTACTTTTCCAGTTTTCTTTTCTTGTTCTCTCAACCTCTTCACATTTGGGATGAACTGATTTGTATACCAATCAAGAAATATTTCACTATTCATCCAAGCACTCTTCTGTGCTTTGTAGCACAATGGGAGACATGTCACATTCTTTAAACAACGTGGGTTTTTTTGGCTTTGCCAATCATTATCACCGGTAAACGATGACGTCCACTGCAATTCGCGGCTACCAAAATTGTTACTCTCTCTCTCTGCACTTTTTAAACCAAGGTGTAGCTGCTTTGCGCTGAGATGCAAGTGATTTTTGAGGCAATGATTTCCAGTATAAGCCAGTCTCATCGGCATTATACACATCATCAAGTGAATAACCTTCTTCTTCCAGAAAAGCCAAGAATGTTTCTTTAAAATTTTCAGCGGCAGTTGCATCGCTAGATAAAGATTCCCCTTGAATCTCCAATTCTCGTATGCCATGACGAGATTTAAAGTTTCTTAACAATCCCTGGCTAGCCTTAAAGTCAGGAGGACCGTCAAGTTGATTGTTGAACTGAAGTTCCTTTTCACACAATAGAGAGCCAGAGATAGGTTCCCCTTTGCTTCTTCTTTGCACAAAACATATAAACAAAGCCTCTTCCAATTTCAAATCTTTCGCATCTCTCATGGTTTTACGTTTCTTCGACCCATTTTTACTATCCTTCTTCTTCTTCTTCCTCGTTCGCCCTGAAAAGGACGGTGGTTGCGTTGTGTCTGTTTACGCCTAAGCTGTGATATCTGCACCTTTCGGTCGACACATCCGACTTCAGCACGGCATTTTTTAGGGACCGGGTTTGCCTTCCCATTGCGATCCGCACTCGCTCAGCCAGACTGCACTGCTGCAGACTGTTTCCAGGACCACCACGTGGAGGTGGAGTGCGGTCTTGACCAGCTCTGGTTCGCTGGTCCTGATGCAAGCAGTACAGCTATGGGTCGCTGACTGCATTCACTATTGCTGCATCTTGGGGTCCCTTTTTACTATCCAATTTCGATGCAAAACTCATAATTTTATCCTTGTTACTTTTGATGTCAGAGACGGTAGCTTTCCCAACATTGAAAATCCTCGCAAGTGAAGACAGTTTCACCTTTTCCTAGTCTCTTGATAATTTCTGTTTTCGTTTCAATTGACAAAAGATTGCGGTTCCTTTTATATGCTTTAGGCTTACTGGAAGATGCCATATCGCACAGAGAAATACTTGTACACCAAAATTACTCTGCTGTAGTAGCAGACACAATTATTTTAAGTTGAATTGTCTGTTTAGCGCCAGTGTTCTGCCTAGAATGCACACGTACACTGGATTGGTAAACCAGATATTAACTGACTTTATGATCTAACTGTCTTCCTGTGCGTAAGCGACCATTAGCCCATCCCATCCTCTACAAATTGTTCGCACACATTTGAAGCTTGCCGCATCAAAATATTCAGAAATGTAGTCGTAACGTGACTGGTGGCGCCTGATTTTTTTTTCTGGAAAAAGTGTTCGGATAATTGGGTGTTCGGATAATTGGGGTTCGGATAAATGGAGTTCTACTATATACTGTATGCCCAATGGGCTGATCACCCGTTGGCTTGTCACACCGATTACGGAAACAACGGCAGATGGATCTATTTGTTGTTGCCCTAAAGACGCCGCTAGGCGTGATGGGAAACTACAACAGAGAAAATCAATCTGCTGTTGCCCTTAAGACGCCACAGGGCGTGATGGCCTCTGACTGCTTGGTCGGTCTTTGGCTAAGGACGGAAGAAGAAGAAGAAGACTATATACTGTATACATATATATATATATATATATATATATGTATATATATATTATATATATATATATATATATATATATATATATACTATATATATATATTACAGTACCAGTCATATTGCTCAGCTAAATAAGCTGAAATCTAATTAAATATGCATGTTCTGCCCCAAATTTGCACTCCACTTAAGTGAGCAAACACTACCAAAAGTTAAAAAAAAATTAGCGTAGAGTAACGTCCCTTGATATAAGAGCAGACGACAATTTCTAATGCTAGTGGCAGAAAATGGATACAAAGTCAAAGTGTATGTTAATTTCACATCTTTGGAATGAAGGAAATCAAACATGTTCCAACATTTCTAAAACCTTGAACATTCCTGAGCGGACTGTCTACAGAGTTGTGAGTAAATTAAAAGCAGGTAATGGAATCGAGCGAAAAGAAGGTAGTGGGGGGGTCAAGAATTTTGGACACAAAGGACCATCGGCGTCTCGCCCAAATCGTTCGGGCTGGGCCAATGAAGAGTGTAGAAAACATACGGCAGCGCATGATCGATTTGTGAAACCCAGAGGTATCTAATGCTACTGTCAACCGGGAGCTACACAGGATGAATTACACAAAAAAGCGGGTAATTTCGTCACCATTTCTCACAGAGACTCACAAACAGATGCACTTGAACTGGTGCCACGAACACCAAAATTTGTCATGGGACAATGTGATTTTTTCAGATGAATGTTCTGTTTGGTCTTATCCTGCTCAAATAAATATTTGGATGAAAGACTCTGTAACGCCTGTGTACCAGCGACCGAAACATACCCATAAATTCCATCTTTGGGGAGGGGTGGCAGCAAGAGGTGCCACCCCACTGTGTGTTTTCACAGGAATTCTCACGAAAGAAAGGTACATCGACATATTAGAGGGACACCTTCTGCCATTTATGCAGGTCATGTACCCCGATGGGTGCACATTTCAACATGACAATGACCCAAATCATACAGCTCATACCCCCAAAGCATGGCTGCAAGAGAAGAATGTGATAGTGCTGAAGTGGCCCAGCAACAGTCCCGATCAAAACGCAATTGAAAACGTTTGGGCACTACTCAAGAATCATTTAAAAAAGAGTGGACTCAGAGACGTTGAACAATTGAAGAAGGTAGCTGAAAAATACTGGGACAGTCTGACTCTCATTTACCTACAAACATTTGTGGGAAGTATGCCTCGCCGCATCCAGGCTTGCCTTGCTGGAGAAGGCAACATTATATTGTACTGAAACCACTGTTAATAGATAGGGGAGATACCAATCTTCCTCTGGACATACAGTTTTTATAATTATTTGCTTCTATGAGTGTGCTGCGTTGCGAAAATATGACTGCCATTTTTTTTGCAAGTACTATATACTGTATATATATATATATATATATATATATATATATATATATATATATATATATATATATATATATATATATATATATTGTCTGTCTGTATATATATATATATATATATATATATATATATATATATATTGATGCACTCCCAACGGGCTGATCACCCGTTTGCCAGTCACTTTGATTACGGAAACAACAGCAAACGGATTGATTTGTCGTTGCCCTAAAGACGCCATTAGGCGTGATGGGAACAACGGCAAAGAAAATCTATTCGCTGTTGCCCTTAAGACGCCACTAGGCGTAATGGCCACTGACTGCTTTGCCGGTCGTTGGCTAAGGACGGAAGAAGAAGATTGATGCACAGCTCACGTGTAACTCCCGGTGGTTCTTTGAAGAGACAAAGAAACGATAGGACTACTGCACCCTCAAGCATGTCGTACTAGGCGACTTATATGGGGCTGGCAACCTCATCATTTAAAACAGATTTGTGCAGTAGCCACCGCTGCTAGAGCATATAAATGCTTGGTGCAGGTTTGCAGCAACAGTGATGGCTCCATGCTCTGTAAGGGGCGCGAAGGAAAATGGTGACGAGTTCACTTATTATTTTGATGATATGCACGCCTAATGTCGTTTATTAACTGCGGTTTTATTCTTCAAGTCCGATTGTTGTGATTCTTCTGTTAGTTTTTAATTGTCAGTTCTCTTTCTTCCAGAACGCAGCTTTTTCGGGAACTCAAACTGGTGAAGATGTTACTGCGACCTTTAGATAATGATCGTCACTCAGCAAGTCGGGGCAGCAGCCGGAATATACGAGGTTATAGCCGCGGTACAGAGGGTTACATCTCTAGTCTTAGGTCTGTGTGACATAAGGAAACATTAATAAAATGATCGTTTTGTTTGTTTGTTTGTTTGTTTGTTTGTTGTAAAGCAACATCAACAACAACAACAAAGGTCTTACAACTAATTGTGACTGTGCCTTTGTTTGCGTTATTCTTGGTGTCAGGTAAAACTAGCATACGATAGCAATGTAAGCAAGCGAAGACAAACTAATTGCAAGTTAATTTGTATATTCTCACACATAAAATAGCATGTCTTTGTAAAATGTGTTGTGTTGAGCAAATTTTAAGCCAAATCGGTTAGACAACTTGTATCTAAGCATGACTCATCGTTTGGTTTGTGTACTAGATGTAAAGGTAAAGGTTAGTCCCATAGCAAATACTGTCGTAGGGGAGTGAAGTGTTAGAGACTTTGCTATACTAGGTCCAGCATCGAGAGGTGGGGTAACCAGTTCCCTTCCTCGCTGCCTTTTCCTTCCCTAGCTCAAGAGCAAAATCAGGTACCCATTTACAGCTGGGTAGACTGCAGCGTGTCGACACCGTGAATCGAACCCGGCAGTTGTGCCATAGGAGATCACCGCTCTAACCGCTCTGTCAATCGGATGCTGTAAAACGACTTTTCACTAATACTGCTCATCAATTTTTTGCTTCTTTAAATATCAGCGTCAGCGGGGATAACAGTGGAAATGGTATTTATGATGAAGACATTTGGGGTGAACCACACTACAGTGCCCTCTACCGCTATCAGCGCCCTGGCAGTCGAGCTGTTTCTCTTCCCGCCATGATCCTGTTTGGTGAGTTTACTGGAATCATTCACTGGAATCATTCACTGGAATCATTCACTGTATGAGATGGGATGGAGGCTGAGAGTAATATTTAATAAGGCATGTGGAATCATTCTTCGTTCCTTACAGTCCTTTCTTTAGCATTACAGCAGTGTCAGTTTTCCCCCTTTTGAGCCAGTAACGTGGCAAGCAGACTTTTTTTAAATCAGGAGTTTTGCCTTCTGTTCATATATACATTTTCCGCATGAAAACCATACTAGCAACTTTAAAATACTTTTACAAAACTGTAGACAAATTTATGATTAATCTAAATTCATATTTAGATAAGCCCTTTTTAAAAATAAATAAATAAAATAATAATAAATAAAAATATTAACCCCAAAGGTATTAAAGCTTTTACAATAACTGAAACGATTTAGATTTTCATGGTAAAAAACATTTTCAGGCAGGCTTCCCTCTACGGACATGACAAAAAATAAAGTAAATAAAAAGAAAACATTAAACAATTTTTTTTTAAATTTTAATGATTATCGATATAATACATGTTCAGGTAAGCCCTTTAAAAATAATAATAAATCACTATCTTATTAACGACTTGTACAATACGTGGCACAGTAAGATTATCATGGTAAAAATATTTTCAAAGGAGGCAAAATACAAATTTCTACATACACACCCTCTCACACGTGTATTTGAGATAAAAGTGCTGGGTGATGGAATACCTCGTAATTATCATTGTGTGCATGTGGGCAAGTGAGGTTGTGTGTGGGGGAAAAGTGGGGGGGTGGTAGGATAGTTACCACTGTATAAAATAAAAGGCTTGGCTTTGTAATATTTGAGGGGTCAAGGATCCTGGTTTTGGGTTACTTGGAATGGGGTCATAAAATACATGTCGCTCGTTGTTGGAACATATGGAGGAGAGTATCTGGGCGAATAACGTTGTAGTCAAACACTGATTTATTGTGACATGCCCATATTAAATTTTGAAATTCAGAGAGTAGAATGATCAACTTGATGTGGGAAGCTGGTAGTGTTTTTGGGAATTGAATTGAGCATAATGGTTTTGAAAATGTCCAATCTTTATTTCGTATGTGTGCCAATTTGTGACAAAATGTAACAGAAATACTGTACAAACGTTACCATACCAGAGTGCATTGACATAAACATCAGTCGTGACAGAGTCCGCATTACATATAAGATGTAAGTTCTTACTAGTGTTACAGGAATGAATACAGGAAAAAAAAAATTATTAATTACTATCAAACATAAAAATATTAAAAAGAGTATAAAAAATATCTTTCTTAATTAAAAATTTGGTTCCATTACTTGTCACTTAGTTTGAAAATTTAGAATTTTCAAATAATGATTAATGTCTTCAATTATTCCCTTTGCAATTAAACAAAAGTGCTAATACATACCATGCTAAAAAACAGTTGAAGGAGTCGTGACCAACAAAATGTAATTTCAGCAGTATTATCGACTCGAGTCGGTGGCCTCGAACTCGACTCGGACTAAAGTCTCCATAACGTCTCGGTTGCGGCTTGACTCGAGTTTTTATTGTTGTTGTTGTTTTTTTTAAATTAGCAACTCAACTCGACTCGGGATTTACCAATTTTGGGGAACCAACTTCGCTGTACTCATTCATAAGGCACACATACGGAGATAGTGAAAATGGTTTAGTTTAAATAAATAAAATATAAGCGATCTAAATAAAACACTACATAGAGATTATTATTTATCATTATTATTTATATTGATTGATTGATATAACTGTTTGAATCGATTGTGACAATAAATAGTTTTAGGTAAAAAATAAGATTTTGACTTGAGACTCGATTTGAAAACCACTTTTATGTACTTTGAGACTCTACTTCAGACTTTTTAGACTTGAAGACAGCTCTGAATTTCAGTGTGTACCATCGAACTGTAGGCCTAGTTATGTGCACATTTAATTTTCAGAAAGGCCTATAGGGATTCTCGGGAACAAAAACTATTATTTTGTAACTATACATTTGTATTTTTTCGAGTGTTTACTACTTCTTATTCTAGTAGTCGAGTTATATACAGCATATGTAAAACAGGCTATCTACAAATAATATTCAAGTGAGTTGTCCACTCACAGAAATGTCACTCAGACAATAGTAGGCTATACTTTTGCATTTTCAGACATGGAGTAATAATCGGTCTAGGTTAGGCGGTTAATCTTAATTTACCCCATCAGACCTAAAGATCTTTTATATTTGGACATGCGCCCTAATATAACCGACTGGTTTGAACGGGACACACCTCGCCAAAGTGAGGCAAAATTTTATATTAAAAAAAAAAAAAAAGGTTAGGCGGATGGTTATAGACATTATAGGTATCAAGAGAAGAAACAGTGAAAGGGAGACCATCGATGCTAAATGTTTGTTATCAAGCTAGTGCAAGTAACGTGTCCTTTCTCGAGTATCAACGAAAGATTTGCAGATCTAGGCTTTTCAACCTGTTCTGTCTAGCCTACTACCAAATATAAGTAAATGTACCTGTACATAAAAATAAATAAAACAATATCTGACAATGTTAATAACATATCTTTACTTTAAAAAAATATATATATTTATGCACTATTTAGCTGGCTTGATTTTACTTTTGTGTAGCAATGAATTCCATAAGATCAAATTACATGCCGATGTTGCCGCGCCATTTGAAAGGTTTCTGGAACACAAGTAAACAAGCAGATTCTCTAGTCGTAATAGGAATACCAGAATTCATGTTACCAAAAATACTCCACACTCTACCATTGTGGATTGTGTTGTCTGTTTTGAAGAGATCTATGTGGTTCAGTTGTACCCCTGTCAACATAGAAGCCTTTGTCAAAAATGTGTGGCTGAGATCATAGCCAACAGCTGTGGGTCTGCCCCATATGTCGTGCAGAAATTCAAGGCTATAGGGAAGTCTTCTAAATGCCACTTGCTTTCCTTAAGCTGGCTTGTGTCTTGAATAACCAAAAACAAAGACATTTTAATGTTAGAGATCTCATGGTTTTCATCAGCATCATGTGTCATTTCTAGTATGCACTGATGATAATATCCCTCCACAACTGTCAGTCCCCCCCCCCCCCTCCCCCCATAATTCTTAAATCAGCATAATCATCATCATTTTATGGAGCCACCCCTGCAGCTAGTTCCCTTGCAGAAAACCTGCACCATGCGCTCACATGCTTGTGCAGCTGTGTTTTATGTTGCTATTTGTTTTACAAGATGAGGTTACCTTGTACGACATGCCTGTGGGAGCAGTAATCTTATTTTTTCTTTGTCTCATCAGAGACTCTCAGGAACTACACTGGTCAAATCAGTATAATACTCTCACTAAATCCATATTGTTTTGAGGTCGTGCTTATAGGCCACCTAAAGATTTTTAGAAATTCTTGTCAAGTAAAATAATGTAATGATAAAGGAAACAAAAAAAAATTACAACATGTGACAGGAAACTGTACAGGTATTTAGACCACTGGGCCTTTTATATTAGGACATGCACCCTAATATAAATGACAGACATTGTGTCTACTTTGAATGTGGCGTGCCTCAACAAAACGAGGCAAAACTCATCGTTAAACAAAAATAATGAGTAATCTTATCATCAGACAGAGCCCTATCCCCCCATCTTCTCCTCACAAATCATTCCCCCCTCCCACACTGACTGACAATGGTTTTTGACCTTTCTGAAATGTAATTAATATATAGCACTCAGGTGAAGTTACATTAAAGTGGTTAATACAGGACATAACTCATGAGATCAACATAAGGACATAGAGATGAATAGGGATGTTTGCTATGTATGAAAAGCAGTAGGCTGCCAAAACATGCTGCAAGCTGAGCTTAAGGTAGTAGTATACCTTGATAGGGTAAACAACTTCAAATTTTCCTTTCAGAATCAAACAACCATGGGTATAGTGTTAGTATGGACTTAAAATGTTTGTCCACATAATGACCTCATTAATTATGCAAATTAGCTATCCAATATGGCCGCCGTAGTGAATAAATTATACACCTTTTTTAAAACATCATAACTATCTTATTTGTACAAGGATCTGACTGAAACTTGGCAAATTGAATCATTATATATAGCGTGAGGTTATGAACTAAAATGACAGAGATTGACAGAAAGGTTAATTTTTAATGAATTTTCAAAATTTATATTTCTGGAATGTTTGATATTTGTGCCTCATTATATATGCATGATGGTCATAAAACTAAAACTTTGAATTCAATTGTATCCATTTTAGGTCATAATCTGTAAGATTATATGATAACCAACTGTGTTAATTTTCATGTCAATTGAATGTACAGATCCAGAGATATCTTGTTTCAAAGATCACCAATTATGCTAAAAAGACAATTCAGAGAAAACAAAGAAAAACAGAAAAAGAACTCACAAAATGAAGTTTAATGAGCTCCTGTTGAATAAAGGTCTCCTTCTACTGCAGCTGCAGTGTCTATGAATCCCATTTTCAGTGCTCTCAGGGTCTTTCCATTGCAATGTCCTTACTTGCTGAATAGATCCCGTGCAGCGTTCTCCTGTATGCTTTCTTTGCCATGGGTTGACTTGTGTTCATGTATATCGAAAAATTCTGCAATGCACTGTGGCCTTTCCCAATAGAACGCACAAATGCCACCATTCGCACATTTACTTCTTTGTTTGTGAGTAGCTGAAGATGAAACATCAGAAGTATTGAAATTGGCAGTCCATTCACCACAGTTTGTGCGCTTGATACTGATTTCATGACAAAAGCCATTCCGAGTCTCTTCGACGATCTCACAGGTCAGTGAGTACTGATAACATTTGTCACATCTAAAGTTAGTGCATAAAAACCCAAACAGTAGTTTTACATCCATAAGGATAAACCCATTTCCTTTGTTGTCATTTTTAGCTTGTCCTTCACTTTCTTGGACCTTTATGACCTTTATTTTCTTTGTTGAGGAGCACAGAGGTTTTATAGCGTCACTATTGACAATAGGTGTCTCATTTTCAGGCAACGGTTTGTTGGTGTACACGCCTCCCAGTCTTTGTCTTATTTCTCATTGTGAACAAAAGAAGCTCTGCTAACTATTATTATACAGAATCAGTATAAAACTAGCAATAAATAGAGTTGATGTTGGTGAAAATGCACTATGCATGTAACAAATGTTGAAATTTACGATCAAAGCTTTCTAGACACACACTTTTGAAAAATTCACAAGAAATCATTGAGTGATTCCCCGTGGAAAAGTTATAAATATCTTTTTCCTGTTGCCTATGTATAATTATAATTTCGCAGTTTTACAATTACGCACCTTCATGTTGGGTCATTATTCACATGGTAACCAACTATAAACATTGGTTGCTAACAAATAAAGACAGATCTAGAAAAAACATGAAGATGGACAATTAAGGCAGAATTCTGAAGCAAAAATGATGACCAAACAGAAGATAGAGAGGGGTACTGGACTGGATTATGTGAAAGTTATCTACTCCTGGCCTATGAACCTTAAGGCACGTTGAGAACTGATAATGAACATAACTTGCTCTATAGCAATATTAAACCCACAGTTCTACAATTAAATAAATGTATGCACCAGCTCATCCCAGAATGAAGCATCTAAAGATTCTAATAACTACAGTAGAAGCAATAGAGAAATACAATGTAAATAAACTTTGTGCTATCAGTGTCAAAGAATAAGAAATACAGATCATCATATGTGAAAATAGATGTCTTGAAAAATAAAAAAAAATAAGCAGCTAATGAAACTTTAAAAAGCCTGGAAAAAAAAACCTGCTGATCAGTGCTTTGGTGTAAACATTACTATGGAGGAATATAGAGAGAAATAGAGGATAAGATGGTTTTGAAAACCCAGTGAGAATGAATCCCAGTCAGCCTAGAAGAAGGAACAAATGAACTCAGTGTATTTTAAAAGTGTTGAGAATTGAGCATGCAGGCCCATCTAACATTCTGCCCTTTGTCTTAGCTTGCATTTTAAATGCCTTTAAACTAGAAACAATTACTTTGTAAATTTTCACATCAGCAATACTAAAAGAAAAAAATAATGTATCTTTATTTCTGCTGAAGTTATGACAAAAGTATTAGGGGCTGACTATTTAAGAAGGGAATTAAAAACACATGAAGTAGAATTTTTCTTTTGCCTGATATATAATTTGGGATAGATGATGGTCAGGTATATTCAAAGGGCAGCATATGAATATGTTGTCAGAAAAAAAAAAAATGAACAGTTTTTTCAGGCCATAAATCGAGGATTCCTTAGCAAGAGAGAGGTTGGTAAGAAAACGAAGATGGCTGTATACCGCTCCACCTATGTCCCAGTCTTGACATATGGATGCGAGTCATGGGCAATGACTACAACCCACAAAAGCCAGATCCAAACCTCAGAAATGAGGTATCTGAGGAAGGTGGTTGAAGTAACAAGAAGAGACATAGTCCGCAACCAGACGATACTTCAAGGCCTAAAATCCCACCCCCTGCAGACCCAAGTAGAACAGTCCTAACTAAGATGGTTTGGCCATGTCTGCAGAATGGGAGAAGATCGGCTACCACGACAAGCATGGGAAACAAAGAGCCAGGGATCCAGACCCCCAGGACGACCCAGAGTCCGCTGGGATGACAACATTAGACAATCTTTGAAGGATCGAGGACTAGAATGGAACCAGGCCAGGAGGAAGACAGCCGATAGGATAGTCTGGCGCTCTCTCTTCCAAACCTCTACACCTCACGGTAGAAGGGGAACGACTAAGTAAGTAAGTATTAATAAATTAGTGGACATACCTTGAGAGCCCTTGTACATGTATCCTACAAGGAGACCATGTAGCAATGATTGTTTGATTAATAGTTAGTTCATAGCATTGTTAAGAACAGGAATTATGAGAAAATGCCATTGTTCATTGATGCATAGATGATTCTGTCGAGGTAGTTTCATTCTCAATGTAATACATTTTTGAAGCCTTCTTTTTTTATTGTACGAATAACCAGACTTTTGATTCTTCATCTTCTAAAAGGTTCTTCAACTACAAGATCATCTGAAGAGCGATCACTGAAATCAGCGAGTGCTATTACTTCTCAAAGGTCAGAGGCAGCCACAGCAGCTCATTTCTCTGAAACCCATGAAAATTATATGAACTTTGATCAGACAGCTGAAAACAAAGCAGTACTTCCCACAAGTGAGAAGACTACTTACACTACTAGACAGAAAACTAGGTAACATGGTGCAATCACTGTTGTCAAATTTGCATATAATTTGTCATCTCTGACAAAATTATGAGTGCACACATCTCCATTAAACAAGAAATTAAAATATGGTGAATTGAACAAATGTTTTCTTTTTTATTATTCTAATAAAGTTTGCTTTATACTCCTAGTTTCTGTAAACAATTATTACATGCTGATTTAATCATTCATTTAATGCTTTTGTCTAACTCTCACTGGGCCCAAAAGAGGAGCAAAAAACATAGTAACCACTAACCTAGTAGGCATGTCATAGGAGATGCCTAAGAAGGGCTGGTGTGGACTAGGCTATTCTATCCCATAGAAGTTAAAAGCTCCACACACACACACACACACACAAGCAGTGACATCTTCAGGACATGAAGGAAGCACAGATCATACTGGAAGTGTTAAATGGGTGTTTGCTTTAAAACAGAATGATTGAAATGGTATGACAAGATCACTAATGTGGAACACGAACCAGACAAGTGCCAGTGAACAAGAGATGAGAAGAAGCTATTGACAATGGATAGGATGTCCATTAAGGAAAACTGTTGATATCATTTTGAAACAGCCCTTGTTCTGAAATACCCAGGGTAAGAGAGATAGAGGGACACCAAAAAACACGTTGAGAAGAGAACTGTAGACAAAAATAATAGGGATGAAGAAGACATGGAATGACCTTGACCTAATGGCATGGGACAGGAGGATTTGGCATGAGTTAGTCAAAGGCCTATGCTCCTTGGGGAGCTGAAGGACAATAACGATGATAATATTAAAAGTGTACCTGTAATGCTGTCATAGGAAGTGCCTACGTCATTATGTCACGAATGAAGCTTCCAGCAACATGAAGAAGATATCAGATTAAGCTGGGCTGAGAACAGGTCCTGGAGCAGGTTGACCACTTAAAACCTGGGGTACTGAGAGATGGAGGGACCTGTAATTTCAGAGCTGGCCATTTAGCTGATGATGTTGCATTGCTCCAATCCAACCTGCATACCTCGGAGCTATTATAGACCGAAAGGGAAGCATCAAAGAAGAGTTGGCCACTCGAAAAGCAGCAGCTGGGAGACTTTTTCAGGCCATAAATCAAGGATTCCTCAGCAAGAGAGAGGTTGGTAAGAAAACGAAGATGGCTGTATACCGCTCCACCTATGTCCCAGTCTTGACATATGGATGCCAGTCATGGGCAATGACTACAACCCACAAAAGCCAGATCCAAACCTCAGAAATGAGGTATCTGAGGAAGGTGGTTGAAGTAACAAGAAGAGACATGGTCCGCAACCAGACGATACGTCAAGGCCTAAAATCCCACCCCCCTGCAGACCCAAGTAGAACAGTCCCAACTAAGATGGTTTGGCCATGTCTGCAGAATGGGAGAAGATCGGCTACCACGACAAGCATGGGAAACAAAGAGCCATGGATCCAGACTCCCAGGACGACCCAGAGACGGCAGGTAGGACAACATTAGACAATCTTTGAAGGACCGAGGACTAGAATGGAACCAGGCCAGGAGGAAGACAGCCGATAGGATAGTCTGGCACTCTCTCTTTCAAACCTCTACACCTCACAGTAGAAGGGGAACGACTAAGTAAGTAAGTTTATTTTACACTGTAAAAATAATGTAATAGTGTCATCATTTAGTCTATTTCTGTGCTTAATTATCACTGGGAAATCCTGTGTTCAATAGGACCTTATAAAAGAACTCTGAGACACAGTAATAAGGGGAATGGGTTAGAAAACCTGTACAGAAATTATGTACAGGGTGTACACATCAGAAAACGCAAACACCTTGTACAGATTATGGGTAAACCATAGCATGTGGCATGTATGCACCAGACTTGAAAATATGGAGAATAAGAAAGGTAAAGATATTACTATTATGATAGCTGACTTAAATGTAAACATACGAACAGACAATGAAGGCTTTGAAGTGTTGTGGGAAAACATGGACTCGAGAGAATGATTGAAAATGGAGAAATATTCATTAACTTCTGTACTTCATATAAACTTTCTGTAGAAGGAAGCGTGTTTCCACAAAGAAGAATAAGTAATGCAACGTGAATGTCACCATCCCACAGGACAAACATTCTGAGTGACCATTTATAAATAAGCAAGGAGGTCAGATCATCATTACATGACGTTAAAGTATGTAGAGGATTAGTTGTGGAATCAGATCACCATCTGCTATTACCCGAAGTAAAGCTGAAGCTCAGAAGATAATACAGACAGCAGTTTATTATGGGAAATCTCAGAAATCAATAACCAACAGTAAAATATATTGTCACAGTTTTCAAATAAGCTGAATGGAATACAAAACACCATTTGCAACAGATAAATTTATATGAAATGAAGTATGTGAAGTTCTTAGACAAAGAGAAGGCTAACAAAATGGAAGGGTAACAATAAAAGCCATCAGTTAGAGAAGGGAAAGAAAACTATGAGAAAGCAGATTTAAACAGGAGAGGCATAGGGAGTTGTAGCCAAAGGAAATGTGAGGGACCTATACAACATTGTAACAAAGCTAACGGGGACAAATAAATAAATTGACATTATCAAGGACAAGAATAGACAATTGCTTAGATGAAAGAACAAATGAAGAAATGGATGGAATATTTTGAGGAACTTCTAATAGGCTAGAGTCACAAGATTTCTAAAAAAAAAACCAGCCATCAGACAAGAAGTTACAAGTTAACTATGAAAAATCAAATGAGGTAGAAATCAAGAAAGCCATAAAGCTTCAAAGAGATTGGAGAGCTGAAAATTCAGATGGAAATCAGCAGAGACCATCAAAGCAGACACTGACACCTCTAATAGATATTGTACAAATTACTTCATAAAGACTAAGAGACAGAGGAAGTACCTGCAGACCTGAAGGAAGGATATCTAGTCAAGCTGCTTAAAAAGGAAGATTTGTAAGAGAGACAAATTACAGTTAGATAATGTTACTGTCAGAGTCAGGGAGAATATTAAACAAGTTCATCCGTGAATAAGTGAAAAGGCCATAGTCGTACGATTGGGGAAGGAACAAGCAGGTTTTTAAAAAACAAAACAGATCCTACACAGACCAGATAATATTGGATTACATTGGATCTGCGGTCATTGAAAAGGTCTTCTTCGTTCACCCTCAGACGTCAACTTGAATATGTTCAAAGAAAGCAGTGGTCAGTTTGAGGCTGTTGATATCTCCGTAGAGCTTTTCCAGGAATGGTAATGGTGATGGATATATGCTCTTTCTCTGTTCCTCAAATGTTGGGCACCTTTGAAGTAGATATTCATTATATCAGTGCCGCTGTAACACTCATCAGTAGTTCATATTTTTAACTTGTTGAATAGATGGTATCCCATTCTTTTGTGACTTGTGCGAAGTCTGAAGATTACCACTTGGTCACTTCTGCTGAGCTGGTAATACACATCATTTTTATTGTAGCCTGGATGCTTTGCTTTCCACTTGCTGCTGTCTCTGCACTTGATAAAACTCTTGGCCTCTTCATAAGTTATGCTTGTGTCAAGTTGAGGTAGCTTTTCCCCTTCCTTTCCCAGTCTGTCGGCCTCTTCATTTCTGGGGATGTTGCAGCGAGAATGGATGCACTGTATCACAACTCTTTTGAATTGCTGACACAGTTTGTGAAGTGTTACTCTTAAGTCATCCAGATTGGCATTAATTTGATTCTTCAGCATTGCAATATCTGAGAGCGCATCTGAGAAGATAGCTACTTGTCTCTCTGAGTTTTCTTCTGTCATTAGGACTGCTGCAGTTTTAAGGCCTCTGCCTCTGCTCTGAAGTTACTCGAGAATTTTCCTGTTGTGACTGACAACCTTTTTTGTATGCCATTGCTTAACACTTTAACTACCGCAAGCCGCTGTCAGCGGCTCACAAAATAATCACATTTGGACCGCAAGCCGCTCAGGGCGCCAATCTAATTTTAGTAATAAAACGAATGAAAAATGTACTGAAAAACTTTCTGATCTGGTTTGAGATTTTAAGTTGCCACCGGAAAACAAATTCCCAAAGCATGGTTGTTGTAAAACACTGGAAAATTGATATTATGTTCATATTTTTCAGCGTTTTGGGTTAGTTACCAAATCGTGTAAAACTGTTTACCGTGGCAACTAGTGATTGGACCACATCTCGTCTAACGGCTGAATAGGATAGAAACGTGTTTCAACAATTGACTGATTGATCTAGCGACGAGGACAAGAGTGAAAATGGTGTGCACATTGATTGAAATTGTGATTTTGATAGAGATGGGGCGCAAGCAGTCATAATTGTGAAAATATTGCAAGTCCTCGGCCATCGGAGGGCCGTTAAATAGCAACAACCTCTATTAGAGTTACAACCGGTGTTTATTGTAATAGTGCATTCATTTATCTTTAAAATGACGTGTAATTCATAAAAATCTGTAAACAGTTACGAAAACTACAGCTTACTTTGTGCAAACACCTACAGGATGAAAATGGGAAAAAATTTAATTCGGCCACAGTGTGTTTTTCAATTCGGTAGTTAATGTGTTAAGCTAAGAAAGACTCCTCCACCCCCATCTTCTGCCTTCAACAGTTTAGACAGGGAATCACTTTGGGAAATGATGAGGCACTATGGAGTTCCCTATAAGTTCATTGCCTTAATAAGGAAAACATATGAAGAAATGGAATTTCATGTTCTTCATGAAAAACAACTTACTAAAAACTTTGTTATGAAAACAATAAGAACCCAGCTGGAGCAGATCACCTTGCCTGAGGTCAGAGTCACCAGAATGGAAATGATGGAAAGAACCAGAAAAATGCCGTTGGAGCATGAGGTAAGGAGGGGATGGTGGCATTAGATAGGACATAGACTGAGGAAACATTCTTAAAGCATTACAAAGCAGATCTTCATCTGGAATCCCTAGTTAAAAGAAATAGACAGAAACTCAAAAAGATATGCAGTAGGGAATTGGAGACAACCTAGCTGGGAAAAAAAAGGACACAGAGGGAACATAAGTGGATGGCACAGAGCATAGCATTATTTAGCAGAAGGCAACTGCTTCATGAGATGATGATGATGCTGATCTAATGCTATGCTTCTTTTTATATCATTAATCTTCAGTAAAAATTAATCATAATAATGAATCATAATCCAAATAGTGATATGTCATTCATTATCTTTAAAATCATAAGAAATATGTTATATGAAGTGCTACATACATATTTTGTTTAAATGTACTTGTATGATTTTATGCCTCGTCATCTTCAGAATATCCAACAAAGTTAAAGTGATACCTACAGAAGCAAGCAATGTTGTGAGGGTGAGCACAGGTTAGTACAGCTTTTAGATACTTGCCAAAGACCTGTCAGCGGATGGCTGCATAACGGATAAATCACTGTTGTTTTTAGCTCATGCACAAGATCTGTGAGGTATTTCTTGTGCATAGAATATTTAGTTCTACCCCATGTGGGTTATACTTTGGCAGTTTTGTGTAGGGCTAATAACTACATTATGTACAACATGTTCAGATACGAGACAGATGTATGAAATAGGAAACAAAGAGGTAAAAAGGCTAACACAGATATTAGAAAAGTATATACTGAACAAAAATCAAGACCAAGGCAGTTACTTTTTTTTTTTTTTTTTAAAGTTTTGCCTCATTTTGGTGAGGCGCGTCCCGTTCAACCTAGTCGGTTATATTAGGGCACATGTCCAATTACAAAAGACCCCCAGGTCTGATTACTAAGACAGGTTTGGATAGACAGCATTGAGGTTCTTTATATTAACCTTTGTTCATGTTAAATATTGTTTGACTATATTATGCAGTTCCCCAGGTCTGTCTATTCTTAACACTTCTTCTATATTTATAGGTAAGTTTGATGCCTGCAAATAATCTAATATTGGTATTCTCATTTGTTCATACCTCTTACATTTTAACAAGAAAAGTTCTATATTATTGTCTTGAAGACATCCTGTATAGTAAGGTTCTTCTATTCTGAAATAACCTTTTCCCAGCTGTAGTCTGAAAAGTTTCTTATTACTGGGAATTTTCAATTCCCTAGATATCTGACATTTTCGGGTGCCTTCTGAAACATATGTGTGCTTGTGTAGATGATGAGGTAATGATTATATACATACATCATAACATTACACCTTGAACATCTTATATGCATGTCTTCCTTTCAGATTTTTATCCCACTCTGCTTTCCATTCATCTGTTATTAAATCTTTAATTAAGCTCTTAATCTCTGATTTACACATCCCTACATTTCTTGGCTTCTTTATCTGTCTTTTCATTTCCTTCTATACCAACATGTGAAGGTATCCAAGCAATTAAGACTGAACATCCTCTGGAATATAAGTATGTAGTAGCCAGAAATATCCCCTCTGCTATATCAGGTCTACTACATTCTCGTAAGTTTCTAAGTTCTTGAATTGTTGAAAGAGAGTTAGTTAAAACTGTTATTTTCTTGGGAGGGTTATTAGAGAATATTTCTAGTGCTTTTAGTATTGCAGTGAAAATGGATGTATTTTCCGTGATACTATATTCCATCCCCAATCTGCCATCTGTGAAAATGCTGTCTTTTGATTGTTGTATATATTTATTGGCTGTGTTTTTAATTAATATTTTCTATATTATTTGTTTTCTTAAGTATTTCTGCTAGGTGGTAGTCCGTGTCTGGTTTCTTGATCTCACAAGGTGGAATCACTGGCTTGTATTACTTACTTACTTAGTTGTTCCCCTTCTACCGTGAGGTGTAGAGGTTAGGCTTGTATTCACAACTGTTATTAATTGATGTAATTAAAGTACCCAGAAGGAGCTGACAATTGTTGTGGAGACTAATCATCAATGAAAGGGAACGGAATAGATAGTAATAAATGTTAATAGAGAATGGAAAAGAACATCATATAAACTAGCTGAATACTTCAGATATTCATTCATTCACTACCCTTCGGTTCCCCAAGGAGCATAGGCCTTCAACGAATGCATGCCACGTCCTCCTATCTTATACCACCAACGTAAGGTCTTCCTATGTCTTCCTCATAATTTTCTTTTATGCTCAAGTTCACTTCTCCGTATGTTTTTGGTCTATCTCTACTTCTCTCACCATAACATTCAAGAAGAAGGACTTCTTGGTAATGCTATTTAACGTGTTCTCAATGTATGTCTAGCATAGTGGTTAGTGCACTGGCTTCCTAGCTCAGTGGTCTATGGTTCGATCCCCAGATGAGGTGGGGGTTTTTTTAGGCCGCAAACGGCTCCTGGGTCGACCCAGCCCCAAATGGGTACCAGAGCAACTCTGGGAAGGTTAAGGCGGCCAGCAAGATGCTGACCACATCAACCCTAGTGTGCCGATGGTTGAGAAAATATGGGCCTAACACCATATTCCCAATATGCCTCAATGGGCGCGTGATAAGGGTGGATTTGGTGATGCTTACTGGCCACTATGAACGTTGCAGTAGTATGTCCAAATCGTTGCTAAAATGTAGCCAAATGTATGGTACCACCCCTATCGACACCAGGTATATAATAGACTGAAGTGCAAGGTGTCTTAACTGGTTTGTTGTTGTTGTTGTGGGTGAAGATGGGATGAAACTTCACAGATCTACAAAAACATGAGGTATGACGTGGAAGTCATAAAAGTGCGAAACTGCTGCGGACGTTTCCATCATTTATTTGGACGCCACAAGCACAGATACGTTACATAAATCATAGACATCAATAGTTCAATGTATTCAGCATTCTAAAGCTTCTTCATGAATCTGCATCAAAATCCTGCAACTGTGTCAGCTGCATATCATCAATGTTCATTAAATAATAATCAATACTCCTCTGACGCTGGCAGATCAGATGTACAAGATAAGTCTATTATTGTCCACACGAGAATAGCATTTCAGGAGTACAGGTCAAGCTGACCTTTATAGCATCACTAAGTCTAACCCTCGACATAGGTGCAATCGCTGGCATAGCAAAAATCCTAGAACATAATAATTGTTCCCTGGGCCTAGGGCGACCCGTGTATATATATATATCTCAGGTATAAAGATACCGGTGGTGAAATTTCCTAGTAAAAGGACCTCTCCATTCTGTAACACACAAGCGAGCAGAGATCGACAAAATGTCTAACATCTAGGTAGATCATAGAGTTCAATAAAGGAGGTATTACCTTTCTTCGGAATCAACACCACAAAACATACGCCTCCAGGCGGTTTTGAATCATATAGGGAAAGCCTCGTTAGCTAACTAACTCACAGGAGGACTATAGAATTCCCTAACAAAAATCACAGACGCAGAAGCGTCCTATCTCTGCTCAGTACATCTCGTCGAATCCCTGGGCGGAAGACGATTCTAACTTTCTTAAAGTTTAGACATGCGCAGAACGCATACATCTGACTAACACTCACAACGAAACGATGAAGGAACCATTTCAACAAAGCTATGTTCAGAAATCACGCCTTATATGGACATGGGAATAAAACTCAACCCTAGTTTCAATCATTCCAAGAAATTGTTGACTGATACTACCGTATAAGGAGACATCGTTCGAATAAATGAATCAGCGAGTCAAGACACAAGATAAGATAACCAACGAGTCAACCAACAAGAGAAGTTAACCCCCCATAGTACAATGTACCCATAGTTTAAACAAAGGTTATCTGCCTTAGATCACAAAAAATGTAAAGTGTACAATTCATACCGATTAATTACACACAGTCTTCGGGAAAAATTCTGTGCGCAACATTACCGCACCCCCCCGGGAAAAAAAAATGAAACATTTTTTTTAAAATCCAAGAGCCAGAAATAACAGGCTCGTAACGCACGTATGATGCGCGGATATAATGCCTAATATGAAGCTAGCTCGACGCATGGAGCGTTAGCTGAGATTATATCTCAGATTCTTAGAGAAAAAATTTCCCTAAGTGTACACGTATATTCCAGGGAGGTGCCACCAACATACGCCACATGATGGCAACATCATAATGTAAGCAAAATTATACTCATATAAATACAAATATGTTATCATAGTATGAAGTGTAATTAACTACACATTTGAAACAAAAAATACATTATACAATCATACAATGTATTACTAATCAATACTAATAAATCAGATGTTCCTCTTAGACATGGATATAATCGTTCCACAGCAGGTAAGAACTTGACATACTTCATGGTTGACATAATGTCCATACTCTTGCAGACGTCAATGATGTGCTGCGAAAATATCAATAACACAAATCTTTATGGTATATGCTAAATTTCTTAATACAGTAATCAAAATATAATATATAAATTGTGGCCATGTGAGCTTTTGGCCCGTATATTGCTAACTAAGCCTTCTTCCGTTATACCAAAATCAGTAACAGAACAAGGCAATTACAATGCTATAAATTCCCAAAATGAGCACATATGTGCTAATATATCCTTGTAGTAGAGAACTGTTATAGATCTCGACGTTTAACAGGGAATATATATGACAGAAGAATTAAGTGGAATCATGTGGGCATCTAGACAGAATGTCTGCCATCACATTATCCGAACCACGGATAGCTCGCACCGTGAAATGAAAGGGTTGAAGAGCTATGGCATATCGAGTGGACCTCGAGCTCTTCAAGTTTTTGCTCTGAATAGCAGTAAGCGCTTTCTGGTCGGTTTCCACAATGAAATGTGCGCCTAGAAGGAATCTTTGCAACTTGAGAATTGACCAAACCATAGCCAATAATTCACGGTCTAAAACCGAGTAATTCCTTTCTGCAGCATTTAATTTCCTAGAGATATACATCACCGAATGCAGAGTATCTGAATACTCCTGCATTAGTGCTGCCCCAATCCCGGTGGACGAGGCGTCACTTCGAAGAACAAAAGTCTTCTCAATAGTAGGTAACCTAAGGATAGGTGGAGATGAAAATAGAGTTTTAATCTGGTCCAATGAGGATTGACATTCTTGAGACCAGCGGATCAGATTAGGCGATCCTTTCTTCAATAAAGTAGAAAGAGGTGCCATAATGGAGGACAGATTCGGAATGAATCGTCCGTAAAATTGTATCAAACCTAAGAGACTCCGTACTTGTTTCTTCGTCTTAGGGACAGAAATGTTAAGTATTTTTGAAACATTGTGGTCCTCTGTCTTTAAAAGACCATGACCAACACGATGACCCAGGAAAGAAATCTCACTAAATCCTATAAAGGCTTTAGAGGGTTTTGCAGTCAAGTTATACTCGCAAAGAGTAGACAGCAATTCGTATAAACCCAAATAGTGATCTTCCCAGGAATCACTGAACAGACAGATATCGTCTAAGTATGCTATGACATCTGTACGATATGCGAGAATTCGACGCATCATGCGTACAAATGTAGCAGGGGCGTTCATAAGACCGAAAGGCATGAAATTCCATTGGAATAAACCCCTAGGTGTAGAAAAAGCAGTAAAAGGTTTGGCTCATTCAGTTAAAGGAACTTGCCAATAACCTTTCGATAAGTCGAGTTTGGTAAAGAATTTAGAACTAGAAAGTTTGTTTAGTAGCTCTTCCAATGAAGGCATAGGTTCAGCATCGAACTTCGTAACTTGGTTCAATTTGCGATAATCCACGCAAATGCGAATGTTATTATCCTTCTTTCGAACAATAACCATAGACGAAGAGTATGCTGACGTGGATGGTTCAATGATTTCCAATCGTATCATTTCATCCAATTCTTTTTCGACTTGTGACTGAAAATGGATAGGTATCGGATAGGGTCTGACTCTGATAGGATTATGGTCAGTTAGTATTATGTCATGTTCAATGACATGTGTGTGTCCCGGGATGTCGGTAAGGACATCCTGAAATGTTTGTAACATCGAAGAAACTTGTCGATGTTCCTCAGCGCAAATTCGGATGAAGAAGTTGCTAGTTTGCATGCCTCGATGATCTTTTGCCTAAGAGCAATGACATACTCGTAAGAAGATTGAGTCTCATCGCTAATATTATCGGCAGTGATAAGATCGTGGAGTAAAGACATAGGGCCGCGCAGTTGCGCGCCAAAGACAAGTTCAAAAGGAGAAAACCCTGTGTGTTCATTGGGGACCTCTCTATAACCAAAGAGA
Source organism: Oreohelix idahoensis (assembly GCA_024509875.1). NCBI lineage: Eukaryota > Metazoa > Mollusca > Gastropoda > Stylommatophora > Oreohelicidae > Oreohelix > Oreohelix idahoensis. The sequence goes on along the minus strand of JAMPIV010011544.1, from coordinate 382,749 downwards.
GCCGCGGGTAAAACCCTGTCCCAATCCTGAGGATGATCCTCAGTTATCTTCCCAAGTAAAGTTTTTAGTGTCCTATTCAAACGCTCAACTAACCCATTAGACATTGGGTGATAGATACTGCTGAGAGACCTTTTAATATGTAGCATAGACATTACCTGTGACATAGTGTCGGATATAAGTTGAGTGCCATGGTCTGACAATATTTCTCCGGGGAATCCCAAGCGAGAAAATATTAGCCAAAGAGCGTCTGCAATATCGGCAGTGGAGATGCTCTTGAGAGGTATAGCCTCTGGCCAACGTGTGCACATATCGACACATGTAAGGATAAATTGATGTCCTCTGGCCGACTTGATCCTAAAAGGACCGATAATATCTATTGCTATTTTCTGAAAAGGGCGAATAGGAATGTCAGCAGCCTGGATAGGCGCAGTATGTCGTGGTCCTTTTGATTTGACCTCCTGACACACTTTGCAAGAACGACAGTAAATTCGTATGTCCTTGCTCACAAATGGCCAAAAGAAAGCCGCAAGAACCCTCGACTTTGTACGGGAAAAACCCATATGTCCAGCACATTGCGAGTCATGAGCATGTTGCAATATTTGCAATCTCATACTCTTAGGCACAAGAATTTGAGAATGAGTGGACGTAGTCGAGTCTTGTACCATACGCACAAGTACGCCGTTCTTCATAGAAATCCAAGACTTTCTATTAGTATTCTGATTTGGATCACCTTTTTTTGCTAGAATGAAGAATTTTTGTAAAGAAGGATCTTCTTCTTGCAATTTTATAAATGAGTCACGTGAAATAATCAAGTGACTATTTTGGCTATCTACTTCATTATTATCAGTTAATGAAGTTTGAGGTGGATCCAGAGCATGTGCTCTTGTGACCACCGCATTGGTAGCTTCAATGTTTTGCTCCTCCCAAACAGCAATCTGCTGTGGGGTACATTCCCTAACTCCGTGAATATGACCAATAATAAGGTCCGCAATAGGGTTTGGAAGGAGACACGCGTGGACATCTCCCGTAAAGAAGGGAGTAGAAATATGTATTATGGCAGTAGGATACTTTTCCAAAGTGCCACCAAATGTTACACATTTGATGACCTTTCCTGTAGCACAGGATGGATTTACAAGAGATTGCCTAACACCAATAGTAGTACATCCAGAATGAAATAGAACTGAGACTGGATTACTATTTACAAGACCCTTATGTAGTATAAGAGAACCTCTCCCGTCATGCGCCACAGCAGCAGGAAGAGCGGGAAGATGATGACCACAGCTTAAAGTAGTTACGGTAGTCGGTTCGAACAAAGTACTGCATTGGGGACATTTAGTTGCCCTACTAAAGTCAAAGGCAGAACATGTGATAGCACTGGAGTTTTTATCATCATCACCTTGTTTACATGCTCCCCGAGACTCCTGCTGTACAGAGTTTGCCTGTTGATACCTCTTTCTTTTATGTTGCGATCTACCGCGACCATTATTGCCTCTGAAATTATCATTAAACTCTCTACTGTAATTGTTATCCTGGTTTAAATTCCAGTTTCCATAACTGTCATTACCATTTCTATACTGTTGAGAACCTCTATTATATTGGTTTTGAGATCTCCGCGAAAAATAGTTTCCTCTATACTGACTACCTTTGCGAAAATGTCTAAAATTATTGGGAGTAGTATACCGTGGAGTATCCCCACACTGGCCACCATAAAATGGTGGATCCTTTACCTTTACCAATGTATGTCATATGAGTCACCAGTGTCTCTTTTATTTTATTCAGATATAGTATCATAATAAAATTAACAGTTGCCTTACTGTCACCTTTAAAGCACAGCTTGCTACCTCATGGTGGCCCCCTCACCATAAACAGTGACATTTACTGTATCATAAACAGCTATGAGATTGCAGTTTTGAGTGCTAGTCCTACAGCTTCTGCTGTTGAAAACAATGCAGAACCCAGCTACTAAACTATTAAAATCAGTGTTGGCACAACATTTTGTTTAAAGATAGACATAAGTAGTACACACTTTGTTGAAACAAAAATTCTTATGTGTCTTTTCCATCATTAAATTGTTGACGTGACTGTAATCTGAATACACAGAAAATGATAATTGTACTTTTCTCTTAGTAAATTTAGTACTAACAACTTCCATCTTCTTCTCTTCTTCCGTCCTTAGCCACCGACCGTCAAAGCAGTCAGTGGCCATTACGCCTAGTGGCGTCTTAGGGCAACAGCAGATAGGTTTTCTTTGCCATTTTTTCCCATCACGCCTATTGGTAACAACTTCCATATGAATGCCTTATGTTCTTTAAATGGTTATTGTTTCTGCTCTGGAGTAATAGTATCACTTGTTCTTCTTTTATTCTGGCATTACTTTTAGTTTTTGTTAATTTTGTATCTCTTGTTCCTTGAGTTTGCCAATTGTCAAGTGCTTGCTGTGTGTACACATTGACAAATATGTATTACATACACATGGAGCGACAAACATGGCTCGTTATTCACAGCTAATTGTTAATTCACTAAACTCCAACACGTAGATACGATATCCGACGACTTTATGTCACAAACTTGATTATAACACAATAACACAGGCAGACTGCCGCTTTGGCCATAAATCATCACATAAGAAAAGCACAATATATGATGTGCATAATTAGAACAGCATCTCATGGAAAGAATTTCACAATATCTTAATATATTTCCTATTTTCCTTCAACCATTTCGCCTTCACTCTCCACGTAATCTCTCCTCGCTCTAATCTCTGTCTCGAATGCCCTTTTTACCCATGACCCTTTTCTCACCTGACCAGTCTTCCCCACCACTTCGTTCACAACAACTCAGCCATGCCCGTGAACTCGACATTAGCGCTTACTGCTACTAATGCATTCATGCCTGCAAGCAAACTTAACATTCACTCACTTCAACTCACAACTTACATAAACATATCTAGTTCCCACCGGAGCATGAGTACTGACATTCATTATATAAACCGTTCATGACATCCACCCCTCCCTCTCCAAGTGAAAAACATAGTTTTTCACTGGATGGGTGGTAGATATCAGGAAACCAACCATCCAAAACCTCTGATTACATATGTGGGCAAAATCTATAGCATCAGTGTGAAAATATGCCATCTACAAATAATCAATAATAACATTCTGAAGAACACAAAAATAAAATTAAAAAAATTACAATAGAACCGAGTTGCTAGAAAAATACAACAGCAACCATATGGCAAAAATCATGCATCTCTAATTACACACAAAATTAAAGGTGATAACATTACATCAATTTCACCAAATTCTACTATACCGGAGAATATTTATTCTATAACTCTGTACTAGATACACAACATATGATAAGAACTTAGCTTATACAAAAATCATGCAGAATACAGTTGACACAACATTACTCATGTACAAGTATCAAATACTACATAGAAATGGTGGTTAAAAAAAAAACACACCCATTTACTACAAGCAAGTGTTCATAATCTGGATAATGAATCTGCAAGGACATTCAATTTACCCTGAATAGGAAAAACAGTGAAGTTGTACTGTTGTAACAACAACGACCACCTTGTTAAACGTGAATTTGGTGACCTAGATGACTTAAGAAAAGTCAATGGACAATGGTCCGTTTCCAGCACAAAATGAGATCCTAACAAATACCTAGAGAGTTTGGAAACAGCCCAAATAATAGCTAAACACTCTCTCTCTATAGTGGCATATCGCGTTTCAGCCAGAAGCAACTTTCTGCTGACATACATGACAGGATGTAGAAACCCATCATGTTCTTGCATCAGACACGCACCAATGCCCACTGCAGAAGCATCAGTTCTCAGTACAAAGGGCTTAGCCAAGTCTGGCAGTAGAAGAATGGGCTCGCTGGAGAATACAGCCTTGATGTTCCTCAGTGCTCTATCACACTCTTCAGTCCAGACCACTCTGTTTGGCGTGCCCTTTTTAGTGAGTGATGTTAGAGCTGATGACAATGAAGAGAACCTGGGGATAAATTTATGATAAAAATTTATCAGACCGAGTAAACTACATACTTGTTTCTTTGTTTTTGGAGGTTGCAAATTCAAAATTCTTCCAACTGTTTGATCAACTGGTTATAAAACAGCCTGTCCTACCACATACCCCAGAAATGTTAACTCCTGAAACCCCACCTTAATCTTACTGGGTCTTGCTGTAAGGTGATGCACCCGAAGGCATGATAACAGTGACTTCAATCCCTCTACATGTTCATCCCACGTGTCATGAAAGAAACAGATGTCATCAATATATGTGATAACATCCTTCTGTCCCCTCAAAAGCATTCTCATCATTCTCACAAAAGTTGCAGGGGCATTCACCAGTCCAAAGCACATATAATTAAACTGGAAAAGACCCTGAGGGGTACAAAATGCTGTAAGTGGCCTAGCGCCTTCTGCTAAGGGAATTTGCCAATACCCCCTCGATAAGTCTAGTTTGGTAAAATACTTTGCCCCCGCTATTTGGGATAGGAGGACTTCTTGGTTGGGCATAGGTTCCGCATCTATCACTTTGACACTATTCAAGCGGCGGAAGTCTATACATATCCGTAGGGATTTATCCTTCTTCCGCACGATGACCATAGGAAATGAGTATGATGATTCAGATGGGGAGATAACACCTAAGCGTAACATATCATTCACTTCTTTTTCAACAGCAGAAGTATAATGTAGTGGAATAGGATATGGTCTCACCCGGATGGGCTCTCCATAGGTCAGTTTAATATCATGCTCAACTAAATCAGTTCTTCCAGGAATATCTGTGAGCACATCTTGAAATTCGCACAGCAGTGACTTCACCTGTTTCCTCTGATGCTGTGGTAGAGATGCAGAGACCTCTACATCTCCCCATGATTCTGAAGCAACCAATGGCAATAGTGGGATCTGGAGATTGACCTCCTCACCTTTGTCTCCATCTTCCTCGATGACTGCTGCACTAGCTACAGTAACTGTACTATCAAGAACAGCGTTCATGACTGGTTCCAGTTCAGTTGGACGTACTACATATGGTTTTAGCATATTAATATGGAAAATCTTCTCCTTCCCTCGGACTAATATCAGATAATCCACATCAGTAATCTGTTTCTTTACTTGAAATGGACCTTGCCAGCTCACTAGCAGGTGATTTTCTTTGGTAGGTAGCAACAACCATACCTCGCTGCCAGGACTGAGGGATACAAGTTTGCTATTCCTATTGGCGTATGCTCTATACCTTGCACCCGATGTCTGTAATGCCTCACGTGCTATCGAACACGATGTAATTATGCGTTCTCGCAAGTCAATGACATACTCATAACTTGACTTGATGCTATCATCAGCATAATTCCCGGTCAGCAAGTCTCTCAAAATTTTCATTGGACCCCGAGGATTTGCGCCAAATACTAGCTCAAACGGTGAGAATCCTGTGCTCTCTTGTGGCATCTCTCTGTATGCAAACAAAACTCCCGGTAGATATCTATCCCACAACTGTGGAAAATCTCCTGTCACCTTATCTAGCATTCTTTTCAGTGAACCGCTCGCAGACCCCGTTGCTCTGAGGATGATATGGGGTGGTGAACACTTGGGCTATGTCTAACAGTTTAGATATGTGTTTCATCTCTTCTGAAATGAATTGCCGGCCCCTGTCAGACAAAATCTCTTCAGGAAATCCTAATCTGCTAAATAAGCTCATTAGAGCCTCTGCTATATCCTTTGATGTGATGGATTTCATTGGCAATGCTTCCGGCCACCTCGTACATAGATCAACTAATGTTAGAATAAATCTATACCCCCGATCAGACATAACTGGAAGGGGCCCAATAATGTCTATTGCAACCTTCTGAAAAGGGCGAAATGCCAAATCTGTTGCTACTAACGGTGCCTTGGGAGTCCTTCCTTTCTGGCTTGTCTTCTGACACACTTTACACGACCGACAGTAAACCTTCACATCCTTATTGTATCCACGCCAGTAAAACTGGGACAACACTCTACAGCGAGTTCTTGCAATACCCATGTGACCCGCAAAATGGATGTCATGTGCTGTCCTTAACACTGTATTCTTCAGTTCCACTGGAATAACCACTTGTGTAATGACTGAATGTTGCTCTGCAAAGCATCTGATTAGAATGGAGTTCCTAACCTCAAACCAGTATCGAGCAGACTTGGTATGCCGTATGTTCTTGGACTCAGCCCACTGAAACAAAGGCAGAAGTGAAATGTCTTTCCTCTGCATGTCTACAAAATCCGATGCTGTAATTCCAGCAACCGTAGGCACCCAAGGGATATTATTGGGTTGCGATATCATAATATTTGCATCCTCAGCCTTAGTCTGAGCCCTCGTCATTACTGCGTTAGCAACCAAATCATGCCCATTTTCCCACTCCTCAATATCCTGACTGGTGCAATCATGAACCCCATTAACATTTCCAATAATGAGATCAGCGATGGGAGAATCAAGGACGCATACTCGAACTCTACCCGACAAGAAAGGGGTGTCGATCTGCACAATCGCCAATGGATAGTACTCGACCTTACCACCAAATGTAATGCATTTTGCCATCTTTCCAATATAATACGTATCCTTAATAAATGTCTTCCTAATGCCAATGGTTGTACAGCCCGTGTCCCTCAAAACAGATACAGGTTTATTCTCCACAAAACCCTTATGTAAAGTTAAGGTGCCATTCCCATCAACTGATGAAAGGCAAGGCAAAGTGTGGCTACATATTAAAATAGGCTTGCCATCAGGCTCGAACAATGGTCTGCACCCCTCACACTCCTCGCTATTAAATGTATCAAGTACAGTAGCTGAATTTGCATGCTCAGTGTTTTCCTTTGGGCTCTCTTTTCGACTGTTTCTTTTCTCATTACAATTGGGGCAGTGGGAATCCGTCTCTTGGCGCTTGTACGGGCTTCTCTTTGGACTGCCATTATAATTTTTCTTTGGGCTGGCATATGGACTTCTTTGTGGGTTGAAGGGACACCTCTCTGGGTCCCTCCCACATTGATAAGATAGATGACGCCTTGAGCCACACTTATAACAACCCCTTCTACTGTAGCCTGACCCAAAAGAAGGGTACTGTCTCTTAGGAGAATATCTTCTGTCCCCGTTCCATCTTCTATTTCCACCATCTTACCCAACATATCTGTCTAAGCTGCGGGCCCGAGGATGTATGTATGGCTTCTTTTCAGTTTTGTCTTGAGCCACACAAGCTGGAAAGGTCTCAGCAGCTATCTGCTTGTGAATCGGCTTCCCTGGGTGCGCATTGACATACTGCTGTCCTAGCTCTGACATAATATTTATATCTTTTGGCTTTCGCTCTTGTAGAAAAGCCACTAACTCTGGATTGCAAGATGATAGAACCTTGTCCTGTAGCATAAGGTCGGTTAGCCCATCAAAATCCTTCACAATACCTGATAGTTCAATCCACCTATTGAACAGCAATTTGATTTCCGCAATAAACTCACTAAAGTCATTGCTTGTTGTAGGAATAGCCTCCTTAAATCTTTCACGGTACCCTTGAGCTGTCAGTCTAAATCTTCGAAGAAGTGTCTCTTTCACTGTGTCATAATTCATGCGATCCTCTACTGGCAATGCAAAGACACATGTAAACTTCTTCCGGTGAGCAGATTATTGAGCAGACTTGGCCAATCTTCTTTCTTAACCTTCCAAGATACTGCTTCTTGTTGAAACCTTTCTAGATACACGTCCATCATATCGACGCCCTCAACAAAGGATGGGAGTCACAGCTTGAAAGGACGAGTAGACTCCTTAGTAGCTGTTCTAGAACTCGCAGCCTCAAGTTCCAGTTTCTTCAAAGTAATTTCTTTATCCGCTTGAATTTCAGCTTTCCTTGTCTCTTCCTTCTTTGCTTCTACCTCGATTTCAGCTTTCCTTGTTTCTTCTTTCTTTGCTTCTCTTTCAGCCTCAATTTCAGCTTTCCTTGTTTCTTCCTTCTTTGCTTCCCTGTCAGCCTCAATTTCTAACTTCCTAAGATCTCTTTCCTCATTGCGTATCCTCCGTTCCTCAGCATCCGCAAATTTAGTCTCAGCCCATAATTCAAGTTCATCCCCTGATTTACCAAGTGCCTGTCCCTTGGTGATAAAATCCAAGAGGCTAGTCATCCTGCAATATTTATCAACTATGATAACTATGAACAAATGATGCAACCAAAAAAACAATTAAGGAGAGAGGGGGAAAAAAAAAAATGTATACCACCTGATAAGTCAAATGGTGTCTGGAAAACTATAATGGATACCCCTACTCCTATGAAGAACATCTGTCATACACCACAGATTTTGAACAACTCTTCACACTGGGTCTACACACTGGGTCAATCTCTTGTATCAGTCTGTATGCATTACAAACTGTAATAGACCAAAATAAAATGTGTCTGCTTATGTTAACACAAATGGTATGATGATGATTGAAATGATAATCACAGAACACACGACACTACAACCACTGATAGGCTGGTGAAGAAGAAGTTATAGACCAAGAAAGTAAGAATAGACCTTCTATTTACACCCAAACCTATCAAACGAACAAAAACAGGATATCGTAAAATAACTTATATACACGGATAGGAGAGCAAAGGACTGAGAATCGCAACAGAAAAACACCACGAAAGAAAGACTATAAATCAGAGGCACATCTCCAATCCAACCTGCAAGTATGGAAGGAAGAGCTGGAGAAGAGAGGGATGGTCATAAGCAGCTCTAAAACAAAATCCATGGTGATATCACGAGAAGAAAGAAGACATCAGATTAAGCTGGGAGAACAGGTCCTGGAGCAGGTCGACCACTTTAAATACCTCGGAGCTATTATAGACCGAAAGGGAGGCATCAAAGAAGAGTTGGCCACTCGAAAAGCAGCAGCTGGGAGACTTTTTCAGGCCATAAATCGAGGATTCCTCAGCAAGAGAGAGGTTGGTAAGAAAACGAAGATGGCTGTATACCGCTCCACCTATGTCCCAGTCTTGACATATGGATGCGAGTCATGGGCAATGACTACAACCCATAAAAGCCAGATCCAAACCTCAGAAATGAGATATCTGAGGAAGGTGGTTGAAGTAACAAGAAGAGACATGGTACGCAACCAGACGATACGTCAAGGCCTAAAATGCCACCCCCTACAGACCCAAGTAGAACAGTCCCAACTAAGATGGTTTGGCCATGTCTGCCGAATGGGAGAAGATCGGCTACCACGACAAGCATGGGAAACAAAGAGCCAGGGATCCAGACCTCCAGGACGACCCAGAGTCCGCTGCTGGGAGGACAACATTAGACAATCTTTGAAGGACCGAGGACTAGAATGGAACCAGGCCAGGAGGAAGACAGCTGATAGAATAGTCTGGCGCTCTCTCTTCCAAACCTCTACACCTCACGGTAGAAGGGGAACGACTAAGTAAGTAAGAAAGACTATTATACAAGACAATAAGTAAACAAACTCGCCCACGGCGACCGTTGCCTCAACTGGCTGTGTGTGGTGTACCCGGAAACGGGGCCTCCCAGTACTGAGACACAGTTAAGTCCCCGATGTCATTTATCGGTGCAGAGTTGAGAGAGATGGCTGAGCATCACAATCCCCCCTGTGTTGCAGCATGATGAGAACCCAGAATTGCACACTGAGCTTGGGGGAATCAGTTGGGCACCAGACTTAATACTGGCTCTTGACTGGATGGCCGCATGCAGGAAAACTAAACGCAAACAACTAACACCAACAATTGTTCCACAAATTACACGAGGCTTCACAACTCCCCAAGTCTTAGACAGATTGGGTTCCCTACAGCCCAATTTGTCTCACAAAACCTATTAAAGACGACACAAGGCAAATTTCTTCAATGAAGAAAGATGGATTGTGCTCACCACTCACAATTACTGTTATACAGAAATTGAAATTAAATACTACCACACAATATGAACAAAACAAAAACAAAACACTGGACAATGAAGTACCACAAGAGCTCTACTCGTGCACCCTGCAGCAAGGGCAAACAGGAATGAATATATGAATATTTAACTAATAACAAAAGCTAATATAAAAATAACATAAGTTTCAAGTACACTGTAGAAGTGATAGACAGAAGGAAGTCTAGATATGACGAAGCAAAATTGTCAAGTCCTAAAAGGAACTAGTATCAAAATAAACTAAGTTTAGTACACTTTTAGATATAACAGATCATAGGGTTCAAATATAACGTTAATTAATTTGCAAAAATGCTATTGAAGAAAGAATGGAATTTAAAATAAAAAAAAACCCTATTAGTTCCGGGCAATAACCTTATCAAGAAAGAAATAAATAACCAAATAAATTAATTAAAAGAAGTATAGCCTATATATATAAAAGAAAATATCCAAACGCACAAGTCAAGTAAACAGAAGACTTGAAATTTACAAAATTAATAATAAACTTAACTTAACATATCCTGTGTCCGCTGCTCCACTTGAGATAGGCGCAGGCTTGGAGTCCCGAAGTTACAGCTCAATGATGGACACCACAAACAACACACTTCACATTGCAACACAGCACAATCAAATGTCGAAACAGCTCCTACGTGCACCTCAGTACACGGTGAACCTGGATCTTCTTCAGTACTGATACAAGGGGCAGAAAAGGAAAATGCGTCTCTCACTGCTTACACCATCTCCAGGCAAGATGTTATGATTTCAGCCGATCACCATCAAAACAATGGCCTTGTTATTCCATTACAAGACCCAGCAGACGATTTTTCATGTCAACAGTCATGCCGAACTACACAGCACAGATAAATTGACGACAGATCAGCACACTCATCACGGGGCGGACTAACATAATATCAGTGCGCCGAGGTAAACAAGACTGATTACCGCCTTTTCATTCTTCGTGCTACTTTCCAAAATAACACTGTCGATTTCGTCAAAACTGTCCCTTCGCCTGTCCTACAGTGATTAAACTATTCTTCGCTCTTAAATATTCAGTCCTTCTGCAGCTATACCCTTGCTGACTATCACTGAAATGAAGATTTCAGTTTTGCACATTAAGTTCTTGTGACCTGATTCAAACAAATAGGCCTAGTTCTCTGTTCCGCTTGATGTAATTTTGCAACAACAATTCATGAGAAGGCGAAATTGCCAAAAATTCTGCAGAAAATTAGGGGTGGGTCCTCTCTTACGAGTCCCCCAAAATTGTCAAGTGCTTGCTGTGTGTACACATTGACAAATATGTATTACATACACATGGAGCGACAAACATGGCTCGTTATTCACAGCTAATTGTTAATTCACTAAACTCCAACACGTAGATACGATATCCGACGACTTTATGTCACAAACTTGATTATAACACAATAACACAGGCAGACTGCCGCTTTGGCCATAAATCATCACATAAGAAAAGCACAATATATGATGTGCATAATTAGAACAGCATCTCATGGAAAGAATTTCACAATATCTTAATATATTTCCTATTTTCCTTCAACCATTTCGCCTTCACTCTCCACGTAATCTCTCCTCGCTCTAATCTCTGTCTCGAATGCCCTTTTTACCCATGACCCTTTTCTCACCTGACCAGTCTTCCCCACCACTTCGTTCACAACAACTCAGCCATGCCCGTGAACTCGACATTAGCGCTTACTGCTACTAATGCATTCATGCCCGCAAGCAAACTTAACATTCACTCACTTCAACTCACAACTTACATAAACATATCTAGTTCCCACCGGAGCATGAGTACTGACATTCATTCTATAAACCGTTCGTGACACCAATCCTTTCTTCATCACTGTTTGTCCCTAAAGGTGCTGCTTCAAAAAGTAAATCATCCAGTAGAGCCCCAACATCATCAACAGAAGATGCTTTCTTAAGAGGAGCAAGGTAAAATTGTGAAGAGCAAGCAAATGGCGACTGTCTTACAAATCAATATCAATTGTGTTATTAATTTTATCAGTATGTATTATATGAGTTGTTATTATTTTAGTTTTGTACTCTAGAGTTAAGAGAAAAAAAATGTGTGTGTGTGTCTGTCTGCCTATATAGGGATTTTGGTACGTACGTCTAATATTTATTTTTCTTAAAAATTGTATGTATGTAGTCATACTATCTTAAAATTTTATATATAAGTCCACAATCTTTTGTCTAAAATTCCTAAATTTGAAAAGCTCTGAAAACCAAAGTTTTTGTGTGTGGAGAATCACTTGTGCGCACAACATGACGTAAGCTGGTGCTTGATGCTAATATTGCCATGCCAACACATGTGCAATACATTCAACAAGTAGATGTCAATGCCAGAGCATCGTAAAACTTTCAGGAAATAATGCAGTCAGTTGTGTCTCACTTTGCTACCAGCCACACATGCGTTTGCAGCTCTCAGATATTTTTGTACTTTTTTTCACGATTCTGAGTTTAATTTCATTGTGAAAATGTCAAAAATAGCCACAAATCCTCAATGGGTAACAGTGAGAAGAAGAAACAGAAGCATCTGTCATTGTCGATAGCACAGAAAGTGGAAATTTAGCAGAAGCTTGATCATGGTGTGTCTGTTCAGCACCTCACTGAAGAATATGGCGTGGGAACTACCAGTATGTATGACTTAACCAAATAGAAAGACAAGTTGATGAAGTTTTACACTGACAGTGATGAGTGTAAACTAATGACAAATAGAAACACTGTATTTGCTCATGGGGTGCTGTCAAAGACCCTGCTAAGGTATTACAGTGTATTATTTAGCTTTCTGAAATAAAATAAAAATCCAAATTCTGAAATCCATCTGGCCCTAAGGGTTTGGATAAAAGACTGTGGACTTGTGCTTGCATTGAAATGGTTTTCAGCATTATTATTTTGATGTCTTGCAGAGTTTTGTCAGCACCCATCAACTATGAACAGTTCCTAAAAATGCCCAGATTTAACATCACTGACTTTGAGACATTGTTTGGGAAGACTGAAACCATGTTTGATGGACAGACATTTGTACAGTTTGATGTGGAAGGCATTAGTGAGGAACAGACTGAAACAGATATAAGGAACATGGAGGGCAGGTTAAGGATGTCAATTCAGCAAGTGAAAGAAAAAGTTTTGGGATCTGTAAGCTCAAATTTGTCACAATAAAATAAAATTATCTTTGTAATGCCAAGTGGCATGTAAGACAAAAATTTAAAAATTTCTAACTGGACCTTTTTAATTTTATCCAGTTTTTCATTTTTCATTTTTAGAATGCTTCTTTAATCATTCATCTCTGTATGCTTTTTCACTATGCCACTATGGAGTGTGTTCCACTGCTTGTCTTGGCCATCTGGTCTGTAATCTTCATCTCCTTTGATCTCAAGGTTGGTGGTCTTTATTTCTATCTGTTCTGAACGTCTGCATTTTATATTCTGTTTTCTCAAGTTACTCCTAAAATCCTTCTTACATCTTTGCTTTCAAAACTAGTGAGGGTTCTTTCAGTTTTGTTATGTATTTTCTAATGTTTCACCTCCATGCAAAAGAACAGCTCTGATGTATGCTTAGTAGAATTTAAGTTTAGTTTTCATGCTTTGGATCTTGGATGTGTACATTTAAGGAGGATTGTTCACTGCAGAGTTTGTTTTCTGAATTCTCATTTTGATTACCAATAAAATGTTTTCTGAATTCTCATCTTGATTACCAGTAAAACACATTAACATACTTTTATTTTCTTAACTTGTCAATTAAGTTCAAGTTTTCATTCATTATAACAGCAGAGAACACTGAAACATTATTTATCAACTCTAATACTGAAATTAGACTAGTCTATTATCTATAGAATGTTGCACTGTGAGTGATACAATTTTTGCTCAAGTTCTGGGCATTTAGGACAATTTATATGCGTTATTCACAATTGTGAAATTGTCATTTTGCAGTTTGGGGCATGTAGTTATGTTAAGGATATAATAAATCATGCTGAACATATTAAGGGTCCAGTAATGGGCTTTTCAAAAATGCATTTCCAGATTTTTCTTTTTATTGTTTCATTGCACACAGCACACTGGCTTTGAAGGATTTCGTGAATTCTTAAAAGGAACATCTGGAGAACACCTTCTTGCTTTTTGGCTTGAATGTGAAAACTTCAAAGACACTATGGAAGATTTTGATGACATTGAGAACATGGGAATAAGAAATGCATTTTTCAGGTCAGTTTATTAAATTAAGCTTGCATTTTTTATGAATAGGATAGTTCTATTGTGCTATTGTGAATTTTCTGTTATATTGTTTTTTCTATTAAGATTGAACTTTGAAATGTTATGTATGTACCATACAGTCATGTGATCTTGCAGTGGTGGTTTCTATGGCATTTTGTTTTACGTGATGAGGTTGCCAGCCACATACAAAACCTCATATTAGTTGCCTTGTACAGCATGCCTGAGGATACAGTGGTCCTGTTCTTTCTCATCAGAGATCCCCTGGAACTAAACGTGGCATACACACACACATACACAGATATATATACTGAAACACATTAAAAACACACCACTATTATATATACTGATGCCAAGAAGCTGGAAAAAAAAGTGTGGGAATGGATTTTCCCCGTGTTTGTCATGAGGTAGAGAGCAAATGGCTGCTGGAATGGAAAGTGCATTATTCAACCCACGGGTTTGTGTACAGACTACATGAAAACAATGAAAGTTACACATGCAACACGATTCCCAACAGCTATGACCCTGAAAATGTGTACACGTTGTGGCAGTATACTCGGTATAAAAAGGCCGTTGAGACAAAACACCCAGTACATGTGCTTGAAATGCCACGACTATCTGAAAACGACCACCAACGAGCCATTGGTATGTTGGAGACTGGAATGAGCTCGCGGGCCATTGCCAGAAGGATGAATTGCCACCACAGCACTATTGTACGTCTCAATGAACGTTACGGAACCACTTGCAGTGCCCGGGATAGACTTCGGATTGGCCAACCACAAGTTACTACCCCTGCGCAAGATCGTCATATTGTGCTGAGTCACCTAAGGAATCGTTCTCTCCCGGCAAGTCAAACAGCAAGAGCAATAGTGGGTAGACGTGGGCAAGTCTCTCAAATGACAGTCATATGACGACTCAGAGATACAGGTCTTACTGCAAGACGACCTTATGTTGGGCCAAACTTGACTCACAGACATCATCAGCAGCGCCTGCAATGGGCAGAGCAACATGTCAGATGGACTAGACTGCAGTGGAATGCTGTCCTATTCACAGACGAGAGCAGATTCAACATATCCTTTGCTGATGGACGTATGCGGATTTGGCGACGGTGTGGAGAGCGCTTTGCAGATTGCTGTGTTCGTCAGCACAACCAATTTGGAGGTGGCAGTATTCACATTTGGGGAGGATTCAGTTTTCACCATCGCTTGCCTCTTCACGTCTTCCGTGGACATGTTAATGCTGTGACATATCGAGATGAGGTTCTGGATGCATTGGCTGCTCCTGCGTTCACAAATTATCCAGACTTGCAGCTTCTCCAGCAGGATAACACACTTGCGCACACCGCATGCATTACGCAGCAATATCTACAGCAGCAGAACATTGTGACGATTGATTGGCCTGCCCTATCACCAGACATGTCCCCTATAGAACATCTGTGGGACAAGCTTGGATGCAGAGTCTACAGGCAAGGTTCTCAAGCTAATCTGCAACAGCTCAAAGCTGCTCTTACACGTGAATGGGACTTGATTTCCCAGAATTTCCTTCAGAGACTTGTGCGTTCCATGCGGAGCCGCTGCCAAGCTTGTTTGCAAGCACTCGGTGGACATACCAGATACTGAGGATAGTGTGAATGAATTTTTTTATTGGTTGCATTTTTGGTTTTCTCCCTTGCCTGCACAGAATGCAATGAATTTCATAACAATCAAATGTACAAATTAATGACCAGCATGGATTCATAGGAAAATGAATAAAGATTCCAAATATGTAAACTTGTAAACACTTATATTTACTTTTCACACTCTGTTCCTGGATTATACAGGTGGTGCGTTTTTAATGTGCTTCAGTATATATATATGCCCCATATTGTAACCATTCATGATTGTCATTTTAGTGAAATAAACAATTTTAAATTTTACAATACACTGTTTTTTTTAAGACCTAGCGCTATTGCGCACTTAATAGACATAGTGTAACATGATTTTAGGCTTTTATATGCACTGGGAAGCCAAAAAAATGGGTATGACCCACTTTATTGTGATATTCGCTTTATTGCGGTGGTCTGGAACCGAACCCACAATATCTCCGAGGTATACCTGTACTAATTTAGTTAGAAAATCTTGTTAGACAAAATGATCTTTATTTTCATGAAGTTCCTGGATTCTGAAGAAAATGTTTTGTGATTTGTTTATGCAGAAATATTCAGGACAAATTCAAGCTGAAGCTTACATCAGATGCAATGGAACAGATAACTAGAGCAGCAAGCAATGTGGGGTTAAGTCACACCATTTTTCTCAGGACACAGTATAACGTACTAAGACGACTCAGAGCTTATTGGGTGCCACGATTTCTTATTCATTGCGAGATGGCCAAAATTGTTAAGTAAGTTCTGAATCATCATATTTTACCTTCTGCTCCTTATGGAGCATGGCGAAATCACTGCAGCTGGTCTCCAGGAAGCCTGCATCAACGTGTTATGTGCTCATGCAGTGGTAGGTTCTGTAGGATTTTTTTTTACATAATGAGGTTGTCAGCCCATGCACAGCATCATATTAACTCTTACTATACGTGAGCTAAAACCGTGTTTTTACGCGCTAGTTTAGCTATCGTTACCGTCGCGCGCCAGTTGAACTGGCGAGCCATAAAATTGGTACTAAACCCGCGCCACTTCACGGGGCTTGCCGGATAGTAAGAGTTAATCATCTTTCAGACATTCCTGAAGGAGCGCTGGTGCTAATCTTTCTTTGTCTCCCCCAAGACCGGCAACCCCTCCCTTTTTTTTGGGGGGGGGGGGGGGACGGACTATGTAGTAAGTTCTGAATGGTAAAGGTAAAGGAACCCGTTACACGCCCATTGAGGCATATTGGGAATATGGTGTTAGGCCCATATTATCTTGACCGTCGACACACGAGGGGTGATGTGGTCGGCATCACGCCGGCCGCCTTAACCTTCCCAGAGTTGCTCTGGTACCCATTTGGGGCTGGGTCGACCCAGAAGCCGTTTGTGGCCTAAAAATTTTCCGCCTCATCTGGGGATCGAACCATAGACCACTGCGCTAGGAAGCCAGTGCACAAACCACTATGCTACCGCGGCTCCTAAGTTCTGAATGACTAAACAAAATTTGCAATTGGAGAATTTAACAAAAAAAATGGCCTGCAACAAAGCAGATTTGATAAGGGAATTACTGCAAGAGATCAAAAACAAGACAAATCAAATGTGGGCATCTGTGTTTATAATATACTGAAGATTTAAGACCAGAATGAGAAATGGGATGGTAATGACAGATAATGTAGAAGTGAACTGCCTAGTAGGATGATGTTATTAACAAATTCAGTGAAGTGATCTAGATAGGTTTGCTTCTGGCCTATATGAGTAAGTCCAATGTTATCATTGATGTATCTATATTAAAAGTGCCCCAAGCTTAATTTTCTAATGGTCAGTTTACCGATGATTTTTTAAATATTAAAAATCCTTATTGTGCACAAGATCTCATAAATTAACCTAAAAGTCCAGAACATATGTGTACTTTGCTTTCAGATGTGAACCTTCTGTGTTTGCGTGTGTGTGACTTGTAATGTAAAATTTGACTTCTATCCATTTGAAACAAAATATTATATCTTCTATGCCTTTCTTCTAAAGTTCAGCATTATTTTCGTTTATTTTGTTTTGCATTCCAATGTCCTGAAGGGGTTTATTAATGAATTTGCAGTCTAGATGATGAAGAAAACAGATCAACATCAATATTGCCAATCCTGCCTTCCAGATCGCTTGCCTTAATTTCAACAACAATGAAACCTCCAGGTACATAATTTTAAACATTGTATATTTTAGAGTCAAATATTATTTTGAAATCATATAACTTTCTGTTATATTTTTATATCTTATAACTGTCACTTTTGCTGAAGAAATTAGAACAAATAATAATAAAATATAAAGGCCCTACAAAATTTCTTAATGGCAAACATTCATATGTGTTATACATCTGCAAGCAGTGGAATAAATAATCTTTGTTACAATCTTGTGTCACTACAGGAAAGCATCGCCTACCTTTCTTTCCATCTATATCACTTGTGCATTCAGTACCTGTCTTACCTGAGGATATCAAGGACTATGTCAATCATTTGTTGATGAGCAGCAGTGTTGATAGCTTGCGAAGAATTTTCCCAAAGCAACGATCAACCATATCAGCAACATCAAGGAAATCGTCATCATCTGCCAAGTTGTAAGTGAGCTGTCCAGAAATACAGTGTTTAGAATGAACATTTTTGTGCTGTAAAACTTCAGGGTAAGGAGTCAGTGTTCACAAAGATAATAGAAATAGCATATCATGTGCCCCTATATGTAAAGCCTACAGACAAGACTGAGTCTTGTTATAAGAGAAGAGTAAAGTTTTGTTACTAGTTTTTTGTAAAATATGTTTTGTAATCAGAGAATGTCGGTACTGTAAGAAAATGTTTACCTTGTTTATTATTTCAGAGTTCCAGATCTTTATTTTAAGGAAGCTGAAAGAAAAGACGAAAAACACGTCTGTCTTATTTAAAAAAATAATTAATAAAGCCAGACATGGATAGACCTGAGTTAGCATAATCTTATTTAACTTGTTCTTGAAGTTGAGGTGTCAATTTATTGGTTTGTCCTCGACACAAAATATGAAACCACATTCATCTTGAGACCATATGCTACTAATACTTATAATTGCATAATTTTAGCAATATCAGTTATTAATAATTGTTTTTGGTATGTCTGCTAACTAACACTACGCTGAGCCAGGAAGGCAATCATACAAAATTGAAATCCAAGCAGGGGCAAGCAATTATGTCCCTTGATCTAAGTGAAAGAAAATAATTATAAAACTACAACTCAGTGTAATTTCTTTGAACACACTCAGACATCAACTTGCATGTGTTTGAGAAGAAAATGGTAGTTATTAAAAAAAAAAAAAAATTTTGATTACCACTATATTGTAACTCCAAGAATATATTCATCTTCTATTAGGCATGTTATATACCTTTACATAGTTAAGATTAAAAAGACCTTCTATATCACAGTGCATAAGTGATTTAATGGTTAGAAAGGTTGCCTTTCAAGCGAGCGTTCTTTGTTCAATGAGTACCTTTTTTTTAAAAATGCACCTTTCTTTAGTTTTTATAAGTGTGATTTGTTAATTATCGTTTCCAAGTGTCTGTGTGTGTTGATGGGCTTACTTTCTCAATGGAAGAGGAAAAGTGGAAGGAAATGAGAAGGTAGAAACTGAGTACAGGATAAATGGTGCTATTCTCAGGACATGAGGCAGAAATTGCACATCATAACTCTTTGCTGTCATTTCTTCATGGGTTACTTGTTAGTACTAAAAGAAAAATTTTAAGGGAATTAAGAGACACTAGTCTTTTTAAGCAATTTGTTTCAGTTTGATTAGTCGCCAAATTGTTCTGCTTCTTTTTTAATTTTTATAAGCCTTTCTCTGGCAAAAAATAATTTCTGAGATTTTATGCTCATGGGCATCGTGCAAAATTCAGAGGAAGATTAAATGGTGCTTACATCAGGAGACATAAAATTTAAGTGAGGTACTTTGCTGAATTACCTTTGGCTGGGAGCTCATTAAATATGAGTCAAGTATTACATCGTGACACATTTTTTTCTAACAGAAGTGGGCGGGGAATACAACAAACTTAGTAAACACAGTTGTTATTCTTGCCATCCTAAAATTCCTGTGAGACTCCTTAAAATAGGGGCATAAAACATCCTCTTTACATCACTGCCAAGAGCAATCTTGAGCGAAGGTTGTTACCTTTGGAAAACTCATCCTTTTACTCAACGTTTTGGTCAATAGTGGACCACTACTGCAGATCAATGGAGACAACCCATGACAGACAATTACAAGTTAGTTTAAATGCTCATTATCCTTAATTACGTCGTACGTAAAATAAATAAAATCATAGTAAACAGTTTAATAAACGTTTCCACTGGAAGTTAATTTAAATAACTGTTCTCTGTAACAATATCGTATGGTGTACAAAATAATGTATAAATAACACTATGATGATAAAACTTGGCATACTGTAAGACAATTTCATGCTGAATCACAATCAGTTTTAAAAACTCACTTGTCAGTAAGGGCATCCCCATTATAATGCTGCAATAAATCTATCATTATTCCAAAAGCTGTGCTTCTCCTCGAAAATACTTTATCATCAAGCATCATCATTAAGCATTGAGATTATCTATATTATTTCTATTCAGGCCTTCCAAGGAAAGATTTATTTTGGCTTTGTCTTCTGACAAGTTAGCAGGAGGTCCATTTAAAAGATATCTAGACAGGTAACTGCACTGTTCTGACTTAGATATTAAACTAAACAACAGCTAAGATTTAAACTATATATCTCGTATGTTCTATTGACCTACTTACTCTGCTAAAAAATCTTTAGGATACGTCACTTCAATTTTCATGTAACTTTGATTTCATCTTGTTTGACTTCAGTACAAAGTAGAAAAGATGCATAATGCCTATGTGTTGTGACCTTGTGTGTAACAACACAAGTAAAGCTAGTGACAAATGATTGATTCCTCCATTGTAGTACAATGTCTCAGTGTCTTTTATTATACAACAATAGAATATGTAATGATGATGATATAAAATAGGTAAATAATCTCAGCAGTTCTTGTCACGCTTCCATCTCATCAAAGGTTATCTACTTCAGTACTATAACTGGTAACAAAATACATCTGTCAGTTCTGTGGTTCAGTCTTATGATGTATATACTTTAGTTAATGTAAGCCTAGACCAGACTGGGTGTACTTTACTGAAGGTTACTGTCTGAAACAGCCATTCACACAAAGTATATCACAACTGGAGAATATCTCGAAGATCTGAACATTGTAAATGCATGACAAATTTAATTTATTGAAGTCTTGTTCTCCTTCATAAAAATAACACATGTATTTTTTTTTTACTTAAAACCAACCAGTGCTGTTCTTTGTTTTTCCAATTCTGCTACAATCTGTTGGACACAGCGGTATTGCCTTTACATGTTATTTGATCTATGCTTGTATATAGGAAAGTTATAGAGGGGATTGAGTGTATAAAAGAATGGGTCATCCTGGGTTCTATATTCCATAGTTGCATGTAGTGTCCTGAGAGGGACTACCTATGGTGAAGCAGTTTAAGGTGCTTGGCTGGTCATGTGACCTGTCACAGTGTTCTATTACAGCGATGCGATGGTTCCAATCAGATGGTCCCTGGTTTGATTTACTGGAGTGTCTATCACTTCTTTTACTCTTCTGTTGTCCTTCTGTCTTATGAGTGCTTGTCTTTCTTTCTTATGAGTGCTTGTCCTTCTGTCTTATGAGTGCTTGTCCTTCTATCTTATGAGTGCTTGTCCTTCTGTCTTATGAGTGCTTGTCCTTCTTTCTTATGAGTGCTGAGGAAGGCCTTGTGGCCGTAACGTAGACTACTTTCTTTGTCTTTTGTCCTCATAAGACGAATCACCTTTTTTCGATTTTTTTTCAAACCCATCCTTCTGTCTTATGAGTGCTTGTCCTTCTGTCTTATGAGTGCTTGTCCTTCTTTCTTATGAGTGCTTGTCCTTCTGCCTTATGAGTGCTTGTCCTTCTGTCTTATGAGTGCTTGTCCTTCTTTCTTATGAGTGCTTGTCCTTCTGTCTTATGAGTGCTTGTCCTTCTTTCTTATGAGTGCTTGTCCTTCTGTCTTATGAGTGCTTGTCCTTCTGTCTTATGAGTGCTTGTCCTTCTGTCTAATGAGTGCTTGTCCTTCTGTCTTATGAGTGCCTGCCAAACAACTGTTTCCATTTATTATTATTAATTATCTGTCCCATGTAGTTCCCATGGGTCTCTGAGGAGACAGAGAAAGAATAGGACTACTGTTACCTCAGGCATGTTGTACAAGGTGACTAGTATGAAGTAGTGCATGGGGCTGGTAATCCTATTGTATGGCTCTGAAACATGGAGAACAACAACTAAAAACCTACAGACTTTTATAAACAGGTGCTTGCGTAGAATAGAAGGACTGAAATGATATGACAAAGTCACAAATGTGGAATTGATGACAAGAACCAGACAAGTGCCAGGGGAACAAGAGTTGAGAAGAAGACGCTGGCGATGGATAGGACACGCATTGAGGAGACCTGTTGATAGCATTACAAGGCAGTGCTTTGTTCTGGAATCCACAGGGAAAGAGAGGCAGAGGTAGACCAAAAAACACATGGAGAAGAGAACTGGATAGAGAGGTGAAAATGATGAGGAAAACATGGAAAGAACTTGAGCGGACAGGACAGGAGGACTTGGCATGTGTTTGTTGAAGGCCTGTGCTCCTTTGGGAGCTAAAGGGTATTGATTGATTGATGGGGCTGGCAACCTCATCATGTCAGACAAAGAGCTACATAAACCACCACTGCTAGAGCACATGATTATCTTCGGTGCAGTCTTCATGCAAGAGGGTCAGCTGCCATTGTGGCTTCATGAGCAGTAAATATGGGATTGTTTGATTATTAATTATATTATAAAGAAACCTGTTACTTCTGTCAGTAAGTCTGAAACTTTATTTTATACTGCTGTATTCTGATAGACAAGGTGATCCCCAGCTTTTGACCACCTTACTGTTTTGGGAAGATGTAACAGAGTATGGAGCAGCAGAAGACCATATTTCTGACAGGCTTTTAAAACTGTGTCATGCCTGGAACATCTACAACAAATATCTGTCAGATGATAGTCCTCATATGATTGGTTTGTGAATGTATTTTAGCTTCATTATTGTTGCCTTTGTCATTGTTACCTACATCATTATAACCACCCTGATGTCAAACATTCAATGTCATTGGCTGTAACAACTGTTTGCATAAATTTTTATTATAAGGAATATAGGTAAATGTAGTGCCATAGCAGATACTGCTGTAGGGTAGTGAATTGTTAGAGGCTTCACTATACTAGGTCCAGCATTGAGAAGTGGGGGTGACCAGTTCTTTTCCTCATTGCCTTTTCCTTCCTTAACTCAAAGAGCAGAGTCAAGTACCCATTTACAGCTGGGTAGTCTGGAGCGTGTCGGTACCGTGATTTGAACCTGGCACCTTTGCTGCAAGAGACCATCGCTCTAACCACTCTGCCAGTTGGATGCTCTATAAGGAATATATTTGCATTATATAATGATCTTTTAATTTGTCTTTGCATTTTTCATTCACATCATCACTACTATCATTAGCATTAAATGTTTTATCAAGTGTCAGTTCATTTATCAACACACACCAATCCATCATATTTTGCAGTATGGCAAGGACTGCCTTATCATGTTATAGACTGTTTTCCTTGATGTGTCTTATCCATCACCACCAGCATCTTCTTCTCACTTCTTGTTCCACTGGCATTTGTCTGGTTCTTATCATCAATTCCTAATTGGTGATCTAGTCATACCATTTAACTCCTTCTCTTCTATACAAGCACTCATTTATGAAAGTCAGTAACTTCTTGGTTCTTGTTTGTGTATGTTTCACAGGCATACAATAAGTACTGATTTGACATTTGAGTTGAAGATTCTTATTATTCTGTTGGACTTGATTTCTACCACTACTTGTTCTCCTCTAATTATAGTTGTATGTTTCTTAGGCCGAGGGGAAGGACGGTGAACTGGACGCTGCCATATTGTGACTGTGTGGTGTGATTGCATGTAGTGCGGTGTGCTTGCACGTAACATACATTTCATGAGCATGATTTATTATGGAATTAGAAATTTGAGGCATTATATATCATAATTGTAACCTATAAGATGTTGAAAAGGATATTTTTCGTTCATTTTAGTCGGATTTTGTTTAGTTCAATAGTGGGTGTTTTGCAATGTGTCGAAGTGATACGGTTATTATCCGTATAGATAACATTCGGGCAAAATGGCAGACCTTGTTCTACTATCCTTCCACTTTACCGTTTCTTACGTACCGTTTATAGTGAACACATATTAATTAGTGTCTTTTGCATCGTGTTTCTTATGATGCTGTAAAAATATTTCTTATGGTGCAGTAAAAATATGGATGTTCAAATACACCTTTGCAAAAATTCAACTTGAATTATTTTAATAACTTTTTGCAGAGTTACCAGAGAAAGAAAGGAATCGACTGCAGACCAGTCTAGAAAAAGCTAGAGATTTTATAGACTCCTCCATTTTTGAGTATGCTAAGAGTCATGCTGTGGACAAATTAGAGAAAGCTTGGATTAGATATTTAAAAGACGATCTCAAAGCATTCTTGGAGTAAGTAAAATCAATTTCGTGATGTGACAATTACAATTTTTTAACATTACAGAATTAAATATCAGATACTGTCGATCTGATTATTATCTGGTACATTAAACTTTTGGCAGTCAGCCCTTTTGTGTTATTGGTGAATGAAGGCAACAGTTGTTATTACCAGGTATCACTTATTTATATAACATAATAAGATTTCATTTAGTGCTTTTTATCCAACAACAGTAAGACTTTTGCCTAATTTAGATATAATCAGAATGTCTTTTCTTAGATATATCATATTTATCACCCCCTTTTTTCTTCTTTTTTTTTAAAGAATAAATGTAAGAAGTGCCAATTTCAACATCTTTAAAAATCAACATGCTTAGTTTCTAAGCCTTAGTGGCAGAAAAATAATGCATTTCTGCTTTCTTTTCTATAACACGACTATAATAATAATAATAGCCCCTTCAGTCATAACTGACTATGGGAATGCGCCCCTGAGGTGGCAGCCCTCAGCTGCTTATTTTTGACGTTTTCTCCTCTCCTCTGCTTGTTGTGTGAGCCTCTTTTCGCTCAATCTGAGGTGGCACCGTAAATAGCATCGCTACTTAGTGCGATCGGCAGCTTCATCCTCCCATGTTGCTGGATCCATGTCCAGTGCCCTCATATCTCTCCTGCACACATCTTTGAACCTCAGCTGTGGTCGCCCAACTGCTCTCTTGCCATCTGCTTATTGTCCGTAGAAGATATCTTTTGGGATGCGACCATCTTTCATGCGGCGAACGTGGCCAAGCCAGTGAAGTCTGCGCTGTCTAAGCAGTGTATACATACTTTTCAGGCCAGCATGTGACAAGACCTTGACATTTGTCACTTTATCTTTCCACGAGATGCCGAGGATGTGGCGTAGACACTGTAAATGGAAGGTATTGAGCCTTCTTTCTTGCTTAGCATAGGTTGTCCAGGTCTCGCTGCCATAAAGGAGTGTGCTGGTGACGCAGGCATTATATACCGCAGCTTTGGTCTTCGTTGTGAGTTTGGAGTTTCCCCAAACACGCGATGTGAGGCGGGCAAAGGTAGCTGCAGCTTTGCCAATGTGGCTGTCGATTTCTGTGTCCAGTGAGAGTTTGTCATTGATGGTAGACCCTAGGTATGTGAAGTGGTGCACCACTGCCAATTCATAGTTATCGATAGTGATAACTGGTGCAGCACCCACATCCTGATTCAGCACATTCGTTTTCTTTAGACTTATTGTGAGGCCAAAGTCCTTGCATGCTTTACTGAAGCGATTCATCAAGCTCTGAAGCTCCTGTTGGCTTTGAGTGATGATTACAGCATCATCAGCGAACAACAAGTCTCTTATAGTGACCCTTCTGATTTTTGTTTTTGCCTTCAGCCTTGAAAGATTAAACAGACGGCCATCTGACCTAGTGTGAAGGCATATTCCTTCAGTTGCATCTTTGAATGCATGTTTCAAGAGTAAGGCAAAGAAGATCTCAAAGAGGGTTGGAGCCAGAACACAGCCTTGTTTAACGCCACTTCGTATGTCAAAGGGCTGTGACGTGCTTCCAGCATATTGGACTGTTCCCTTCATGTCGTCATGGAATGACTTTATCATTTCCAGCATTTTAGAAGGGCAGCCTATTTTCAGGAGGATTTTGAAGAGTCCATCCCTACTAACCAGGTCAAATGCTTTTGTGAGGTTTATAAAGGTGATATATAAAGGCCTTTTCTGCTCCTTTGATTTTTCATGAAGCTGGCAGAGAGAGAAGATCATGTCTGTTGTTGATCTACCAGCTCGGAATCCACACTGTGACTCTGGATATATGCGCTCAGCTAACTTGTGTAGTCGCCTCCATAGTTGGCAGACATTTGACAGCATCAAGGGCTGTAGGCGTAACGGTATTTTCTCTAGCGTAAAGCTCAGAGTAGTGCTTGACCCACCTCTCCATCTGCTTACCCTTATCGGTTAGCTTCTCTCCGCTGAGGGTTTTTAGCGGTGCCATCTTACTTTTTTGGGAGCCAAGTGTTTTCTTTATACCGTCATACATTTGTCTAATGTTGCCTGTTTGCGCTGCGGTCTGGATGCTCTCACTGAGCTGGAGCCAATAGTCATTTGCACAGCGTCGAGCAGTTTGTTGAACTTTGCTTCTCGTAGCCTTCAGGATCTGTAGGGTTCTAGCACTTGGTGAACGTTTGTATTCATTCGCAGCACTGCGCTTAGCTTCAATGACAAGTGCCATCACATCTAATGAAGCATCAAACCAGTCATTTGACTTTGCCGTTTTCTTACCAAAGGTGGCAAGTGCAGTACTTTGAATGGTGTTCCGTAGATGCTCCCAGTTCTCTCTTATAGTATCACCATGCTGAGGGCTACTGAGCACTTTATTGAAGGTCGCAGTAAATCGAGCGATCATGACAGGGTCTGACATCTTGCTCGTATCA
Organism: Oreohelix idahoensis; assembly: GCA_024509875.1. Classification (NCBI taxonomy): domain Eukaryota; kingdom Metazoa; phylum Mollusca; class Gastropoda; order Stylommatophora; family Oreohelicidae; genus Oreohelix; species Oreohelix idahoensis. Next base: position 355,940 of record JAMPIV010011544.1, on the reverse strand, counting down.
ATGCATGGTTTCCCTCCATGTTTGACACGATAGAGTTTTCTTGGTTGTGCTCTGATTTTGCAGCAAACCAAGGAGTGATCTGTATCACAGTCTGCACTATGGTACGAGCGAGTGAAGAGCACAGACCTGAGAAGTGGCCTTCTGACGAGAATCAGGTCCAGTTGGTGTCAGTGTTTGGATCGTGGGTGTCTCCATGATACCTTATGCTGGGGTTTTGTCTGAAAGTAGGTGTTGGTCACGCAGAGGGCATGGTGGACACACAACTCTAAGAGCCGTTGTCCATTTTCATTCATCTTGCCAATACCAAACCTGCCCAGACATGAAGGCCATGAAACACTATTGGCACCCACTCTAGCGTTAAAGTCACCAAGGAGAACAAGCTGTTCTTGCCTAGGTATGCTTTTGATGACTGCTGCTAGATTCTCGTAGAACTCATCTTTAGCTTCTGAGGCAGAGTACAGAGTAAGAGCATACACACTGACAAGGGTGATGGGACCTGTGCTAGTTTGCAGGCGGAGCGTTAACAGGTGTTCTGATCCATTCTCACCTTGTTCAACCATTTTAGTTAGCGATTTTTTGACCGCAAAACCTACTCCGTGTTCTCTAGTTTTATTAGGATCTTTCCCTTGCCAATAAAATGTGTAGTCCTTCTCGCTCACCGTTCCAGAGTCCGCCAGGCGCGTTTCCTGAAGTGCAGCTATATCCACCTGAAGTCGTTTAAGCTCATCATTAATTATGGCTGTCTTCCTTACATCGTTTACGTCCTGTAGGTTTTCGGATAGTCCAGTCAACATAGTCCTGACGTTCCAGCATCCCAATCTGAGAGTTTGCTTATTTCTATTATTACGATAATTGCTTGGTGCAAAATTTTCTGTCCACAGTTCGGGTTTGACCCTAATCCCCATGCACCCAATGGGGAAAGCAGACAGTGGCGGGACAACACCTTAATGACTGGGCGCAGCCCAGCTTGAAGCGGGCGGTAGCTATCCAGTGAGATCCTAGAACCTCTCCCACTGTCGGAAGTAGCCCCTGGCGCCATGCCCTATGCTAATTGGGCAAAATGCTTATAACCGGTAACTGCTACTTCCCGTGTTTTGCCGACACCTATACGGTGAAGCTGGTGTGTCCTCTCCAGGGCGCGAGTTTTCTTCTCCTTATTTCTTTCTTCCCTTCTACCAAAAAGTAGAAAGATTGTTTTCCTGTGTGTTTTAGTATGTGTGCAAGTATGAAGACCTGAGAGTAGAGATGGAATAGGTGTGTGATTGTGGTGTATTTTAAATATGAGAGGTACCTGAATTGCCTATATGTTATTGAGGTCTGAAATGGAATCAAAGAATAGTAGGGCTATATATTACATATGCATGTTGTAAAAAGCAACTAAGAATGGTTAAGCATGGAGCTGGCTTCCCCATTCTATACAAACTTAAATAACAAAATCTTCAGCCAGAAACGTGTATCTGAATTGTTTAAATAATAATCAAGGAGACATTATCAGGTGGCAGCAGAAATGAGAAACTATTAAATTGACATTGTGGGCCTGTGCACACAAAAACTGAAAGAAATAGAAAACAAAAAACTGAAATAAGAAAGGAGAAATATTGCTGTACTACAACAAAAATAGCAACCAAAAAACTATAGACTTTTGTAAATGGATGCTTGCATAGAATAGAAGGATTGAAGTGATGTGATAAAATCACTAATATGAAACTGTTGACAAGAACTGGACATGCGTTAGATGAATAAGAGATGAGAAGAAGACACTGGAGAAGGATAGGACACACATTGAGAAAACCTGCTAATAGCATTACCATACAGTCCTTGTTCTGGAATCTCCAGGGTAAGAGAGGTAGAGGAAGACCAAGGAACACATGGAAAGAGAACTGGATACAGACATTAATGGGTTGAGGAGGACATAGAAAGATCTTGAGCTGATGGCACGGGACAGGAAGACTTGGCATACATTTATTAAAGGTGTGTGCTCCTTGGAAGTTGAAAGATGAAGTGCTCTCCTCAGGATATTAGGAAAGATGATACCTCATAGTGAGGGTGTGGCACTAATACTGTCAAAGGAGGTGCAGGAGGCACTTACAGAATGGAACCCAGACTAATATCATCAACATTCAAAACAGCCAAAAAGAAAATTAAGATTAATATCATCTAATGTTTTATGCCAACTAATGGCAAAAAAGAATCTGTGCAGTCTTTGATGAGCGACCTTAAGACAAGAACAAACAACAAGGGTTTTGAAAAGATGATGGAAAAACAAAGACTTAGAGCAGTGAACAAAAATGAAGCATTTGTAAACTTCTTTGTCCTCTTTCTTTTGCTGAGGAATCCTCAATTTACTGCCCAAAAGGGTCTTACTGCTGCTGCTCTTCAAGTAGCCAACTCTTCTTTGATGCCTCCCTTCCATTCTGTAATAGCTCCAAAGTAATTAAAGTTGTTGACCTGCTGCAGGATGTGTTCTCCCAGCATAATATAATGCCTTTTTCTTTCTCTTGAGATTACCATGGTTTTTGTTTTGGAACTGCTGATGACCATCCCTCTCTTCTCTAGTTCTTCCTTCCAGACTTGAAGGTTGGATTGAAGATGTGCCTCTGATTTAGCAATTAGGGCAACATTGTCGGCCAATGCCAGCTCTGAAATACAGACCTGTCTCATCTCTTAGTACCCCACTCAATACGTTTTTGGTCCTTTCCTTACATAGTTTGATGACATCGTCCATGAAGAGTATGAAAATATAAGGTGACAGAATATCACCCTGTCTTACACCAGTGGTGGTCCTGAACTCTTCCAACTTATGGTTTGCCAGAATTTCTGTTTTGCTGCTAGCACCTTGTTCTTTGCTTCTGTTCTAAGTATCACATATTCTCTACATTTCTCTTTCCTGCTGTGTTTTTAGCTTCTAATTATTGTTTCCATGCCTTTTTCTTTTCTCTTATTTTCTCTTTAACTTCTTCTGTCCACCAAGGTGTCCTCTTTCCCTTCTTCCCAAGTCGAACTTCACCACATGCTTCTGCTGCAGCTGTTTTTATGATGTCCTTAAATTTAAGCCAGAGAGTTTCTAGGTCATCTGATCATTCTTCTAGGTTTCTCACTTCTTTCACCATAAGCCCCTGATACCTGGTCTTAATTTCTGACTCTCAGCTTGTAGACCTTAATCCTCAGCTTCCTGCTTGATTATTTATTTTCTTGCATGATGATGGGCAATATCTAGGCCAAGCAACTCGTTCAGTTGTTCTTTTTTTTTAATTGTACGCCCGCTATTTCTCGAGGTGAAATCTCAGGTTAATATCTAACCTGAGACTGATTTTACGTGAGTTTCCCTTTTTCATTGTTAAAGTTGTTAAACTTTTAAATTTCTCTTAATTTTCAGCAGGTAGTTATCACTTCCAATCTCTGGTCCTCTCCAGACTTTAGCATCCCGCACATACTTCTTCTTCTTCTTGCGATCGCATCTTTGATGTTTACACCATCAGACGAGTTCTCATGATGAATTCGACTGTTGTTTGAAGTTCCTCTTTAGCTCCATATAGCTTTGAGTTTAGTGTTGAGTCATTGGGCCAGTATATCTTTCTTAACTGGTCATACAGAGGACAATTCTGTAGAACATGCTCAGCAGTTTGTTCGTTTAATCCACATGTACACAGTGGTGAAGCAGACAATCGTAGCTTGCCGCACATACTTGAATGAGCTCTTCCTAACAATGGCATAGTCAATGCCTGATTTCTCATTCTTAGTTGGTTCATATCTGGTGTATGCACTTATTGTGGAACTTTGTGTTCGTAATGCTCAGTGCAGAATCTATGGAGTCGCTTTCCATTGTGGTTTAGTGTATCTTCTACATATCTTGCAATAACTCCACTCCATCTACGATGGACATTTCCAACTCTGGCATTGAAATCTCCGAGAAGGATAATTTCATCCAGGCACTGTCTTTTGAAGTAGCTCAAAGAATTCTTCTTTGACCATCAGCTCGTTCATCTTATTACACAGTGAGGTTGACTATGGTTTCTCCTTCTTTTAGCTTTAGAACCATAATGCGTTCTGAGGCAAAGTTCCATCCTTTGATGTTATTGATTTGGCTTTTAGCAACAATACAACCCACAACCCCTTTAGCTCTTTTGCTTGTGTAGACTCTACTGTAGAGCAGCATGTTGCCTTTTTGTTCCACAACCCCTTGCCCTTTTTTCTTAGTTTCCGTCAGAGCCAGGATTTCCAATTTTGTTTTCCTCATCTTCTCCACATCTTCTCTTTCCCATAATACTTCTACAATTCCATGATCCGTAAATCATTGTCCGTAATTCGTGCCATTTCGTCGCCTATAAGGTCAGTATGATTTTCTCTCCATTGGTTCTTGTAATTGTATTTTAAAGCAAACAGGTGATTGGCCTGTTGTACCTTTGCAAGATGGAGAAGCTGCCTCCTTACGGCCTGCATGCATGCCACAGTCCTCCTTTTTTCAGCCGGGGTTGGGACCAGCCTAGGCGGAGTTCAACAAAAATATAACCACAGATTTATTTTGTTTGTTTACTGATTGAAATGCAACTTCCATTATGTTACATTTATCATTTTTTTTCTTCAAAACTTTTAAATAGTGCTATTACCTTCTTAGCTGTCGAGCCAGGTCTGAGGGTGAGAGCCCACCAAGTACAGCAGAGGTTATAGAGATTACTCTCACAGAGCATGACATTGTTATCAAGAGACCAATGCCATGGATTAAGAGGTAAGTTAAAATCACTCCAGTCTTTGTTTTAGGAAGTTCAGATTCCTCAGTACTGCAGTATTATAAAAAGACAGCATGCATACTGTCATCTTTCTGTAGCAGCTTACTAATGTATACAGATCTGCTCTTATCTAGGGCGTTGGCAGTAGCTGTATTTTAGTACCTTATTTTTTCATTGCACTTCTAAATATGGTTGCTATAGCACTGCTGCACATTCTGCATGTTAAATTTATTTACAATATGCAAATATTTACAGCAATAAAGTTTTTTGTTGTTGCTATCTTTGAGGATATTTTTGATCTTTTTCTTAGGATAATAAGGAACATATATTGTGAGCAGGAATCCGCGATCAGATTTGAAGGAGAACTTATGTGAATTCAAAGAGGAGTTAGTTATGGGTGTGTGTTATCACCTGATCTTTTTAACATATACAGCGAGACGATACTTCGAAACATTGAACACCTTGAGGGAATTAAAGTCGGAGGATGAAATATCAACAATCTGAGATATGCAGATGACACAGTTTTAATAGCAGTCAGAGGAAAATCTACAAATCATTCTAGACAAAGTAGTGGAAGAGAGCAAGTTGAAAGGATTGTCTTTGAATGTCAGCAAAACTGTATGCATGGTTGTTTCTAAGAAAATACAAATACCAGTATGCTCTTTGAACAGCAAAAGAGAAAAAAATAAAACAAGTGAATCTCTTTAAATATTTAGGCTACACGTTGACATCAGATGGCAGATGTGACACAGAGATAAAGAAAAGGATCGCCGTGTCCAAAAAAGCCTTTACTAGGATGAGCAACGTAATGAAAAACAGGAACATCACCATAACCACAAAAATTCACTACGTGTATTGCGTTCTTTTATATGGATGCGAATGTTGGACAATGAGTAACCAAATGGTGAAAAAACTGGAGGCAGCGGAAATGTGGTTTTTGAGAAGGATACTGAGAATATCGTGGACAGAGAAGAAAACAAATGCCGAGGTATTGACAGCTGCGGGTGTTAATAGATCGCTCATCAAAACCATCAGGAAAAGACATATGAAATTTATGGGACATATTAACAGAAGAGGAGGAGTGGAGGAATTAGTCTTTTGTGGGAAAATACTAGGCAGGAGAGGAAGAGGAAGGCAGAGAAAGATGTATGTGGAAAGCTTAAACAACTTGGCAACAAACAACAGCATGGGCAACAACAACCTCATTAGACTACCAAAAGACAGAGAAGATTGGAGGGTCATGATCGCCAATGTCTGTTCCAGACCAGGCACCTGAAGAAGATCTTTTGAGGGTTTCATCTGTATATGGTTAACTCATAAAATAAAGCCAGTACCCTACTTTCAGATGTGTAATTCTTAAATGCTCTTAACTGCAGTTATAACAAGACATAATCAAACTCCTCCCAGCATAATTTATAAGGATTAAATTAATTGGTATTACATACTTATGATTTTCAAATAATCAGTAACTCTTGTATAACACTGCATTTACTCCATAATGTCTGCTTAAACAAATGTTGTAAATATGATTATATACAACAAGGGTAGGCAACCCAGGAGCTCTTGGGATCTACTTTAGTAACACTAAACCCTCTAAAGATCTGTCATATATGTGTGTGTGTGTGTGTGTGTGTGTGTGTGTGTGTGTGTGTGTGTGTGTGTGTGTGAGAGAGAAAGTCATATTTTAAGAGGGGGTAGGGGGGGTGACAAACCTGACAAAGAAAAGTTTGCAAATGGGGAAAAAGTACCTTTGATCCTGGGGACACTATGCTTTTAAATGCTGGCGGGAGAGGTTTAGTCCAAAATTTCCATAGTTTAAAGTGTCTTTCTTCCTCTCCCCCAGCAGGTGCCTAAGATCTACCAAATTATCCACTGGGATCTACCGGTAGATTTGGATCGACTGTTTACTGACCTGTATATTACAGCATCATAATATTAGCAGTCTTAATTCATTATAGAAGCCAGTGATAGCTTCAATTAATATATTCCTAAACTACTATTTCTTTAATTATTATTTTGTAAATTGTGTTAGATGTACTTTGAACACTTTTTACTGTCCGGGGAAAATAGATTCTAATCATTTATTACTTCATCACTAGTTTTAAAATGTTTTTGGTAACAAACTTTAAGGGATCAGTTTATTGTTGATAGCTAAGATGAGGAAATTTATGTTTCACAGATATAGCTTGCTTGTAAGAAATGAGATGCAGTTACACCATGAGTCATTACGTGACTCTTGTGATGCCATGACTGATTAGAACAGTCTTTAAAGCAGTAAAATACCTAGAAACACAAATACCAACATTTTACTGTGGACAGTATGAGTTAAAATTGTAACTAGAAATTCAATCAGTCAATACCCTTTAGCTCCCCAAAGAGCATAGGCCTTTAATAAACACATGCCAAATCCTCCTATCATGAGCCATCAGCTCAAGTTCTTTCCATGTTTTCCTCATCATTTTCACGTTTATCTCCAGTTCTCTTCTCCATGTGTTTTCTGGTCTACATCTGCCTCTGTCACAGACTTTTCAAATACATCATGAGTGCAGATTATATGCCACCCTAATTTAGTTATGTCCTTAAATAATTACATAACATCATATGTAGGTTTTAAAGATAATTTTGTCCTGTTTAGTATTAATTATGATAAGGTACTGTAAATCTGTGTAACTGTTATTGTACTGTTACAATGTTGGGATTTTATTTTATTGTATTTTATTTTGTTATTTTATTATTTAAGTAATATTTAAGATACATGTGAGAATAAATGGATTCAGTAAGGAAGATGAGAGAAAGGAAGGGCAGAATGTCAGACGGGCCTGCATGCCCAATTCTAAACCCTTTGAAAATAAAGTTTGTTCGTTCTCTTTCACTGGGTATTCTGGAGCAAGGACTGCCTTGTCCTGTTAATGCCTTTCCACCTTGTCTCACAAAGACTCAGGATATCAATCCTGTAATTCCCCATTTCTGCTGCTACTTGTGCAGTTTTCCCTTGTTCATGTAGAGTGCAAATGTTCCAGGTGTCAATCATGGATTTTTCAAAGACAAAAAAAAAGATTAATCTGTAACCCAGACTCCTTTCAGCTTTCTCTGAGCTGCTTCATGTGCCTCCTTTTCAGAGGACCTTCTTCTGTCTTGGACGGCTGAGTTGATTTTTATTCTGTATTTGACTTATCCATTGTGTTTGTTGAAGTTTTTGTGGTAAAAAGTTGTTTACGGGATGGGATAACCAGCCCCATACCCAACCCTCTTAGGTCGCTTTTTATGACATGCATGGTAGGGTACAGTGTTACTATTCTTTGCTCCCCTTTCAGGCCCTGGTAACACACGGGTGAACTAGAAATTGTGATATGCTAAAACTTGAAAATTGTCACAATGTAGTTCCCAATGGCCTCTTATAAAAATAAGAAATAATAATACTACTCACTCAAGCACGATGTACTATGATCACTGCAAGAAGGGGAAAAAGGCAATTGTATAACTTGCTACAAACAGATGAGAATGGCAAAGCTCCTTGGCTCATAGCAGCTCTCATGTGTAAGATTTAAATTATAACTACATTTTTTTATCCAGATGTTTTAATTCAGACTAATATGAAGCTGTGCAAAAGGCTGGCAACCTCATTATGTAAAGCAGTTTGCTACAGAAATCACCAATGTGAGAGCATATAAATGCTTGTGCAAGGGGGCCTGGTTGTAATATGTGGCGGGGTTTCAATGTTCCATAGTGAGCAAAAAGAAAAATGATGATGATGAAAACTTTGAAATTTGATCTTTGTTTTTTCAGAGTTCCTGGCTCAACCGCAACAGAAAGAGCACGAAGGTTAAACAGAGCTATTATCTTGGCAGAAGAAATTGATAATGAGAAAAAGGGACAGAAAAAATCAGAGGCAGCCACCAGGAGAAGGGAGATGGAAAGACAGAGAAGAAAAGCAATTAAAGCAGCATATGCCAGACAGAAAGAGACCAAGTGGAAAAAACCATCAGTGGTGGGTAAAAGTCAGTTCATGTGATGCATTATGTTCATTATCGTTTTTGAATTTTGTTTATTATATTTCTTTGAAAAGTGTGAACTGATCATTCCTTTATAAAGGAAAATTATTAAGTCATCCTTCAGGGATACGAATACATATAAAATGGTAATTCCTAAATTTTAATCATACTAACATTCTCACTAAATTGCCGTAAAAGGATTTTCCCATATCAGATGGTAGAGTCAGGCATTTTCTTTGAAACAAGAACATTGGTAACCCTCCTTGGCATTCTTTGTAGCTTGAGCTTGCAGCTGTTTCTGGTCATCTTTGACCTACTGAGAATTCTGTTACTTTCTCTTTTTCACTGGCTATCCTCACCCTGTCACGCATGGCATTTATGAGGAAAAACCTTGTTCTTGAATTAGTATTATTTTTTTTCCTTAAGCAGGGGACAGAATTTGATAGACTAGATGATGAACTTCCAGAAAGAGAAAGGGACGTAGCAGCAATGAAACTGCCAGCATATCAAAATATGACTGGAAACAAGCAGTAAGTAATTCCATTCTTTGTATTTCTACATACGAACACTGAAGAACAAAATATTCCTCCTTCTTCCTCTTTTGGATTAGCTATGAAAAATTAATATTAAACTAGCAACTGGGCACTATTCATGGAGTAATGTCATTTTCACAAATGCCAGATAAATGAAGTAAAGCCAGATGCTTACAGAAAGTAATGACTGTATCAGTAAAATAATTCATAATTACTTTACATTGTAATTTGTATATTTTTATTTCTACTGTAGCCACTATGATTCTCTGCTTGTCAAGCTGTGATAAATAACATAGGTGGTTGTTTCTGCTGAATCACCAGTTGCAAACTTTTAAGTTACGCTTTGGCTGGGACAAAAGGGGAATAAAACATAAGGCTAAAAATAATGAAAGCATGTCAAGGACACCAGATCTTAGCATAGTTGGTCAAGATTTAATCATATTTAATATAGTACTCTGTACTGTCAATTCTTCAGTTTATAATTAATTTTAAACATTTACAATAGTTTCTGGAAGAAAAGTGCAGTTTTTCTTTTAAACAGTGTCATCTTCTTTATCACAAGAATTGTTTGCAAAAATAATGGATTATTTTTATATTCTACAGTTATCTCTTTCAGATATTTGTGTTTTTATACTTAATTAAAACTTATCAATTTGATTGCTTGGGTCTTATGACTTTTCTGATCCCAGGAGTTACGAGTTTCCATTCTTTTTTCCCTGCATCAGGTAATGGAATATGTACATCTTATTCAGCTGTTTTTAGTCTCTATAAAGGGTGTTAGCTAGAATCATATAAATACATCCATCAGTTCTCACAGTTGGTTTAATCCATTCTGGATATCCAGAATGCCCTGCCATAGCAGTAGAGCACAGCAGTCAAATTCTTAAAGTCAGGCAAAATAGAATATTAATTGCCACTGTGTAAGTCACAAATTTGAAAACCCCAAATTGGATGAGATCAGAGAGATTAGAATTACATTTTAAAAAAAAAACCTTGAATACACCATTAATAGGAAAGATAGCATTATTCATCCAGAGATAGGAGAATTCAAAATAACCGTAAATCATTTACCAAGAAGCCACACAATTCTGAACAGTAAGGCTAGAATTGATTGCATGACAGCTGGAGCAGAAAATGTGCCTGAGAAAGCAAAAATGAAGAGATAATGCTAATTTTTTAAGAAAGTGTGGACAGAAATAACAGTTCCACAGGCAGAGATCTATTGTAAAATCTATATGGAAGAAAGTGAAGAAATATAGCACCCCTAGCAGCAATGCTTTTCTTAGGCACATCAGAAAGATTTTTCCAAATATTTTTAACCAATCAAGATCAATGGTAACAGGCAAACCAGCTGCTGTATTTTGCAGACAGACAGATGGGAAGCATCATCATGGTGTTGATGAATTCAATTACAATCACTGTATTCGTCTCCACATGTTTGATCATGCTGTTAATACCTCCACATACAAGGATGTGCCTCAGGATCATGTTGTGCCTCTCTTCCAGCATCATCCTGAGCTCCAGGTATACCTGCATACTAATGCACAACCACATTCAGCTAGGATCACCACAGCATTCCTGTAGGCCAATAACATTTCTATCCTGCCATGGCCTTCTCTGTCACCAAATATGGCACCAGTGGAACACATATGGAATGAGACTGGATGTCAGTTGACCCATGTCAGATGACTGCAGACCCTGAATGGTCTTTGACACACCCTGAGCAAAGCATGGAGTTGATTCCCCCAGGAGTTGCTGTGCAGACTTTGTTGACTTCATCTGAGATGCTGCCAGGCCTGTGTAGCTGCTATTAGTGGCCACACATGTTATTGAATGATACTGTGACTGCAATGAAGCTTGTGACTTTTCAATTTGACCCCTTACAGTTATTTATAATACCATTGTTATAACACTGCATGCTCTGCCATGTCATTTGCATGAATAATACTGCTTACAGTCACATCAAATTCATTCAAGTTATATCATTCTCATCACCCGTGTGTTACCGGGGCCCGAAAGGGGAGCAAAGAATAGTAACACTGCACCCTACCACGCATGTCGTAAAATGCGACTAAGGAGGGTATGGGCATGGGGCTGCTTACCCCATCCCGTAAAAACTTCGCACAGTGGGCTGATCACCTGCTTGCCAACCAATCTGATTACGGAAACAATGATAGATTGTTTGGTCTGTTTTTGTTCCACAAAGACGCCACTAGGCGTGGTGGAAACAGCGATAGATTGCTCAATTTGTTGTTGCCCTAAGACGCCACTAGGCGTACTGGCCACATACTGCTTTGCCGGTTGATGGCTAAGGATGGAAGAAGAAGAAGAATATCATTCTCATGTCGCACGATGGGTGATTTTGTCACTGATGTATAATGAATACTATCAAACCACCAAACAGAAGAGAACAAGTGGTAATCTTCAGACTCCACACTGGCCACAACAGATTGAGATACCATCTATTCAACAAGCTAAAGATAGGAACTACTGATCAGTGTAACTGTGGCACTGATAAAATGACTGCTGAACATCTGCTTCAAAGTTGCCCCTTAAATGCGGTACAGAGAAAGCGCATATGGCCGACACCAGCCCCTTTCATGGAAAAGTTTTACGGGGATTCAAATAGCCTCAAACTGACTACTGCTTTCTTTGAGAACATTCAAGTGGACGTCTGAGAGTGTACGAAGAAGACCACCAAACTGTCAGCAAATTTTTGATAGATCATTCATCTTAAATTTGGAAAATTCAATTTAGCATAATTAAATTAAAAAGTAAATAAAATTATTCAGGTGGCATGATATGCATGCAGATCAAGAGTATAAATCTTGTTTGCATGATGCTGTTTAATTATTGACATTAGATATTTAGTGCTATTAAATGACAAAACTGTTGTTTATGTCACAAAATTTTTCTTTATGTCACAAAATTGTTGTTTGTGTCACAAAATAACCAACAGTTAGGCTGATAAATAAAGAGTTCCTTGGTAATGGATTCACTAACAGGTCTCCTTTGTTATGACAGATGGCCTTGTGAGGACCCTTGCTGCAACAAGCAGTATAGTATGGCTAAAGTAAAATGGAGTATATCTTCCCACTATGCTTAATGGAAAAATGTGGAAGATACTTTGCACTGCTTTATACATAATGTATGTCCTCTTTCAGAGTTATGTCCATGTTTCGCAAGTTTATCACAGAAGGAGAAAATGAGGACATATTTAATAAGATGCAGCTTTACAATGATATTGAGACTTACTTGAGCTTGAAAGATACTAAAGTAAAAAAAGCCAAGGCTTCAATGATAGCAAAGTAAGTTGTCAGAATATTAGAATGACTTATGTTTTGTGTATCTATGCTTTGTTTTTCAAGAAAGAATTGAGGCTCTTGAGATGTGGATATATTGAAGAATGGTGCACATCTCATGGAAAGAGAAGGAAACAAATAAGGAGATCCTAGAAAACCTAGGTATGAAAAGAGAATTAATGATCAAAATTAGGCAGCTAAAATATTTTGGCCACATAAAAAGACATAACAACTTGCAGAAGACCATAATAGAAGGGAGAGTTGAAGGCAAATGTGCAAGCAGAAGACAGCGTATAAGTGAGAAGATAACATCAACAGATGGATAGGAAAGTCTGTCAAAGTGCACCATCAAGACAAGTGACAGAAGACGTTGGAGATCCATTAAAGCGAACCTTCATTGGGGAGATGGCAGCTGATGATGATGAGGCTTTGTTGCTCATTAGTGTCTATTTGTATAGGATGTGCTTCATTTACACCTAAACACAGGGTTCCATCATTTGTGTTAGTCCCCTGGTATAAGATATTTCTAAAGATGTTTTAACAATATTCCTACTGTTTATACTTCTTCCTATATATTGCTATAGTTAGAAACATAATTTGTGCAGATAGAGCAAACTTCAGAAAATTGAAATAAAGTTGTTTTTAAACTTATGTTTATTGTGCAGTAGTTTGACATCCAGGCTCATATCTTTCTAATGAACTCAGAAGTGAGTATGTGCATTATAAGCCATTCCCTAAGTATTTTTGGAATATGTCTTTTAAATTACTAATTAGAATAGTTAACTGGCCAAGGAGAATTAAAGCAAAATAACATTTGAATTTTAAAAACTAGTTCACAGCCTATGAAGGTATGGCCATTTTTGTGTTTAAAAATATATACTGAAAAAAAGAAATCTATTATTTTTTAACTCTTACTATCCGGCAAGCCCCTTGAAGTGGCGTGGGTTTAGTACCAATTTTACGGCTTGCCAGTTCAACTGGCGCGCGACGGTAACGATAGCGAAACTAGCGCGTAAAAACGCGGTTTTAGCTCCCGTATAGTAAGAGTTAATGTACTCTAATTGGCACCAAGATTCAAAGATATTTTTGTTTTACAAGTAAAATAAGAAATTGACCATTTATATATTTTGAGGTAAGAAATCTGTTGGCATACTCAAATTGCAGCTCCTTGCATATTTAATACACTAATTTACATAATTTATTCACAAACTATAACTATATATTAATAAGTTCATGTTGTAAACTACAGTGTATATAATAATTAGGTTATAAAGACTAAACCACCACAGTAACACAACAGTGTTAAACCAGTCAGTATAATGCTAATGATAACCATGTTTATCCTTTTTTGTTTCACTCTTTGTTCTCAGTAAATATCAGCCAGTCAGTAAATATCAGCCAGTCAGCATGCACAATTTTATGGTCTTGCATGACATCACACATCAGTCACAGCAGGGGTAATATAGATTCCACTCCTAGCCAGTGGTCATGAAAATAAGGCAAAAACATTTTATAATCACACTTTCAATGCACAGAAACAACTCATACACTGAAAAAAACAATAGCACATCACACACAAAATAAAGTTAAACCTACCATCATTCAGTAACAGGAGTTGAGTTCCCTATATTACCCTATTATTACAGATGACAATTTTTACAACACAAGCAAATAATCTGTCAAGAAATGACAGCAAATAATTATTGTGTGTGACTTCTGTCTCATGTTCTGAGAATTGCCCCATTTCTTCTGCATTCACTTTCTTCCTTTCCATTTCCATCAACTTTTCACCTTTTGTCAAGCAAGTAAGCCCATCAATACACAAACGAAAATAAAAATGGAAGACAGATGGCTTAGTTAAAAGAAAATCCTATGTTGGGAATTGAATGCAGAGTGTTTGCTTGGAAGGCAAAATTTGAACCACTAAAACGCCTTGGTGTATGTGGTTTTTAAATTTCAACTTTTGTAATTATTGCCTTCTTCAGTCAGAGTTGGTTTGTTGCAGACATAACCAAGAAAATTATTAGAGAAAATATGCTGTAATATTCGCCTCATCAACTGTTATCTATTTATCTGTTCTTAGATTATATTTGGACTCACAAGGCAAAAGACATACACATCTGAATAATGAAAGTCTCACAACTCTTACTGCTGAAGAGAAGGATCAACCTAAGGCAGAGGCACTGCAAGAAATACAGAGGACTGTCCTGCCTGAAATTGAAGAAGTCTTTAAACATTTTGTTTTGGTTTGTAGCTGTCATTAATGTCTCTGTTTCCCACCTGCACACCTGGAATGACCGTTCTTAATTACTTTTCATAATAATTGTTTATTTTTAAACAACTTGTTACTGTTAATGTTATTATTACATTTATTCTTGACATGTAATCTAATTTAAAAATCTGTTAAGTGAAGGCTATACCCCATGTAATTTCCAGGGGTCTCTGACTGCATTCTCTATTGCTGCGTCTTTGGGTCCTATACCCCATGTAATTTCCAGGGGTCTCTGGAAAAAATTGGACTAATGCTCCCTCAGGCATAACACATAACTCATTTTATGTTGGGCATAGGTGCTTGAAGAAACACCACTAAAGGATGTAGAATCATACACATTTCTTGGCAGTAATATAGACAAAGTTGGAGGGACAGACAGCAATATCAAAATAAGAATACAAAAAGCAAGAGGAGCTTTTATTGCATTGGGAAATATGGAGAACCTGAGAAATCAAGTCCAACACGAAAATAAGAATCTACAACTCAAATGTCAAGTCAGTCCTATTGTATGGCTCTGTGACATGGAGAGCAACAGAAACAACAACCAAAAAGCTAGACTTTTATAAACGGGTGCTTGCGTAGAATAGAAGGACTGAAATGGTATGACAAAGTCACAAATGTGGAATTGATGACAAGAACCAGACAAGTGCCAGTGGAACAAGAGCTGAGAAGAGGACGCTGGCGATGGATAGGACACACATTGAGGAGACCTGTTGATAGCATTACAAAGCAGTCTTTGTTCTGGAATCCACAGGGAAAGAGAGGCAGAGGTAGACCAAAAACACATGGAGAAGAGAACTGGATACAGAGGTGAAAATGATGAGGAAAACATGGAAAGAACTTGAGCAGATGGCACAGGACAGGAAGACTTGGCATGTGTTTGTTGAAGGCTGTTACACATCTTTTTGTACACCTCAATGTTTTCATTATTTTGAAATGCTGCGGTGTTCAACTAGAGTGTCACGGGAATAGATGTTGTGAACTGAGTTGAGGGTGTGTGTTATGATTGTGAGTGTGATTTAGGGTAAGTCCGTGAGAAGAATGTAGGTCGTGAATGGGGGGAAAGTGTTGGGTGATGTTTGGCAGTGAGTGGGTGAGTGAAAGAGGATGCAACTTACAGAGCAGTGTATTCAGCCGGAATGGCTGGGTAGAATGTGTAGTTTTTAGTGATGTTATTCTATGTCGGCGGCGTGTGTATGCTTACCAGGAAAGTATCTATGAATAATTATATATATATATATATCGCATGTTTGAGCGATGACGCCAGATTCGGCAGAGTAGCGGACTTAGATTGATAGACTGTGGTGGCATATTCAAGTGTTTTAAATCATGGTGCCTACTAATATATAATTCGTCAATCAGATATCAATACATCATAAAGTGGAGCCTATTTGTTAATAAATATTCCAAAGTTTTCGTCTACACAAGAGTGGCTCAATTTATTTAAGTTATGCTGTTGGCGTTGTGCCCCCGCCTAGATGTTTACTTGGCTTACTATTAACACTTCTACAATATGTCATTATCTACACTTATTTGCACACGCAACAAAGGCCTATGCTCCTCGGGGAGCTAAAGGGTATTGATTGATTGATAGTGCTTGCAATCTCATTATATAAAACAAATTGCTATGGAAACCATCACTGAAAGTGCACATGAATGCTTTGGTGCAGGCTTCCTGTAACGGGGCCAGCTGCAGTGATAGCTCCAAAAGGAAAGAAAAGGGAAATGATGAGGATGAAGTGAAAGCCATGAATGCCTGGACACATCCTTTCAAAATAAAGCCAATCAAAGTATGGTCTTTAACACATTAACTACCGCAAGCCGGTGGGACCGGCTTTTGAAATCCTATCATTTGGACTACAATCCGCTCAGAGCGTCGATCTAATTTTAGTAATAGAACAAATGAAAAATGTACTGAAACACTTTCTGATCTGGTTCGAAATTTTAAGTTGCTACTGGAAAACAAATTACTAAAGCATGGTTGTTGTAGAACACCGGAAAATTGATATTATGTTCATGTTTTTCAGCATTTTCGGTTAGTTACCAAATCGTGTAATACTGTTTACCATGGCAACTAGTGACAGGACCACAAAAAATGCTTGTACATCTCGTCTAACGGCTGAATAGGCTAGAAACTTGTTTCAACAATTGACTGATAGATCTAGTGACGAGGACAAGAGTGAAAATGGTGTGCACATTGATTGAAATAAGGATTTTGATAGAGATGGGGCGCAAGCAGTTATAATTGTGAAAATATTGCAAGTCCTCGGCCATCGGAGTAGCAACAACCTCTATTAGAGTTACAAATGGTGCTTATTGTAATAGTACATTCATTTATCTTTAAAATGACGTGTAATTCATAAAAATCTGTAAACAATTACGAAAACTACCGCTTTGTGCAAACACCTACAGGATAAAAATTGGAAAAAATTTAATTCGGCCACAGTGTGTTTTTCAATTCGGTAGTTAATGTGTTAAATTTGTAATTGGTGTAAAAACAAGTAAAAAAAAAATAACAAGTAACAGGATTTATTTTAAATATTTTCAGCTGTGAGATGATGAGTATCCTCTTCCTTATCAAGTACCTTGCCAGTTGGTATATGTGATTATGTCTCTTCACAAGTTTTATCTCTGGGGCTGTTTAGCATTTCTGTTGTTGTCTTTTTTTTTTTTTAAGCGACAGTGTCCTGTATCATCTTTCATTGTTGTTCTCTTATCTCTTTTCTTCCACCAGTTTGTACCTGTTGTCACAATACATTCTAGCTTTTCTGTAGTTATAGCATGCCCAAAAAACATGAACTAGTTTGTTATGTTGAATGCAGTAATTTTCCTTTACAGGTTGACCTTTTTTTATCCATGGTATTCTCAACATTCTTTTGTAAAACCTTATGTCTGTTGTCTTCTGGGACCTTTATGTTTGTTTTTTGATTGCTTGTGATTCACTTCCTTAAGACAGATTTGGCTCTGTGAACATTGAAAAAATGTCTTTCTTCCCATTGAGAACAGTTAGCATACTATGTTTTTAATTTTCTACAATACTGTTTTTGCTTGGACGGTTATTTTCTTTTTTTCTAAGGTGGATCTTCCATCTGATAATAATACTTTACCTAGATATTTAAAAGCTATGCACTTACTTCGTAAATGTCCCATAAACTTTGATGTTCCTTTCTGGAGAATTCCATTTCTTATAGATAACCATTACTTCTGCCTTCTTTCTACTGGGGGTTATGGTGGGATTGATATAGATTTGTAAATTACATGTTAGATATTTCAGTTTTCTTTAATGTCACTCATAAGTATGTTACTGTTAATGTCATATTTCTGATTTAACAGAGAAAAGCTGAGGAGCTTGACGTAGATCCAAGAGATCTTGTCACCATGCCTCAGTCAGAGCTTTCCAAGTATATTGACAAGGAACAAACTATGACACAAGGACTGAGCAAGAGAAAATCTAGGGGAAAGGTAAAAATAAGTTAAATTATATTGTTGGTATGTCATGTGTCATCTATTCAAACTCTTTCCATGATTTTTTATTCACCTTATATTTGTCTCAAGTGCTTTTCTTTGTTTTTTTTTAAATCACTATTTCTTTTTCCTTTAGAATTCACAATAAGGTCAGCTTTATGATGTTAAAAGATGGTTTCCTCGGTGTATGTCCTATCATTTGACATTATGTTTTGTTCCACTTTTGTGATACTAGTTACTTGTCTAGTTCTTTTCAATCAGCTCCACATTAGTTATACTGTCATACCATCGTAATCTGTCTATTCTGTGCAGTCCCTCATTTATGGAAGTCTGTAACTCTTTGGTTGTTGTTTTAGGAAATTAAGATTCAACAAAATGGAAACAGTTTACTGTTTGATTAAAATCACACTTTTTTCCTTCACCGAAGCATTTGATTTGAAGCAAAGTGATAAACAGCTAGGGCACATGGACTACATACAAGAAGACTGCATGTGACTTATAAGATAGATGTATTGTGGAGAGTAGGAAAAAAAGACTCAGCCTGTTGAGGGTTAATGCTTGTGTGGCTTTTAATTGCAGCTGAAGATGAAAATCATATCTTAGTTCATTCTGCTGGGAGTTTCTTGCTGTAGAGTATAAGTTTTTATTGTAAAAGCGTTGTATTTGTTTTATAGTGAAACAGTACAATAATTATTGTACTGTTTAATTAACATAACACTGACTATTACTTAGCTATTTGTTTAACTGCATTACTGATTTATGAAAACTGATTGTGATCATTATTTTTATTTGTTAGCATTTAATAATATTCTTGGATTAAACATTTTTTTTTTCAATGCAGAAACCTTAATGTACTGCACTGTATTGTTAATTTTTTCATTTTTCATGTTTATAAAACTATAATGAATTGTGGTAAAGGCGTAACTGATTAGTGTACTGAAGAGAACAAATTAAAAGTTATATTTGTATTTGTTAAAAATATATTTCTAATTGTTGTTTTCAGTTGGAATACTACATTTGATTGGTTTATGTGCAGCAGTGAGATTACATAACACGTTTAATTTTACAAACATTAGTACCTTTTTAAAAATAACATTTTTAAGCATACAAACATTAGTAATTTTCATTCTAATTTTTTTTTTTAAAGAAGATTGAATAAAGCAACTTTCACATGAATTTTATACATTTACATTTTCATTTAGAGCAGAAATGAATTTAACCATAGGTTCAGTTAACTCCAATAAATACTTCACAATATTTTATCAGAAAATCAACAAGTTTTTCACAATCCGCATATTACTAATTGTCTACATGAAATGTCCTGTAACAAATAATGAAGAAAAAACCCCACCACCTATGTGGAAAAATGGGGAAAAGGTTCTCATTATACTGTGAAAACTAAAATGAACACCTATTTAATGAACGCACATGCCTTGCAATCTTTTCGTGGTGCATTTTAGGGAGAATACTGAAACAGTGTGCCCCTGCACCGTGAAAACTAAATTGAACACACGTTTAAAAAAACACACATGCCTTTCAATTTTCAGTGGTGCATTGACCTTAGGTCATACGTATTACTACAAAGATCCAATACAATGTAAATGGAATGATCACAGGAGAGAATTAGTGACGTCATCAGGGCATGCAGCAGAAAGAGCTCAACATAATTATTTCCCGCCATGTCTTGGTGGGTTACTTGCTCACATTAAAAAAAACCACTTTGTAATTTTGTGTAGTCTGTTAAATATATCTGTTTAATAACTTCCTGCCGTCGGCGTCTGTGGCCTAATGGATATGAACGCAGTTTCATAATCCAGATATACCAGGTTCGAAACCTGCTGCGGGCGGTTTGGTAGCAGATCGCCTTGTGTGGATTTTTAACAATGGTATAAGCGCCGTACCGTTCAGAAAGCAATGGCAAACTACTGAATGAAAAAAATTGCCTAGAAAAATCACAAACAGCCAATAAAAGCTGGGGTTGATTGCCACGTCCTGTAAAGGATAAACAACTAACTTTTTAACTTCCTGCCTATGCTCATGTGAGCTTAGGTAAAAAAGTTAAAGGATCCCGTTTACACGCTAATTGAGGCATATTGGGAATATGGTGTTAGGCCCATATTTTCTCGACCATCGGCACATAAGGGGTGATGTGGTCAGCATCACGCCGCCCGCCTTAACCTTCCCAGAGTTGCTCTGGTACCCAATTGGGGCTGAGTCAACCCAGGAGCCGTTTGCAGTCTAAAAAAATCCCACCTCAACTGGGGATCGAACCATGGACCACTGAGCTAGGAAGCCAGTGCACATGTGAGCTTAACTCTGAATTATTTTTGAGCTCACTGTAGTTCTTAATACCAATTTTTTTTTTTTCATTGATTTTAAATCTCTGGATAAACTGAGTACATACAATACAAAAAGAAGCCAAAATGGTTGGCTTCGACATGAATGGAGAACATCCATAGAAGCATCGAATCTTCAAGAACTGATATGGATCTACTGTCCTGGTCATGCCAGGGTACGTGGCAATGAAAGAGCTGACAGACTAGCTTCAAGAGCACCCATAAAAGGTGCATTGGCCATGAATAAGGAAGAAATACTGAGGGCAATTCATGTTCGTCTATTAGAGAATGACACTGCAATCGATGAATCGTCAAGGCTAAGACTGCTGGAATTTGGCATCAAACGTAAGACCAGCAGGGATGGATGTATGAGAGGACACATCTGCCGTGTATACAACCAGTGCGCAACAGGAACAATTAGCATTCATACCCTTCGACATTTGCTGAGGGAGACTGAGCACCTATGGGTTTGCCCAGAGTGCAATGACGTTGATTCTGATTAACATTAACAAAAAGAAGCAGTAATGATTTTTCCAGTAGTTTTTATTTCACCTGTTCTCCCCCAAATTCTCAAAGTAGGGGATTAGAATTTGTGATGGTCATTTGTATGCTGTATTTTTTATATAGAACATAACAGTACCGTTTACAGATTTTCTCTTTGAACTACAATATATGCTACAGATTTTTACAATTGTCTACAGTTAAAATACTTTGAGTGCTAGTCTCTCTCACTGTCTCTCTCTCTCTCTCTCTCTCTGTCTTTCTCGCTGTCTCTTGCTGTCCTTCTGTTTACCCCTGGGAGCTTTGAAACTGTTGGATATTGGATTATTAAAAATCTCTCACATCTCAAATCTAGAGTTTTCAGCTGGAAATCTCAGACATTGGTGAAAATAACCTGCTACCACCTCTACACCAGCTGCAAGCCATTTCAGCATCGCTTAATTCAGTCAGACCTCCTTCAGTGCAAAGTAATTTGGGTTCAGAAATAAATTTAAGGCATACTAGCAGGAAAAAGGTATTATTATTACACTGTATTATTTTTTTTAACTGAGCATTAATATTCCTGCTGTCATTTGCAGACAATGCTTCTAGTTAAAATTTTTGCCAAGGTTCTATTAATCTTTTTTTGACTAGGAATTTCATTCTGGGAACTAAGATGTGCTAATTTCCTGTGCATGTGTAATTTTAAAATTAACGTTCCACCATCATGGATTACAACACATAACTTATTTTAATTTTTTTTTAAACTAATCACAACAAAATTGACGTTATCACAACTTTGAGATTTTTACAATCATATACTTTTAGTTGAGTGGGAATACATCAACACATCTTTTGTGTCCATTTGGTAAAAGTTAGTTACACATTTTTTTTTTCTGTAAAATGTTAAAACATCTGAATAAAAAATGTAATTATAATTTAAATCTTACACATGAGAGCTGCTATGAGCCAAGGAGCTTTGGCATTCTCATCTGTTTGTAACAAGTTATACAATCACCCTTTTTCCCTTCTTGTAGTGATCATAGTAACTTGTGAAGTGTGCAGTCCCTGTTTGGTGACTTCACATTTCAACTTACCAAGGAACATATGCTTTCAACAAACTTATGCCAAGTCTTCATGTCCCACGCCATCAACTTAAGGCCTTTCTTTCCACGCATTCTTCATCCCCTTCAAGTCTGTCTCCAGTTTTCTTCTCTATGTGTTCTTTGGTCTTCCTCTACCTCTCTTACCCTGGGGATTCCAGAACAAGGACTGTCTGGTGATGCTATCAATAGGTTTTCTCAGTGTGTGTCCTATCCATCTCCAGTGTCTTCTTCTCATCTCTTGTTCCACTGGTGCTTGACTAGTTTTTGCCATCTCTCACAGTATGTTTCTTCATTGTGTAACATTAGTACAAGCTTTTTCTGAAACTGGTTAGTCACACTTTTTTGGAAAAAGTACTGCAAGTAGCATCAGAGGGAAAGCACAAGGTAGTAGCCCTACTAGAAGTATTATTACATGCAGACTGTGTGTGATTTCATCAGAAATACCTTTCTTACTGAAAGTGCCTGAAAACACATATATGTTAAATTGTCACAGTTTATATCAATATGTGTGTGTTTGCATGTGTGTGTGTATTGTATTTATAAATAAAGAAGAATGTGTTTTTTTGCATTTAATCATAGCTATGTGTATGTGTGCATGTATATCACTACTTACTTGATAAGAGTTTTAATGACAACAGATAAAAATGCACATTTTGGAATCTTATTTCAATGTTTGATGCCAAACCTACTCATTGGTTAATTAAGTAAAATTTGTATACCTTTTGTACAATGAAAACAATTATGACATTCCATAATGTTAGATAACATTTTAAAAATGTTATGCTAATTTATTTCACCTCTATATATGCTGTTTCTTAAGATTTGTGAATTTGTATTACAGCTAAGACATTCACTGTCATCAGCAGTATCAACACCAGCTAGCAGTGTTTCCTTTGCTAGCTCCACTTCATCCTCTGAACCAAAGGTTCATTTTTTGAAAAATAAAAAGTTTATTTACTTGCATAATAATAATAATACATAATATCTTTTCTCATATGAGGATGGTTCGAGGTTGTCCCTGAAAACATAAAAAGGAAACATTAATTACAACTTACGGTATATATGTCTAAGATAAAAAGGATCATTAATAAAATCAGTACACGCCCATTGAGTCATATTGGGAATATGTCGTTAGGCCCATATTTTCTTGACCATCGGCACACTAGGAGTGATGTGGTCAGCATCATGCTGGCCACCTTAACCTTCTCAGAGTTGCTCTGGTACCCAATTCATGAGGCTGGGTTGACCCTCGAGCCGTCTGCGGTCTAATAAGTCCCACCTCAACTGGGGATGGAACTACGGACCACCGAGCTAGGTAGCCAGTGCACTAACTACTGAGCTACCGCATATGTGTGTAAGTGCTGTCATTATTGCTCAACACCAGCGACTTGATTTCATGAATTCTAAGTGTGTCCAAGGCTGTTAATCCAAGATGGCATTGTCCATGCCCCCTCGACTGAAGAATTCTAAGTGTGTCCAAGGCTGTTAATCCAAGTTGGCATTGTCCATGCCCCCCTCGGCTGAAGAATTCTAAGTGTGTCCAAGGCTGTTAATCCAAGATGGCATTGTCCATGCCCCCTCGGCTGAAGAATTCTAAGTGTGTCCAAGGCTGTTAATCCAAGATGGCATTGTCCATGCCCCGTCGGCTGAAGAACACTTCAGTATTGTCAAATTCCTAATCAGAAAGTGAAACCTGCAGAAATTATGCAGAGCTTAATTGGGCAATATTTAGAAGAATCCCTGTCAAAATCAAATATTTGCTATTGGTGTAAAAAGTTTTTCAAGATCAAGAAGATGTCTCCAATCTTCAGCACACTTATTTCAATGAGCAGTCACACATGACATGAATATGTGATGTGTTGAAGATCTGATCTTGGGAAACAGGCAAATAGCTGTATGTGATGATACTGCATTCTAAATTAGAACAATTGTGCTAGGTGGGTATGTAAAACATTAACATTTACCGAACAATTAGAGAAAAAAAACCTCGCAAAGCAAATCATCTTGCTACTTGAGAAGACTCACCCACATGTTGTGCATGTCATCATGGAGATGCTGACATCATTAGGCTTTGGAGACTATGGCACAGTCCTCTTTAGAGTTCTGATGTAGCCTCAAGCGATTTTTACCTGTTTGGACAGATGAAATGGCATTTAGAAAGGCAGCAATCTCAGAGGGACAATAACCTGAGTTCTACACTTGCTGCAGGGTAAAACCAAATCTTTTTATTTTGCAGTAATAAATAATACCATGAAAATGAGTGATATTATGGTGATTATAACACTTGTTAGAGTTTTTGGTTTTTTTTTTTTTTTGCACAGTAAAAAATCCCAGCTCAATCTTGAACCACCCTCATACATTTTGTTTGTTCCATTTCATGGAGGAACAGCCTATTTTACTGTACCAATAGTTTTTTTAGGCAGTCTTGTTATGTAGCATGTAATTGCCTTTTAGATTAAATAACACTTATTCTTGTATGTGAACTTCTAGTGTACTTAAACACTTAACAGAAATGTAATTTATCTTTTGATATTTTATGTTGCCTTCCTCTGCATCTTTTTCTAGTATTACTGAAATGACTTTCATCAATATTATTTTATCTGATTCTCTTCTTATTTTTTTGTTCACTCCTAAAACTGAAGTTCTTTGCCATGCAGGAAGATGTATCCTAAGTACTTTCTATGCTGTTTGCAGTAGTTTTTTCTGTAGCAATCTTTTCTCCTAGATGAGACTGTTAACATCATACACATCCTCACTGTAGTCACCTCATACATGTGGGAGTAGTGGTGCTATTCTTAGCTGTCAAACATTGGCATCTGCACAAAGGCTCTATCTACCATTTGCACTTAAATTGAGCCTATGCAGTGTTTTGTGTTTCTTTTTAGTACTATTTGTTTTGTTGTCCTGAAGCTTTACATGGCAGAGCACATTATGAGTCACCCCTGTGTTATCAGGGTTCAAGAGGGGAGTAAAAGAAAAGCTAATATAAAGCACCCTGCTAGCTAAGTCACAGGAGACAAGTAGGGAGTGAGGGTTGGGCCATCCATATAAACTGAGAGCTACTGTAAAACTTCAACAACAAGAACAAGTTATCCAAGCAAGTAACTTAACTCAGCCATCCAAGCAAGTAACTTAACTCAGCCATCCAAGCAAGTAACTTAACTCAGCCATCCAAGTAAGTAACTTAACTCAGCCATCCAAGCAAGTAACTTAACTCAGCCATCCAAGGTGGATAATGACATGGCTTAGAAAAACATTTTATAGGAGTTTGGAAATCTGATGCACCTTCTTTCACCTAGGAAAATCTCTAGATTGGGCACCTGGAATGTTCACACACTAAGTGA
This sequence comes from Oreohelix idahoensis, assembly GCA_024509875.1. NCBI lineage: Eukaryota > Metazoa > Mollusca > Gastropoda > Stylommatophora > Oreohelicidae > Oreohelix > Oreohelix idahoensis. The sequence goes on along the minus strand of JAMPIV010011544.1, from coordinate 330,383 downwards.
ACAAGGAACAACTGCACATGTGGCACTAGAAATGTTATCTATAAAAATGACATCATGGGACTTTGTAAAACATGATTGGAGGGAATAGTAAGAAAGAAACTGAACACATGTGAAATAAAGCTATCCTCAGTACATGAGGAAGAAAGCACACCTCACAGTGAGCATCTAGCTCTAATGCTTTCAAAAAAAGTGCTGAAAGTAGTTAAAGAATGGGAGACAGTGGGATCTAGACTAATATAAGCAATAGTCAAAACTGTCAGAATAAAACATTATGATGAATACCATCTATTTTTATGCACCAGCTGGTGACTACAAAGAATGTGTGAAAGAAACATTTTACAGACTATAAAATGTCATGGATTAAAAGAGAACTAAATATGTTATAATTTTGATGTGTAACCTAAATGCTAAGATAGGACAACAAAGGTTTAGAAGAGATCATGGGGAAGTATGGACGAGCGATGAATACAAATTGAGAAGTATAAATAAACTTCTATGCTTATATAAATTTGCTTTATGAGGAAACCATTTTCCATAGAAAAGAATACATAAACAACATGACTATCAGCAGGCTATAGACAGAAAATCAGATTACATCTGGTGCATAGACTGTTCCTTCAGATCATCATTACATGACATACACGTATGTATAGGACAAGATGTGGAATCAGATAACTATCTTCTGTTAGTCACAGTAAAACTGAAACTCAGAAGTTATACAGCAAAACATCGACACCGACAATTTGCTAGGGATCATCTCAGTCATCAAGAAGCAAAAGGAAAATTAACTGCCATAATTTCTGGTAGGGTACTACATACATGCCACACCTCGGAGATGAAAAACCTGTACTAAAAATCCAAAACCCTGATCAAAGACCTGCAAAACCTGTACAAAGACTGAAAAAAACATATCAAAAGAGTTAATTCGTGTAAAAATATTTTCAATTACAGTGGGCTGCATTATAAATGAGACACAGGGACTTCGCCTTTAAAAGCATGTCTTCACTTATTTTAAAACCCAAACAATAAATGTCTGAGTTTATTTTACACTGTAAAAATAATGTGATGGTGTCATCATTTAGTCTATTTCTGTGCTTAATTATCACTAACAGACTGGGAAATCCTGTGTTCAATAGGACCTTATAAAAGAACTCTGAGACACAGTAATAACAGGAATGGGTTAGAAAACCTGTACAGAAATTATGTACAGGGTGTACACATCTGAAAACGCAAACACCTTGTACAGATTATGGGTAAACCATAGCATGTGGCATGTATGGTACTAAGTGCTTCATCAACTAGAAGATAAAGCAAATACAGAAAACCACTGGCAACAGATTAAACAAATTATGCAATGAGACCTGTGGAAACGTTCTTCTAAAAAAAAAAAAAAAAGAAGCACCCAAACAAAGTGTGGCTAACAACAGAAACTATCTACATGATAGAAAAAAGACAAAATATAAGAAAGCAGATTTAAACAGGAGCATAACCAGAAGTTTCAGAGTCACGGCTCATAAAATATACATAGAAGTGAAAAAAGTAAGAAAGCGTATCAGCAGACACAAGAGGAAATACACTGTTGAACTGGCAAGTGAGGCAAAAGCAAGCTTCAGCCAAAGAGAATATAAGGCATATATATAACAGTACAAAGAAGTTAATAAGGAAATATAAACAATCAGCTGACTTTTTTTGTAGACAAGAGTGAAGCATTGCTTAACAACATCAAAGAGCGAATGAAGAGATGGACAGAACATTGAGGAACTTATAAGTAGACCAGCTCCACAAGAACCCCCATACATACAGCCAGCAGAATAGAAGTTACAGGAAAGAAAACCATAATGCTCTTAGGAGATGAAAAAGCTGCACGCTTAGATGGCATTTCCGCAAAGGTCGTCAAAGCAGAGATAGATACCTTTGCAGAGATATTGTAAACCTTACTTGGGAGGGAGAAGAAAAACTCACAGACTTTTGTAATGTTATGATGTATGTATATAAGCATTACCTCGTCATCTACACAAGCACACACATGTTTCAGAAGGCACTCAGTAAAAGCATGTTCAGTTTGTAGCCATGTTTATTTACAGTATGTCGTACATGTGAAGATTCGCATATTATTACAATGTGTGGTTCGTATTATTAATGTATTATATTACATCCCCCCTTTTTTGAAAAAAAAATGTGTGCAAACATTTCCAACGAAATGTTTCATGTGAGAAAGGATAAGTATGTGTAATGCTCAGTGTGAGTATATATATGTCACTGTCTGTATCGGCTGGGAGGTGTCACTGTACGGCCAGAACGAGTGGTGTAAAGTGTTGGTGGTTCTGCGGAAGTCCCTGGTTTAGCTTGAGTTGGTTGTGATTTCGGCCTTGGCGCTTGTTGGTTTTGTGGGGCACCAAGGTCTGGAGTTACTGCATTGTCTGTTGAAAGCATGGGAATTCTCTGTTCTGTTGTATTCTGTGGGATTTCTCTTATGTCCACTCTGTTTCGCCTCAGGAGGTTGCTGCTGCTGTCTGGTCTTAAAGTATAGCTCCTGGGTTCAGGGTTTCTGGAAATGATTGTTGCTTTTGACCATGTGTCATTGTTGTGGTTGTAGGTAGTCACATGCTGACCAGGATATAATGGTGGTAAGTCTTTAGCACATTTGTCATAGTTGGATTTCTGAACTTGCTGACGATGCTGAAGTTGATCATATGTGCTGTCTCTATGTTGTGGACGGAAGTGGACCTTAGATGGTAGGAGGTCTTTAATTCTTCTATCAAACATAAGTTCTGCTGGACTGTCGATCTTACTGTCTACCGGTGTTGTTCTCCATCTCAAGAGTGCTAGGTGTACATCCTCTGTTCTTGTTTTCTTCATGATTGACTTGATAGTTTGTATCTGTCTCTCAATGAAACCATTAGATTTAGGGTATCTAGGTGATGATGTTGTGTGTTTGATCTTCCAGTCCTTAGTGAAGTTTCTGTATGCTTGACCTGAGAAATGTGGACCGTTGTCTGATCTAATTTCATCTGGGATGCCAAACATGCTGCAATACTTCTTTGTAATGTCTGCAATAACAGCTGATGGTGAGGGTTGTGGAAGTTTCTCAATGATGGGAAATTTGCTGTAGTAATCAGCAATAATAAGATAGTCATTATTGTCGATTGAGAAAATATCAGTTCCTATAATGCTCCAAGGGCTCAATGGTATGTCTGATGGTATGAGAGGTTCTCTGCACTGCCTATTTGCATGTTCTTGGCAAATTGAACAGTTTTTACATAGTGTTTCTATGTCCTTGTTTATCTGTGGCCAGTAAACATCTTTCTTCACTCTCAGTTGTGTCTTCACAATACCAAGGTGACTATTATGGAGCTGTTTAAGGATGATATCGCGTTGTGTTTCTGGTACAACAATGCGATCTCCTTTAAGGATCAGACCATCTTCGATGCTTAACTCGTCCCTCATCGAGTAGTATGGACGGATGTGTGTTGGAACTTCCCTGATAGAGCTTGGCCATCCATGGTATATCAGTTCTTTGAGAGAGTTAAGGATAGGATCTCTCATTGTGTCTTCTCTGATGTGTTCAAGCCGATTATCGCTAAACTTGACAAAATCAACTTTGATGTTTGGGGTAAGATCTGCTGTCTTGTTGGGGTTTGGTAGTCTGCTGAGAGCATCTGCAAGACCTATATCCTCTCCTGGGATATACTGAATATTAAAATCATAACCTTGTGTTTCCAATAACAGAGCTTGTAGTCGTGGTGGTGCTGAAGCTATTGGTTTTTTATGAATCATCTCAAGTGGCTTGTGATCTGAGAGAATTGTAAATGGGCGGTTGAAAAGAAATGTGTGGAAGCGTTTGATTCCAAAACGTACAGCTAGCATTTCTCTTTCAATGTTTGCAAGTTTCTTTTCGCCAGAACTTAATGATTTGCTTGCGTAAGCTACAGGACGAAGTTCTTTGGCATAGTGTCCTTCAGGATTTTTGTCTGGTTGCAAAAGTGCTGCTCCTAGGCCTTTCAGACTGGAATCAACCATGAGAAAAGTGGGTGCTTGCATGTCATAGTATTTCAAGCATGCATCAGATGATATGAGGGTCTTCAAGTGGTTGAATATGTGTTGGTAGTCTTCTGACCATTCATACAGAGTTTCATTCTGTAGTAGAGATCGCAAAGGTTCTGCAGCAGCTGACAAATTTGGTATGAATTGTGCTAGGAAATTGACAGCACCTAAGAATTGTTGCAGTTCCTTCTTTGTAGCTGGTGTTGGCATGTCATGAATATCTTCAACCTTTTTAGGGTCTGGTTTTACACCATTCTGGGTGTACAGCAATCCAAAAAATTGTATCTCCGTTGCCTTAATTGTACACTTTTTGCTGTTGAATGTTAGCCCATTGGCCTGTGCTACATGCATCAAGTTAATCAAGTTACGGTCGTGTTCTTGTTCTGACCTGCCGCAGACTACAATGTCATCCGCAATAGCCACTGTACCAGAACATTGCTCAACAATGTTGTCAATCTTCTGTTGAAAGATGTCTTGTGATACATTCAAACCAAATGGGAGTCTCTTGAAACAATATCTGCCGAATGGTGTTCGAAAAGTTGTAAGGAGTTGACTTTCCTCTGCTATCTCAACACTCCAGTATCCGTGTACAGCATCTAGTTTAGAAAAATATTTGGCATTGTGGAATCTGTGAGTTATCTCTTCCACTGTATGCATTTTGTGTGGACAGCGCTTTAGACTGTTGTTTAAGTGTTTTGGGTCAAGGCAAACCCGAAGAGAACCATCCTGCTTCAGAACGGTTGTGATACTACTACACCAATCAGAATGCTCTTCAACCTTTCTAATAACATCATTCTGCACCATCTTTTCTAGTTCTGTGGCAAGTTTCTGTTTAACATGTATAGGATACTTTCTAGGCGGGTCTATCTTTGGCTCAGCGTTGTCTTTTAAAAAGAATCTTGCCTTTCCTGGAAGTTTGCCTATTCTGTCGAACTGTTCTGGGAATCGCTGTTTAAGGTCATCTACTCCAGTGACGTGTAGAGTAAGATGTTCTTTTTTGTCAGCTTTAATGTTGTTAATAGTTACCACACTCAGCTTTTCGCACATTGGTAAACCCAAAATTGCAGGTCCTTCAACATCTACCAAGTAAAATGTTGACGATGTCCATTCAGAGTCTCTGTATAAACATTCAAGTGTTACTGCTCCGAAACAGTCTATACTTGTTCCATTGTAAGCTCTTAGCTTTGTCCTGCCACTCCTACTTTTTACATCCCTTGTGGGAAATCCTTGCTCATCCACCTTGTCAGGCATGATCTGTCTGAATATTCTTAAGGGTAGAGTGTTACCTTGGGCACCTGTGTCTATCTTGAACCGAATATATCTTTCTTTGTGCCTTTTAATTCCTGGTATTCGGAATTGTACCTTGCAGAAAGCCTGCGTTCTCTTTGGTTCATTACTGAAAGTTAGTATCTGCACAGTATCAAATGTGGAAGGATCACTTGCTTCACCGGAGTCAAGGTCCTCAGTCATCATAAAATGTGTTTGTTTTGATGACTCTCTGCTGTGAAGGTTGTGTTGAGCACTGTCTTGTTTCCTCTTGAAACATAATTTTATCCAGTGGCCCCTCTTTCTGCAGTAATGACATGTAGAGTCTTTAGCTGGACAGTGGTTTTGTATGTGGTTTAGGCCACAACATTTACACATAGCACCTCTGCTTGTGTTGTGTTTTTCTTGTTGCTTCGAACCAGTTGCTTTGTTTTGTTTGGGTTTATAGCTTTTTACTGCATCCACCTGGGCTGTTACTGTACCTTGCTGAATTTGTTTAATGTTTAGTGCTTGTGCCTCGTGTTTCCTGCCTTCATCCAGAAGTTGTTGTAAAGTTAGTGTATCACTCTGGCTCAGTATCCATTTCTGGAACTCTGGCATTGGTGTGCTGAGAAGGATCTGTTCGATAATTCGCTCTTTTCCTTCTTCTTTGTTAAATTTGCATACACTTGTTTTCTCCTTGATGCGAGTGAAAAAATCATCTAGACTTTCACCAGGTTTCTGTCGCAGGTGGTGAAGTTCTAATCTTGCCGCTCTAAAGTTCGTGTGCTTTATTATCAGACGTTTTTCAAATTCGTCCAATATGGCTGCGGGGTCTGTCGCCGACTCCACAGGCATGGCGGTAGCAAAACTGTTGTAAATTTTCAAACCTTCATCGTCCAATGCTTCTAGGATATATGGAGTTAGGGTTTGTCCTTCCAGACCAGTGGTCTTGGAATATAGATCTATGCGTTGGCGCCATAACAAGAAAGCTTCACTCTTATCATCTTGACCAGCGAATCTCATTTGCGGTGCGTTGCGATATTGTTTCGCCGCCATGGCTGACCTCGATGACGAAAATTAGCCGAATATTGTACTCACGTGTTATCGTGCAGCTGTTTTTTGCGTCAGTCCGGTATCGACCGCTGCCACCATGTAATGTTATGATGTATGTATATAAGCATTACCTCGTCATCTACACAAGCACACACATGTTTCAGAAGGCACTCAGTAAAAGCATGTTCAGTTTGTAGCCATGTTTATTTACAGTATGTCGTACATGTGAAGATTCGCATATTATTACAATGTGTGGTTCGTATTATTAATGTATTATATTACAACTTTAAGAAATTATACCTGGTCAAGTTGCCATTGATGAAAGATTTTCAGGAGTTCTCAAATTACAGAAGTATAATATCACTATCAGTGCTAAAGAAAATATTACACAGGATCTTCCTTGAGAGATTAAAGAGACTACAGACAATTAAAGAGAGAGACAAGAAGGTTTTCCGTGTAAATCATCCTGTACAGACCTAAAAATAAAAATAAACAAGGCAAAAAGGGTTTTCACTTCATTGGAAAATATATTGAATTAAAAATAAATCAAATCTAACATAAAAATAAGAATATGCAACTGAAATGTCAAGTCAGTCATATAGTGCAACTCTGAATGGAGAACAACAAAAATAGCAACTAATAAGTTAGAGAGTTTCACAACTGGGTGCTTGCACAGAATAGAGGGATTGAAATGGCACTGCAAGAGTATCAATGTGGAACCAGGAGAAAGAACCAGGCAGAAATCAGTGGCACAAGTGGTGAGGAAAAGACATTGGCGTGTAATAGGTCACATTGAGGAAATCAACTGATTCAGTTTTGTAAGACAGTCTTTGCTCTAGAATCTCTAAGTTAAAAGAAATAAAGGGAGATGGAGATATACATGGAGAGGGGAATTGAAAACAGAACTGAAAAGGGTAACAAAAACAGACCTGAAAAGGGTAATGAAAACAGACCAGAAAAGGGTAACAAAAACAGACCAGAAAAGGGTAACGAAAACAGACCTGAAAAGGGTAACAAAAACATGGCAAGAAATGGAATTGATGCTGAGGACATCATGGCTTTACTTGAATTTTTTGAATGTCTATGCTACACGTGGGGCTAAAAGATGATGGTGAAGATATTGTCAACGTCTATTTACATGCTATGATATCTTTTAGTTTGCTCTTTTTTTCTGACTCCTATGTTTATGTTTCACATTTTGAGTTTCCATCAATGCAGACTATTCCATCCTTCATCTTCCAATATGTGTATATTTAATACTGGCCAAACTTTGATATATCAACATTATTTATGAAGGATACTTGGATCTTATCTGTTACATTTTTACAAACCTCCAATGTTGCAATTATTCTAGCTATCGTCACTTCACAGTATATTCTGTAAGCATGTTATGTACTTTTGCATGCAGAAATATGTATACTCTACTTACACACAAATGTTTGCTGGAATGCTGATATGAGAATGTGTGTTACTTAGCTATCTGTACCCTACTCATCAGCAATTATATCTTCAATGAAGAACAAATCAGAGCCAAAAAAACTGGCCTTTGACCTCTCAGTGTCTTTGTATACAGGAATCCTTTGCCAACTGTGGTGGTGTGGCTGCTGAAAAACTCCAGGTTGCCAAAAACCATAGTAAGCAAAACTAAAGGCTTGTGGGAAAAGCTTGCTAGGTTCTGTGGCCATGTTTTACACTTAATTTTTAACTACTTACTACTGTCCTTTACAATTAGTAGACAGGGGAAATATGCAGTATGTTTTTATGGAAAAGTACTGTACTTTTATTCATCAATGATAATGGTGAACGAACGAACGAACAAACAAACTTTATTTTCAAAGGGTTGAGAATTGGGCACGCAGGTCCGTCTAATATAGGAAGTAGGTGGTTGGTTACAGGGATAACCAAGTGTCCCTTCCTCCAGACTGGTAGATGAGATGAGACAAAAAATAGTGACACTGCTGGTGTATATTTGTGGTTTAACACTAGCCCTAATTATAGCTTCACTTTTCTTAACTGCTCTGACTGTGGATTTGTTTACTGTTCACACCAATGTATACTCAAACAAATGTGACAATTTCTGCATGGGCAATTCAGCTTTTTTTTTTTTAATGTAATAATGAAATTATCCCTACTCTTTTCACTCTCCACATCAACTCAAAGCTTGTGGACCAAGTTTAAGGGTAAAATAATGTAAATTTACAGTAAATATACATGATTGATAAATCATTTATACATGACTGAAATCATGTCTCACCACTACACTGAATTAATAAAAGTTGCACAATAATGAACAACTTGTAGGTTTTGCAGGCAAGCGAGATTTATAAGCTTGATGTGACATTTATTTTGCTTATAGATTCACATGACCACAGTTTTGAATTGTCTCCCACCAGTGGTAGTAATGGATTTACCACCAAATAAAATGTTTACATAATGCTTTGGACACATAATTGAAGTTACGTTTGGTTGGCAGGGATTGCTGCATATAAAAATGTTTATAAATATTTTTAATGTAACTTAGTGTGAGGCTACTGTGTGAATGATTAGTGAAGTAGATGCTTTAACAAAGAAAATTACAGTATAGTTCATGAATGTTAGAAACTATGTAATACTGGCACAGTTATATTACCGATATATAATGTATATTACACCTCAAGATTTCAGCTGTACATAGGTGCTTTAGCTTATAATACCAGATTTGTAGTCATTTTATGTATTAATATCATAATCTGGAGGTTGTTATTTTTTGCTGTGCACTTTTGTTTGATAAAGTAGTGTGTAAACCTGCATAAAACTCTATTAAAGCAGGTTTTGGTGATGGCTAACGTGCATATACAATTATTTTAATTTAATGCTTTATTACTAACAACTTTATTTGTTTATAATGACACCTACCTTCTCTTGGTTAAACCAACAGCATCAAGTATTTACCAATCCTTACTCTTATAAATATTTTAATGGGCTAATGTGGATGCTTTTTTGCTTTATTTCATCTTGCACATATAAACCAGTAACATATGAAGAAACATTTCACAGTATTTTGTCTGCAAGTGCAGACTTTGTCCTTTATACAGCATTTTCTAACCAAAGTAAGAAAAAAAATATTTATATTGCTTATTTAGCTATATTCAAACAAGATATTTTCATGAAATATGTGCATGAAGTAAATGTGGTAACAAATTATAATAATCCAAAGTGTTATAGAAAATGTTATATTTTTATTAAAATTTAGCAGTTTTCTTTTATTCCTTTTAATGTTTGTCACATAAAGTTTACACTTACTGCTTATCTAACAGTAAAAAAGCAGGTTTTTAACTTCAGGATGTTTCCCCTCATTTCAAATCAACCTAACAACAACAAATGGCTGAATACTGACAAGGAATATTCTTCTAATTCATGGCACTATGGTTACAAATAAGAGCAATATGGCTGTTGTAAAATTGTCTGTAATATGTTTTCTGTAAATCTTTTAAATGTCAGTGTTTGAGTCTTCTTCCTGAAACATAAAGGTCAACATGATTGTTACAAACATTAGGTGAGAAGAAAAACTATGCCCAATGAAGTTCACCCATTTAGATTCAATCTTCCATGCTGCATGTGATAATTATCAGTATTATATTTTATTATGTTCACACCATAATAGCCTGATAGAACAAACATAAATACATTATAGCTAACTAATAATTTTTTTTTAAAAATCTTTTGTAATCAGACAACGGGCAGAGCCCAGGCCACCAGGGAAGATAAGAATGAGTTTCTGGCTGCTCTCGGTCAGTGTGCTATGGGTCATCTGACTATGCCAATACTTTATTTCTACAAATATTTGCTGAAGCATGGTGAAGATGATGGTATGCCCCAGATTGACAAGGATTTGTTTTTCTACATAGAGGTGCAGAAGTTCAAGGTGGGCTATGAAATGTTCCAAATATTTTAACTTGTTTTAATATGTCTGGAATGATTAATCTAATGGCCATTAGTCAAATGGTCACTGGTTCATTGACATTTCATCACAATGATATGAGTGGTCCAGTGCTGATTCATCTAAAATGTTTATTGGTTTAACGGTACAACTCATCAATTGCTGACATATTTAATGGTATGATTTGTCCAACGCTGATTAGCCTAGACACATGATTGTTTGCTAATGAATTTATCAGTCCAATGTTGATTTAGCCTATAGTACAATTTGTCTAACAATTTTACGCAATGCAAATGTGTCAGATGCTTTATATTTGTGTAAACATGACAGCACTAACTATCATTTACAGGAAGTATATGAAAATGATTAATCAAATTTAGTACTGCATACAAAACATTTTATCACTCAAAGCACACCAGTTATCAGTATTCAAAGTAAGTAGAGTAAACCTCTTAATATTTCCTCCCTCTTTGTGTTTTATATACAGCAGGGTAAAAATGGGAATTTCAAGAATACAATGTAGAAGCCTGGATTGATGCATCTAAATTTTAATTGATACATTTACAATGAATCATTTTGCTCTGTGTGCTCATTAGTGCATGGGGCTGTTATAGTGATATACTGTCTTCTCATATTCTAATAGTGCTAGGCTCTCACAGTCTACACAGCTGCAAATAGGTACATGACTCTGCTCTTGAGTTAGGGAAAGCAATGGCAGTGATGATCTTCTTCTCATCTCTTGTTCCACTGGCTCTTGTCCTTGTCTGGTTTTTGTCATCAGAACCAATCATACCATTGAAAAAAACCATCTTTGGACCAATCTTACATTAGACCAATCAACATTTTGCCAGTCTTTGGGGACTAGTTTAATCAGAACATTGAATATAAATCATGTCTTTCATAGGATATTGTTTTTTGTTTTATTTTTTACATTTTTTAAAGGTCAGTTCTGTAGGATGTAGAATAACCTGAAATAAAACTTCACTGACTGGGTTGCCTAATTTGGGTTTACGTTAGTTGCAGTTGTCCAAACTGTCCTCTTTCAACACAACCTGCCTTAGAAAAATTCTTTGAATTTTCTGGCTGAACACCATCACCAACCAAGAACTGCTAACTCAGAGCCAACAAGAAAACATGCACACCATCATAGCGGGTAGATGCTGGAATTGGACTGACCACATCCTCAGAAGAGACCTTGACATGATCACCAAAAATACTGTCATGCTATGGGCTCCAGAAGGAAAGTGAAAAAGAGGCCAGTCAAAAGCTACCTGGTGGAGAACTGTGGGGGCAGATATGCAAGGCATGAACCAGAGTTAGGGCACCACAAAAAGGATGGCTGCCAACCGAGTAAAGTGGAGACAGTTTTTTGCTGCCCTACAAGAAGCCATTAGGCATGATGATCATTCATTGCTTTGTCAGTCAGTGGCCAAGGACCAAAGAAGAAGAAGAATGAAGTTTAGTTGTAGAAATACTTAGAATGCTTTTAAAGAGACTAGACTTAACTGGTAACACTACGCATAAGAAAGAGTAAAATGCAAATGCCAAAAAAAAAAAAAGTAACGAGACTGTTCTTGAAACACAAGCAATGATACAGAACAAAATGGTATCAACTCTTGATCAGAACAACATCACATATCTATTTGTATTAGAGCAAATGAGTGATGAGTATGATAAACTACTCAACACAAAAACGAATTTGCAGAGTGGATGAAGAGACCTAATTATAATTAAGATACAGAGTTGGGATAGGCCATCAGTGAGGATACAATATGAAGGACAAAGTATGATATACGAGGGGCGTTCAGAAAGTAATGCACCACATCGTTTTTCTCAGGAGCTGTTTATTAAAAAAGCATGAAATTTATACACAATATACATGGATATGTCATGTAAACATCAGTATTATTCAACATAATCCCCATCAAATTGTACGGCTTTATGCCAGCGTGAAACAAGTGCATGTATTCCTAGCCCATACCAGATTTTGTCTTGATCATGTAGCCATTTCTTCGCTGCATGAATCACTCCTTTATCATCTTCAAACCTTGTCCCACCGAGTGCATTTTTAAGTGGACCAAATAGATGAAAATCAGAGGGTGCCAAATCGGGACTATAGGGTGGATGGGGTAGTACAGTCCAATCCAATTTGCTGAATTCTTCCCGTGTTGCCAGACTTGTGTGAGGTCTCGCATTGTCGTGAAGGAGAAGCAGGTCTGCTGGATTCTTGTGCGGCTGAACTCTGCGAAAACGTTGATTGAGTTTTTTCAATGTCTTAATGTAAGCTTGCGAATTGATTGTCTCTCCTCTTGGCATAACGTTCACAAGAATCACAACTTCAATGTCCCAAAAGACAGGGATCATGACCTTTCCAGCTGAAGGAATTGTCTTGAATTTCTTTCTTCGTGGTGATTGCGGATGATGTCACTCCATTGACTGTCTTTTTGTCTCAGGTTCAAAATGATGTGCCCAGGTTTCGTCACCTGTAACAATCTTAGCCAAAAAGTTCTCTCCATCAGCATTGAAACGCTCCAACAATTCAGAAGAAATTGCTTTCCTTTGCAATCGGTGGTTATTTGTGAGACTTCGAGGAACCCATCTTGCGCGAACCTTAGAAAATCCGAGAGTTTTTATAACTGCATTTGCACTACCAATGCTGACTGACAGCTGTAAGGCCAATTGTTGAGTAGTGATTCGCCTATCAGTAAGAATAATGCCCTCAGCGCATTTCAACATTTCTGCGTTGGTGGCTGTGGCAGGACGTCCACAGCGTGGCCGATCAAGCAGCTCCGTATCTCCACTTCCTGATTCTTTGATTCCCTGAACCCAGCAACTGACTGTACTCCTGTCGACTGCAAAACTTCCATACACATCACATAGACGCTTGTGAATGTTCACAACAGTTTCCTTCTCTGCAACGAGAAATTCCAACACAATTCGCTGTTTATAACGCAAGTTGCTAACACGCTCCATTTAAACGGTTTAGGGCAGCCGTATTATTTGGCCGGTTGCGGTGCAATTTAATGCACACAATTGGCACATGCCATATTTGAAGTGTGCAAAATTTCAATCTTCTATCTTCATTATTAGCTGAGAAAAATGATGTGGTGCATTACTTTCTGAATGCCCCTCGTATTTTGGGCAAATAGCGTTGTTCGAATCAGCTAACTAGCAGCATAATCACAGATCATCAGAATGCTAGGATAACAGCCATATTATGAAGCAATGTGGGACCAATTTTCAGTTTTATTTTGAAATGTATTGCTTGTTTAATTTTCATGTTTCACAGGATGGAAGTCACAACTTTGCAGATGAAGAAATGCTGCGAAGGAAACTTCAGTCTATTGTTGAGTGTTTTTTGGATTCTGTGTATTCACCTACGTTGCAGGTATTAACCCTTTGACAGTGAATACCTACTTTTACTGTGGGTTCTAAATTTCTGTCTGATTACTACATCATTTTATGATCAAAACATACTAGATGACTACTGGCATATATTACTGTTAAAGTTACAAATAAATGACCATAAGATCTCTACAACTATGGAGAAATACCCTAACATAACCCATTGGATTGTACATCTAGACTGAGTTGGGTGTACATTCACTGATAAAGTTAAATATTCTAATTAACAATACTGACTAACTTTAACTTACTTTTTCTTTCCACTATGGCACTGAAGCATAGTGTGGGGCTGAAGTGTGCATTCTTCAACCGTGTGTGTTGGCTTGGCTACTGTGAGCCTGTGTTGTTGTAGGATGTCTGTGATGTTGTTTATCAATCTGTCTCTTGTGAGCCTGTGTTGTTGTAGGATGTCTGTGATGTTGTCTATCAATCTGCCTCTTGTGAGCCCGTGTTGTATTAGGATGTCTGTGATGTCTATCAATCTGCCTCTTGTAAGACTGTGTTGTTGTAGGATGTCTGTAATGTTGTCTATAAATCTGCCTCTTGTGAGCCTGTGTTGTTGTAGGATGTCTGTAATGTTGTCTATCAATCTGCCTCTTGGGAGCCCGTGTTGTTGTAGGATATCTGTGATGTTGTATATCAGTCTGCCTCTTGTGAGACTGTGTTGTTGTAGGATGTCTGTAATGTTGTCTATCAATCTGCCTCTTGTGAGCCTGTGTTGTTGTAGGATATCTGTGGTGTTGTCTATCAATCTGCCTCTTGTGAGCCAGTGTTGTTGTAGGATGTCTGTAATGTTGTCTATCAATCTGCCTCTTGGTCATCCCCATGCTCTAAACCCAGATCTTCTAGTGTTGTAGGCGCATAGTGGTAATTTATTGTGCTCTATTCTCATGAGATGGCCGAACCAGTTGATTTTCCTGTTTCCTTATCAGGACCAGTCCTTTCTTGACATCTTGTTTCAATTTCTCTATCAAGTCTTCCATTTTTTAGTAAAAAAGGCTTCCTAGGTATTTGAGCTGTGGAACCTGCTAAAGCTTGATGTTGTTGATATGTATGTTAAGTGGGCTTGGCGATCTGCAAAATCTTCATAGTATCTAATTAACAATAATAGTATGAAACCATGGATTCTGAGAACCATTTCTTTTTCTGTGGCTAGATTTTATGTGATGAGCAGAAAATACCATGCAACAAAGTCATCATGAAAAGTAACCAGTGGTCTACAGTTTTAATCCTTTTTTTTTTCCTTTCTGTATTAAAATCATTGAACTAAAACTGTTGTTCTTTATCTTGTTATCAAGTACACATGCTAAAGGAGGTAGTGATCACTCATGTTTTTAAATGTTCTTCATTATTATGGCTTCAGTACATGAGAAGGAAAGTAATGGTGAAAATAAAGTGTTGCTAAAAGTCCAGTTTTAAAAAGTACAATATGTGTTAAACAGCTTCCTCAGCCATTGAAGCAGCAAGAGTAATAAATTGCAGAGTGCTAAAGAAATTAGCAAAGAAGATACTATGCTTTGATCTAGTGTTATATTTGAAGATTTAAAAAGTGCATATAGTCCTTTTTGTTATATTTCCAGTAGCCATTATAGGTAAGTTAGGAATGTATTGCTCACAAAAGATAACAATGTTTAATTTGATTTATTCACCTGCAGAATTATATTTAAAGTCTGCATGCTTGCTGTTGTGCAGATTTAGTACTTTGATGAATCCCTTATGCCATAAGAACATGTGGCAGTTTTTGTTAGCAACTGCCAGTAATTATCACATTGAAAACAGTTTTTTACTCAGGTTGTATGTTCACTAGATCTTGCATAGCTGATTTTGTTCCAATTCTCTCTGAATATCAACCCTAGCATTAGTGGTGTCCCCTTATTGTCCCATGATTCATGTGGCAATGCCATTACAGTATGAGCTGAGGTATACTCTAGCAAATCTTGAAATATCTGCAATTTTGCATTATTTTAAAGAAAATTGTATAGGCTTGGCAGATTTTGTTTTGAAAGTTTTACTGTCTTTCCGTGTACTGAATTTCAAACAAGTGTATTTTAAATATTTAGAATTTTCCTGGATGCACAACATTCTTTGTTTTAATTATATCTAGTGCACTTGAAAGCAAGTCTAAACATTACAAGAAAAACCTTTAAAAATAGTTTTACATCTAAAAAAGACAGACAGCTGGCTAATTGGTGATCACCTTTGTTAATGTTGTTTATATTCAATGCAGTTTCCGTCTAGGAAGGATATCTCACCTGCTGCTGTATGATCTTTGAATTTATAAATATCTTTATGCCTTGGAAGGACATGAATTATGATATTTGTTAGATATGAATGTGAAAAATTACCACACCCTCTTTATATCCTTACAATATTGTCATGCAGATTGACATCCCAGCAGAAATGCACCAGAAAACTTTGAAAGCAGCTCAGAGATATCTTAGCGGAAAAGAGGTCAATCCATCTTTGTTTGATGAAGCCCAGTTTCATGTTTTCAAGGAATTGCTGTTTTATTGGGCAGGCTTCAAGAAGTCACTGTCAGTTCATGAAGATCTAAGGAAGAGACCAGGTCTGTACAAACAATACATTAAGTTTATTGACTTACAGTTAACAAGGTGGATCTCTGCATTCCTTGGGAAGCAATTTGAAAAGCCACTTTTGGCTTGCTAGGTCTATTATTGCATTGAAGAGGTAAACATACAGTCATTTTTGCCTAAGTGAACAACTACTAATGATAGCCATTGTGTTCAAGACAGTGAACTGTCTGAATGACATGAATCTCCTAAACAGTTACTCCATCCTGTAGAAACTTAAAACCATAAAAAAAACTTCAACAACATAACAAGTCATCTAAAGCAAGTAATTCAACTCAGCTGTTCAAGGTAAAAAAAGAGAATACGATATCTAGAAGGATAATGAAGTGATTCAGAAAAAAACTGAAAGGAGTCTGGACTACTGACTGGCTCATGTTCACTTGGAATATTTGAACACTTAATAATGAACAAGAAAAAAATCACATGTGTGGCAGCAGAAATGAAACTGTATAATCGACATACTTGGACTGTGCAAAATGTGATGAGAGGAAATGAAAAAAAAAAGAGAAACTCTAAACCAGAGCAACAATGCTATCCTCAAGGCACAAGGAATAAAGCCCACCTCATAGTAAAGGTGTAGCTTTAATGCTGTCAAAGGAAGCATAGAAGACTCTTATAAAATGGAAAGCAATGGAACTCAGACTAATGACCTAATGACAGCAACATTTAAAACAGCCCATCCCCCCCCCCCCCCCCCCCCCCCCCCCCCCCCCCCCCCCCCCCCCCCCCCCCCCAAAAAAAAAAAACATGAAAATATGCGAATGTCATCCAGTGTTATCCACCAACTGGTGACAGAGAAGAATCTGTGAAAGAAGAATTTTATACCAGGCCTCCAAATATTGTGGATAAAATGAGAAATAAAGACATTACAATCTTGATGGTTGAAATAACAAGAAATCATGGAAAGTACTTGAATGGATGGCATAAAACAGAATGGCATAAAACAAACAGAATGGCATAAAACAGAATGGCATAAAACAGAATGGCATAAAACAGAATGGCATGATGGGAAGTAGTTGAAGGCCTGTGCTTCTAATGGAGCTGAAGGATGATGAGGTATTTATATCACAGTGAAAATGATATATTTACTCAACACAGTAATAGGGGGGTGGGGAAGATATTTCCCATTGGGATATATCCTACATGGTGGGGGAATAAGGATCAGGGTGACTTTAATAAAATGACCTACATTTATATTTTGTACATTTTGGCCAATGGTCTGTTTGGCCATTTTTACCTGTTGGCTCTATGCAATTTGGCCTTATGTCCATTGGATAAATGTCCATTTTGATAAATATTTGTTCAGCCAAATGTCTTTTGGTGAAATGTCCGTTCAGCCAAATGTCTTTCGATGAAATATCCGTCAAAACCAAACATCTGTCGGCCAAGTGATCGGGAGCCAGTGAAAAGAAATCAAATAAGCACAGTATTCTGTCATTCCCCGACTTAGGAATGTAAAAGTAACCCATGTGAAATAAAATATCTCATTGGAAGCAGATTTGGAAATGAATGAGATGAAATAAAAAACGAGTTTTTTTTAAACTGCAGAGTAAAAGCGGCTAGATAAAGATATAGGGGGGGGGGGGGGGGGGGGGGGGCGGGGGGGGGGGGGGGGGGGGGGGGGGGGGAAGGGGGGGGGGGGGGAGGGGGTACTTACTTTAAAGAAATAAAATATCTTGTACTGTCTAAAGCAGGGTCACTGTGGGGTTGCGGTTTAAATTGTTAAATTCCATATTTTGCTCGATTATGTCTAGGATTAATAATTATATTGTCCACGGTTCATAACAACCACCACAAGAACTCAGTAACAGTATTTCCAACGTTCCAACTCAACGATAAAAATATCGATTTGGAGACTCCATCAACATTCCAACATTTATTTCATGCGTAGACTACACATCTCGACATGGCATTGAAAAGCAGGTTAATTTCATTAAATTCCACATTCCATTATTCTATAGAAGTAATACATGATCCATTTTCATTTGTTTGTTCCATATTCAAACACCTGCACGTCTTACAAGACATTATCCATTGAACACTTTTCAAATATCTACCATCTGGTAGAAGACACAAGCGAACCCATCAGGGTAAACATTAACACTCTTCGGTTTCTATCCCAAAACATGATCACGTTATGTATGAAGTACACATAGTGACAAATCTTAATTGTGCCGCGCTTACACGCACCATACTCTTGGTCATTCTATCTGACATGTGGTGTGCAATAGCCAACGCCACAGTCACTCAAAGTCAACAGGAGCTCCAGAGCTTGATAAATAATTTCTCTCCAGTATGCAATGACTTTGACCTCACAATAAGTCTAAAGAAAGCAAATGTGCTGAGTCAGGATGTGGATGTTACACCAGTTATTACTATTGATAACTATGAATTGGCAGTGGTGCACCACTTCACATACCTGAGGTCTACCATCAATGACAAACTCTCTCTGGACACAGACATTGACTGGCGCATTAGCAAGCTGCAACCATCTTTGCCTGCCTCACAATGTGTTTGGGAAAACTCCAAACTCACAATAAAGACTAAAGCTGCGGTATATAATACCTGCATCACCAGCACGCTTCTGTGGGGCAACAAGACATGAACAGCCTATGATGACCAAGAAAAGAAGGCTCAATACCTTCCATCTACAGTGTCTACGTCAAATCCTTGGTATTTCATGGAAGGAAAAATTGATAAATGTTGAGGTGCTGTCACGTGCTGGTCTTAAAAGCATTTATACACTACTCAGATAGCTCAGACTACACTGGCTTGGTCATGTCCACTACATAGAATATATCATATCCCCAAAGATATTTTCTATGGACAACTGGCAGATGGAGGAAGAACAGCCAGGCGACTGCAGCTGAGGTTCAAAGACGTGTGCAAGAAAGACATGAAGGCACTGGACATAAATTCATCATCCTGGGAGGTGAAGCTGCTGATTACTTCAAGTGGTGATGCTCCCTATGGTGTCACCTAAGATTGGGTGAAAAGAAGCTCTCACAACAAGCAGAAGAGAAAAGAACAGACCAAAGTGAACACCACAAAAACAAACAGCTGAGGGCTATCACCTCATATATCAAAATAAGAATACAAAAAGCAAATGGAGCTGCGGTCACCAACTGTTCTTTTGCCATCTGCCAATTGTCTGTAGAAGATATCTTTAGAGATGCGATGCTCTTCCATGCGATAGACATGGCCAAGGCAGTGTAGCCTGTGCTGTCTAAGCAGTGTACACATGTTTTGAAGGCCAGTACATGACAGTACCTCAACACTTGTCACTTTGTCCTTACACAAAATACCAAGGATGTGACGTAGACACCTTCTTTCTTGGTTAGCATGGGTTGTTCATGTCTTGCTGCCATACAGAAGTGTGCTGGTGATGCAGGTATTATATACTGCAGCTTAAGTCTTTATTGTCAGTTTGAAGTTTCCCCAAACACATGTTGTGAGGCGGGCAAAGGTGGCTGTAGATTTGCCAATGCGGCTGTCAATTTCTCTGTCCAGAGAGAGTTTGTCATTGATGGTAGCCATCTGATATAATATCAGATGGAAGATCCATCTCAGGGGTGAAGACTAGAATAGCCCAGGAATGCAGCATTCAGTAAAGTTAAAAGTTTTTTATGCAACAAATCTTCGTCAGTGGAAGTAACAAAGAGAGTTCTGCAGTGTTATCCATACTTTTTAGTAAATACCACTATGGTCAACACTTTGAATCAACACTTTTGCTCAAGTATGTATATAAGGCATCTAGGAGACAGAAATAGTTTGTTAGCATTTATAGCGTTAGTTTTGGTGCTGTATGTTTCACATGCTTGAAATTCTTTTTTATTTTGACTAATTTTTCCAGTTAACAAGTATGATAAAATGCTACGACGCAGGATGGAGAAGATACAGAATTACCAGGCTCCCAGCTCTGAATTCACTCTTCCTTGTATACCTGAGGGTGCTGTTCCATTCTTTAACATTTCTCTATCAGAAGGAGTCAAATATAAGGTAAGCTGTCTGTACACTATCTGGAACTGGAAGCATAATATAACATCATGTGGAAAATCCATCTTGTGGGTGAAGACTAGAATAGCCCAGGAATGCAGCATTAAGTAAAGTTAAATATTTTATGCAATAAATCTTTGTCAGTGGCAGAGGCGTTAAGTATTTGGAATTGGGGCCAGATCCTACCTTTGGCACCCCTTGCCCCCATAAAGAAACACACGTGCAAGTATATTTTTAACAGTAAGTGCTATCATAAAAGTGGCCGATGGCACACCCCTTCTGGATGTCCCCTGGGGCGGACGGCTCCCCTCACCCCCCCCCCCCCCCAATAGTACACTACTGGTCAGTGGAAGTAATAAAGAGAGTTCTTCAGTGTTTTATGGAGCCAATCTGTCATATGAAAGTCATGGATAATTAGTTGACAAGCAGGAAGATCCCTGGAAACCACAGAAATTAAGATTTAGAGAAGGACATTAAGAATATGAAAGACAGTTAAAAAGAGTAATGATGATGAGAGAAATAAGGATTCCTGAAAGTGTGAATTATAAACTTGTTACTCATTGCATCGAAGCAATCCACTTTCTTTGTACATGCTATGAGAAAAGGCAAGCTGTAATATAGTGTGACACGAGGAAATACTGATGGGAGAAGAGAGATGCTGGACAGTTTAGTATCATGGTATGGAAAGAAGTCAACAACAGCATTGATAAACAGCGCTCGCTGGGGATAGGAAGTTGTGCAGAGACATGATCACTTATGCCATCTGGCATGGTATTTGAACAAGAAGATACTAGTATCTTATTTGTTGGCACTACCAGTAGTTTATTTAGGAACTATTAACTGAACATTAATAAAACTCAGTTTTAATTTGTTTTAGCCAACAGAAGATGGTGGTCTGATACCACATCTGCTCCTGCTTTTATAAACGGGTGCTTGCGTAGAATAGAAGAACTGAAATGGTATGACAAAGTTACAAATGTGGAATTGATGACATGAACCAGACAAGTGCCAGTGGAACAAGAGCTGAGAAGAAGACGCTGGTGATGGATAGGACACACATTGAGGAAACCTGTTGATAGCATTACAAGGCAGTCTTTGTTCTGGAATCCACAGGGAAAGAGAGGCAGAGGTAGACCAAAAAACACATGGAGAAGAGAGCTGGATAGGTGAAAATGATGAGGAAAACATGGAAAGAACTTGAGCGGATGGCACAGGACAGGAAGACTTGTTGAAGGTCTATGCCCCTCGGGGAGCTAAAGGGTATTGATTGATTGAATTAAACTGAAAACAGTAATCTAATTTGTACACAAGCTTAGTTAAATATTAATCTACTTAAAAGGTAAAGGCAAAGGTAGTATCATAACTGCCATAGGGGAGTGGAGTGTTAGAGACTTTACTATACTGGGTCTCTGCTTTATGAGGTGGGGGTAACTGGTTTCCTTCAAGGTCACCGAACGACCCATACAAAAACTGATGGAACGACCCATACAAATACCAATTGAACAAGAAGCGAGGAAAATATGTTGGCATGGAGAAGGGTACACATAGAGAAAAGCCAGCTTATTGTTCTGGAATTCATAAGGTCAAAGAAATAGAGGGGAACCCAAAAACATATTAAGAATGTAATTGGAGACATACCTGACAGCGTAAAGAAGACCGGAAAGAGTTTTAACAGGTGGCACATTGCAGGATGGTCTGGTGTGAATTAGTTGAAGCAGTTGAAGGTCTATTCTCCACATATAGCTAAAGTATGATGATGATGGTATTGAGGACAATAAAATGGTTATCATCATCATAACATGTCTCCTGTCCCTTCATTACCAAGGACTGGACAGATTTTTTTTCTTATACAAGTTTCTATATTTGACTTTTTACTCTTCATTTAAGCGTCATGCTGGATTGTTTTCTTATTTTGTTTAAAAGCAAAACTGTTTTACTTTTTTATTTACTAATTAGACTAGTATTTTTTAATGCTTGATTATTTTCTTATTTTATTTAAAAAAGAAACCAGTTTCTACTCTCTGCGTATTTTATGTTATCAAACCATACTTTAACTTTCCTTCTTACCACCTATCTTTGACCTTAGGTGTCTGTTCAGATGTCAACAATTATACATGTTACTGTTGCCGGTTCCTTTGAGTAGGCTGTTTTGCCAGTATTTCTTTGTTGTTCATATGTTGTCTATCAGATTGTGAACATCTTTCTTTAAATGAACATTGTGAGGACTTTCAATTGTTTGGTAGCTGTACTTTTTAAGTAATCATTTTATACATGAGAGTAGAACACACATCTTTTTTCACTAGCCCTTTTCTTTCCTTTTATTTTTCCTGTTAGCTCATTAAAAAAAAAATCTTTTTAGCTACACCACTGCAATAATACAAAATATTAACTGTTTTTTTTATCTACTGGTCATGTTTTAAAAGTCACATGATTCATTTAAAAATACAATTTAGTTAATAATGCTTAGAGAGATAATCACATCATTAGTGTGTTTTCAGTAGTAATGAAATAAAAAATTTTTTCGTTTACATTTGATGCACAGCGAGTTCACTATGTAAGTAGTTGCAATGTTGCTACTTTTCCAGTGTAGAGTGGAGTTTTTAGAATTATAAAGCTCTGTAATGCCCCAAGCTTCTACAGTCAAACGTACAAACAAATGCTACATGATTGTGTTTCCCCAGCCATACTTTCACTGTCTTATTCTACATCTGCTTCCTTTCCTTCTGTTGTCTTTCTTATCAACTATTCCATGACCATGAGGAAAAGTGTTGATATTCACATTATCCTAATTTTAATAGACTTCTGTGCCAACAAAATGCAAATAACTACCGTCTCCTACTTTGAGTTTCAATAATATTTCAGTAGTGCATCATCATTGAGTGAGAAAATCCAGCATAAATGCATTTGGAAATTTTTACCTTTGTGTCACATTTTTCATGCTACCTTTTGAGAATGACATCCACACATATACATGCTTAAATACAACATACATGCCTGCTAACATACATAGATACATATTAGAAGCTTTATTCTGCATAAAATACTTAGACATATAGTTATTTGGCACAATAAATACAATATACCATGTAGAAAAACCATAATTACTGATAGCAGTATAGGACAAGTAATTCAATATTGGTGGGGGTTTTTTTTTTAAACTGAATCTTCCATATTACATAAAACCTATAATTTTACTGGTAGTAATTACAGAGCATATTTACATAATACACTGGCTTCAGATCTTCTCAGCCACAAAGACATCAATCCAGTCACACTCCTAGCCTGTAGGTAAAAGGCACAGTCACACTCCCAGCCTGTAGGTAAAAGGCACAGTCACACTCCCAGCTTGTAGATAAAAGGCACAGTCACACTCCTAGCATGTAAATAAAAGGCACAGCTACACTCCTAGCATGTAGATAAAAGGCACAGTCACACTCCTAGAGCTTTTTGCTCTTTTGCGGCCAATACCACCTAGAAGACTCCTTGGTATTATCTACACTGTAGATCCAGACTTTTCTTGTAGCTTTTCTGCCATTCTGAAACGTGTAGAGTTTAAGTCATGAGCTCCAGTTTCTCCAGCTTGGCTAGCATTTAAAGGATCATCAAATATGGTTCCAAGCTAGGAGGAAGAAGCATGTGGCATACTGTACATTCCCCACCATCCAAGGGAGCTCTCCCGATATGCAGAGCTAAAATACTGGGCTCTGGTTCTGGGCTCTCCCAAAAAATTGTAACATCCAACACAGAGCAACTTTTCAGCCCCCCCCCCCCCCCCCCGCCCATCATGGGCCCATAGTGAGATCATCTTTCATGCAGGGGCTCAAGTGACTCCTCCAAGCTTAGTTTGCAATGCTGGGTTCTCAACAATGTTTCACCCCGAAGGGAATCCCTGAAAGTGTGTGGATGATTTCAAAAGTCAGTGAGGGTCTAATTAGCCTCACAGACAGCTTCACTTCCATATTTGAATACTGTAGCATTGTGCTTAGCTGATAATCATATAAGTATGACTCCAGATATGCCTCCATGCATAGCATATAGGTAGTAAGTACTGCTACTGGGGAGTGCTGTTTTAGATACACTTTACTGGGTCTCAGCCTTATGAGATGGGGTGACCAGTTTCCTTCCTCACTGCCTTTGCCTTTCCTAACTCAAGAAGAGAGTAAGGTACCTATTTACAGTTGGGTAGAATGGAGCATTGGGGCTGTTTACCCCATCCCGTAAAAACTTCGCACAGTGGGCTGATCACCTGCTTGCCAACCAATCTGATTACGGAAACAATGATAGATTGTTTGGTCTGTTTTTGTTCCACAAAGACGCCACCAGGCGTGGTGGAAACAGCGATAGATTGATCAATTTGTTGTTGCCCTAAGACGCCACTAGGCGTACTGGCCACATACTGCTTTGCCGGTTGATGGCTAAGGATGGAAGAAGAAGAAGAAGAAGAATGGAGCATGATGATACAAGGTTTCACACTTGGTAACTTTGCCCCAAGAAGCAAGCGATCCTTTGAAAGTACATATCCCTAACTATCAATTATCATTATGATATAAAACTTATGACAGCCTAATTCAGTGATTTTCACACTCATGGGATATGCATTGAGGCATACCTGGAGTCATCCCTATACATCACCACCAGCTAAGCACAATGCTATAGTATATAGATGTGGATTTGAACCTCTCTCTCTGAGGCTAATTACACCCTCATTGACTCTTGAAATCATCCACACACTTACAGGGATACTCCCTGTGGTTGAAACATGTTGAGAACCCAGCATTGCATACTAATCTCGGAGAAGTCACTTGAGCCCCAGACGTAACTGTGGCTTTTACCTGGTTGGCTGCATGCAGAAGGATCTCTCTGTGGACTCCCATGATAGGCAGAGGGAGCTGAGAAGTGGCTTTCTGTAGGATGTGACAATTTCTTGGGAGAGCCCAGAACCAGAGCACAGTATTTTAGCTCTGTATATTTGGAGAGCTCCCTTGGATGATGGGGAATGCACAGTATGCCACACGCTTCTTCCTCCAAGCTTGGGACCAGATGTGATGATCCTTTAAATGCATGCCAAGCTGAGGAAACTGGAGCTCATGACTTCAACGCAACACATTCAGAATGGCAGCAAAGCCACAGGAAAAGCCTAGATCTACATTGTAGATAATACCAAGGACTCTTCAACTTGATATTGGCTGTGAAAGAGCGAAAAGCTCAGCAACCCTAGTTAAACCTGATTCACTTTCTGACCCTGTTCTGTGTGACCTTGGGGACGGCAGTGGCGAGCTTCCTTGCAAGATAAGCTTGCTAGCTGGAGACTTCTTGCGACTGGCTGCAACTTATGAGCCATCATGCTCAAATGTGTCCAAAACAACAACAACACTCTTGGAATTTTATTTTATTAAATTCATTTCTGAAAAGTATCTAAATGAGCATATGGTATTGCTTCTTCTACTAGATCAGTAGTCTTTCTGTGTTGATTGGTTACAGCTTAATCAACAATTACTTTGGTTGTACGACATTAAGTGAAATATCACTAATGCCAAAGAGAGATGGTTTAACTATTATTTCTTTATTTATTTTTATGCAATTATTGTCAGAATCTAAATATTTGACTTTACAAAAAAAAAAAACAATGTTTAAAATTCTGTGATGTTTTTACTGATACAAGCTTTGATGCTTAGGACATTCATTAAATACATTGGATACTGTTCTGTATGGGTGGCTACATATTTGCAGCTTTTAGTGTATGACTGTGGCTAGTATAGATTCCAGATCTTTTGCATTCAAGTTAATTGTATCCTTGTTCTCACAGCAAATGACTTCAATTTCACATGTAGTAGAAAACTAGATGACCACTTGTTTCCCGCACTAGTCTTCCTTGTGATGATTTATTTTTCAGTTTATATAGAATTTGATTTAGTTTACGTGATGTAAATCCAGGATTACACGAATTTGCTGACTTATATTTTAAACTGACTTCTTCATTATGATACATGCACACATACATACACATGTATATAGATATCACCTTGTGTTGGTTATATTAATGAAGCACATTTTTGTCATGTGATAGGACACCTGGAGTGTAAGTAAATAACTCAAGACACTTACAGCTTGTCTTTTTATCTGTATAGTTTTAGTAAAAATACCCATTAGATTTAACAAGCTTAGGCACTTTTTCAGTTGTAGCTCAAAATTAAGAGTATTTTACATTTATCATCTAGAATACAGTAACAATATTTTTAATAATAAGACTAGTTTATACTGATAGCTAAAATAAATAAGAATATAATAACTTCAGTAACAACATATTTATAATAGTGCTAATACAAGTAATAACTATCATTGCAGTATTGTCAACAATTTCATTAAAATAATATCCTTTTTTTAAAAATCTTATGAAATACATGATGTTAAAATATTGTTGCTTCACTTGCTTACTTACATTTTCTTTGCATTTGTGCTGTTAAACATAAGTGGAGGAACAGTTTTTGATAATGTGCTATGTCTGTTGCTTTGGTTAGCATTATATCATGTTTGTTCAGGATTTCTTTAACTTAGTCTACCCACCTTCTTGTACTGTGGGGCTTTCCCTTACTCCGATGCCAGATATTCTGTTTGTAAAGGAATTTTTTTTCTTCAAAAATTCTTAAATACAAAGTATAAATCTTATTTTAATCCTCTATATTTACCTTCAAAGAGCATACTCTACTGATTCATTCATTTCCCATTTTGCTTCTCATGGAGCAAGGAGCCACTTCTTCAGCTGGCCCTTGCAGGAAGAAACAAGTTCGTAGTTTACTTGGTCTGATAAATTATTATCATAAATTTATCCCCAGGTTCTCCTCGTTGTCGGCAGCTCTGACATCGCTCACTCAGAACGGCATGCCGAACTGGGTGGTCTGGACTGAAGAGTGTGATAGAGCACTGGGAAGATCAAGAATGTATTCTCCAGCAAGCCCATTCTTCTACTGCCAGACTTGGCTAAGCCCTTTGTACTGAGGACTGATGCTTCTGCAGTGGGCATTGGTGCGTGTCTTATGCAGGAACATGATGGGTTTCTGCATCCTGTCATGTTTGTCAGCAGAAAGTTACTTCCGGCTGAAACGCAATACGCCACTATAGAGAGAGAGTGTTTAGCTATTATTTGGGCTGTTTCCAAACTCTCTAGGTATTTATTAGGATCTCATTTTGTGCTGGAAATGGACCATTGTCCATTGACTTTTCTTAAGTCAAATCATTTATGTACTATTGCAGCGATGGTTCATGTCAGAATTTCTGTCATATGATGAGGCTGCCTGCCCTGTGCATGACCTCATGCCAGTCACCTCTGAAAAAACATGCCAGAGAAAGCAGTATAACTATTCTTTCTTTATCTCTTCAGAGACCTCTGGGAACTACACAAGACATATAATCTGCTGCTGACTATTAAAATGGTGTTCAAACAGCAATAAATTATTTGAAGTGATAAACTAAAATGGTTCCACAGTGCTATTCTGTCTCTGTTTCTCTATTTGTCTCATTTTGTCTGTCTGTCAGGCTCAGGCACACATTCTAAAATGCAGATAAAAATGCATATACTCAACATCCATCGTTTCATCATCAACATCAACTGCCATCTACTCATCGAAGGTCGGCTGCAACAGATCGCCAACATCTTCTGTCTCTTGTCTTTATGGTGCACTCTGGTAGACTTTTTCTTGTCCATTTCTTGATGTTATCTTCCCACTTATAGCACTGTCTTCCTCTTGCCAGTTTGCCTTCAGCTCTGCCTTTTATTATGGTCTTCAGT
Organism: Oreohelix idahoensis; assembly: GCA_024509875.1. Lineage (NCBI taxonomy): Eukaryota > Metazoa > Mollusca > Gastropoda > Stylommatophora > Oreohelicidae > Oreohelix > Oreohelix idahoensis. The sequence goes on along the minus strand of JAMPIV010011544.1, from coordinate 302,341 downwards.
AAGGTATTATATCTTTTTACAAGGCCAAAATATATTAGATGCCTAAATTTGATCTCCTTCATTAATTTTCTTTTCATTCCTAGGTTCCCTATGACCTCTTTATTTGTTTTCTTCTCTTTCCATGAGATATACCCATTCCTCTATATATCCATCTTTCTTCCAATTACTTGTTTATGGTCCCTGTTTCTACATCATACAATAATGAAGAACATATATATAGCATCTTCTACGGACAACTGGCAGATGGCAAAAGAACAGCCAGGCTGTGGTAGCTTAGGTTCAAAGATGTGTTCAAGAGAGACATGAAGGCACTGAATCTAAATCCAGCAGTCTGGGAGAATGAAGCTGCTGATCACACCAAGTGGCAATGCCCCCTACAGTGCCACTCCAGATTTGGTGAAAAGAAGCTCTCACATTAAGCAGACGAGAAAAGAACATGCCATAAAGGTACACCAGGAAAAATAGAGCTGAGAGCTTTTACCTCAGGGCCGCACTTCCAGTCAGTTATGACTGAAGGGGCTACTGTTGTGTTTTCATACAGAACGATTCCGTTTCAATAGCTTTAAACACCTGGATGTTGGCGGAGCATAGCATCAGTAATCGGACTTACGCCCTTCTGAACGCGGGTTCCCAGTTCAGTCAAGCGACATGTATATAGCAGAAACCAGTTGATGTGTAAATAAAGTGCATTATTACTTCGATACCGTTCTAGTTCTAGTTCATTACATAAAATAACGTATCTTTTAGCGACGAGGAGTTTTGTACCTAAGACGAACATAGTGGCACTTACAAAAACAACACGTGTGAAATGGTCTTTTGTCACGTTTTTGGACTATACCCATTTATCGATTTCGCGGTCCTTTCACCACATTTGATACGATGGCAGCTCAAGAATCAGAAATGGCTATGATTCTAAAATTGCTCATTGAGCAGCAAAAAGAACAAAGAACAGAACAGAAAGAAATAAGAGAACAACAAAGAACAGAACAGAATGAAATAAGAGAACAGCAAAGACAAATCATGCAGCTCTTATTAAATCAGCAAACAGCTAGTTCTTTGTCTGTCTCCGAAGCAAGTACCCCCTCATAGGTCCTAAAGCAACATTTTCCTTCGGTCCCAGAATTTACACTGGAGAAGGATAACTGGGACATATTTAAAGAGACTGACGCACCATTTTGATGCACATGAGTTGACTGATACCAAGATGAAATGCCATTTTTTTCTATCTTGGAACATCCTTATATCAACAGGCACAAAAGTTGTTCGGAACAGACAACTTGGCTATTTTCTCATACGATGAGCTCACTGCTAAATTCTCCACACATTTTAAGCAACACACTCATCTCATTGTAGCCCGACACAAATTTTGGCAATCAAGGAAGAAGTCTGACCAAACATACTCACGGTGGATTGCAGAATTACGAGGCCTAGCAACTGATTGCAAATTTATTTGTCCTAATGTGGCCGGTCACTGGTTGATGAAAGTATTCGTGACATGGTATTACAACATAAACCTCATGAATTTATACGCAGAGCGGCTTTATCTGAAGAAAATCCATCTCTGGAGAAGATTTCACAAGTAGCAGCATTATATGAAACTACAAGTTCTGCCAATGAAACCCTCAGAGGAGATGACACAATTCAGATAGACATTCATGTAATGAAGCCCCAGTATAAAAAGACAAGGTCGCAGTCACGCACTCATTCTGCTACATCACAGATCAGGCTGAAAGAGACTTTAGATACCAATAAACTGAAGTCATGTCCAGCGTGTTACATTAAGCATGAAAGAACACAGTGTAGACACAGGCAATATACTTGCAATGTTTGTGGAAAACTGGGTCACTTATCCTCAGTATGTAACTCAAGGAGTACAGTACGTTCCGCCTACAGCAGTTCAAGACGTAGTTCCAACACAGACAGATTGTCAAAGAAAACAGATGACAGATCAAGTACCGATGTCAACTTGATTAACGCGGATGCTCTTTCAAGAATTCCAATGGGAGCAGATCCAGAGTTTGACAAGTCAGAAGCTTCATGTTATTCTGTAACTATGGAGAATGAAGATGCCATAGCAGACATCCCTTTGGACGCACAACTGGTTCAAAATGAAACAACCAAAGACAAGTTACTCAGTAGAGTTCGACAGTATGTATTACAGGGATGGCCTGAATCTCTGTCTCGAAAGGACACGGACATCAAAACTTATTTTGATCGTCGCATGAATATTTCAGTTCACGAAGGTATACTCCTATGGCAAGCCGAAGCGAACAGAGTCATAGTTCCTGCATCTCTTCAAAAGAAAATTCTTCAAATATTGCATCAAAGTCACTTTGGAATTGTTAGGATGAAGCAGTTGGCACGGCGACACTGCTGGTGGCCAAATATCAATGCAGACATCCAAGCTGTAACGACTGGTTGTGATGCATGTAAAGCTAATCAGACTAGCACTCATCAGCGTTACCATTCATGGCCTGCTGCCGAACGTCCATGGGAAAGGATACACGTGGATTTTGCCGGTCCATTCATTGATGAACATTGGTTAATTATCATAGCCGCAGGGAGCCGCGCTAGCGTAGTGGTTACCACACCGCTCTGGCGACCGGGTGATCCAGGATCAAACCCGGGCGACGGCATTTGAGAATTTTTCGTCGACCGGGATTCGGACTGGATTAACTCGAGACCTGGCGAGGACATTTGAAGGAGTGTCGTCGACCAGGGATTGGCGGCTCCTGAGCCGACCCAGCTCTAATGGGTACCTCCGAAATCGGCGAGTATCTGCCTGAATGGCGAGGGACACCTGTCTCTGTACAAGAAAAAAGGGATACTCACGTAAAATCAATGTCAGGTTAGACATTAATAATAGCCTGAGATTTCGCCTCGAGTATTAGCGGGCGTACGAAAAAAAAAAAAAAAAAAAAATCATAGCCGCATACTCCAAGTATCCATACATCGTGAACATGACGTCTATTACAACAGATGCAATCATATGTGCACTCAGGAAAGGTTTCCTTCATGAAGGTTTTCCAGATACCATCGTATCTGACAACGGAATGCAATTCACTTCTCATCAGTTCCGTAGCTTCTGTACATCACATGGAATCGAGCACCTCACAACAGCACCATTTCATCCGGCTTCAAACGGCGAAGGAGAACGCTTTGTTCGTACTTTCAAGTCTGCTATGACAAAGATTTGCTGGGGAGGAAGCACTCGATATCGTGCTCTAGATGAATTGCTTTTCGCATACAGGACAACACCAAACGCAGTCTCAGGCAAATCACCTGCAGAATTACTGCATGGCCGTCAACCCAGGACACAGTTATCACTGATAATGCCCCAGGCAACACTGAAAAGTAGACCCAGTGGAAAGAAGGTATCTAAGTTCCACGGTGGAGATTCTGTGTTCGTCAAGAATTTTTCACCAAAGGGTGATCCATGGTTGCACGGACAAGTCCTACGCACACTGGGAAGCATGATATACCTTGTTCTCGTGACAGTCACCAGACTGTAAGACGACATCAAAATCAGATGAGACCAGGTAGTATTCTCAAGCACTGCAGAGCCACTGAAAATATTAATGATGACTTTAAGCTAAACCGAGAAATCTTAGAACAACTCAACAAAGCAGCACCAAACTTGAGACGTACTGTTCCGGGGCAGATTACAGAAGACAGATCAGTGGTTGTTCCAGTTCCCCCAAGGCGGTCAGAAAGGACACGTCGTCCACCAATCAGATGTAATCTCTGATCATAACTTGCTGGGAAGGAATGTTGTGTTTTCCTACAGAACAATTCCATTTCAATAGCTTTTAGCTACACCCGGATATTGGCAGAGCTTAGCATCAGTAATCGTACTTCCGCCCTTCTGAACGCGAGTTCCCAGTTTAGTCAAGTGACATGTATATAGCAGAAACCAGTTGATGTGTAAATAAAGTGCATTATTACTTCGATACCGTTCTAGTTCATTACATAAAATAACATAACAGCTACTATTTAGCATTTGATAATTCTCAGTTTAAATTTGTGAGTTAATTGTTTAAATGTTAGTTTGTGTCTCATGTAGTTCAATGCAGCTTTGTCCATTCTTATTCTCTTCTTGATTTCTGTTTCACAAGAGCCATCTTCTGTTATGATGTGACCAAGATATGAGAAACTTCTATTGCTTACTTCACTTAGATTATATAGTTAATTTCATGCTTAATTATTTCATATTCGATTTTTGTTTCATTTACTCCTAAATAATTTAAATAGCTAGATAGAGTTCAAGTTTTCTATGAATTTTTTATGAAATTGTATTTGATTTTTATATATAGATATATATATATATATATCAAGAAATAGGCAGTTTAATTAAAGTTTGTGTACCCATATGTTAAAGACCTAGAGATTTTACCATTGAATATATAGACTAATAGTAGCACATAGTCATAATAATTTAATTCATGTGAAAGTTTTTGGTACAGTGTAAATTACAAGTTTTATTTTATGGTTTACCTTGATAAGGCTCAAGATGTCAATGTTAGCATGTAGTACTTCGGTGAATAATTTGTTATGCATTATTTCTCCTGTTAATTTATAAATTTATATTTTGTGTATTCATTACATAACAGTGTTTATGTCTGACCCATTTTACTTGTGCATACTTCTCCCATATGACTTTTAGTACATATATTTCTAGTTATGAAATTAAAATATTTCTAGTTAAATATTACACCACACTCTACATAATTCTGTCTGCACTGATTATGTTCTTGCTTTCAACAGTTGGAATAATTCTTTCTCATTGCAAAACTTTAGGAACTGGAGGAAAGTTTTTCAGGAACATCTCTGCTCGATCAAAGTCAGAAGCAGCCACGTAGCAGAAGAACAACAGTTATTGAACCTGATGGCCCTGCTAAACAGTCACGAGAACCACCCCGTAGAGAATCATCCCGTAGAGAATCTCTCATTACCAGATGATTTATGCACCTCTATAATTTTTAACTTACCAGATATTATTTATTTCTGCTATGCAAAATTAGAAATAACTCTGCAGATTTTAAATTTGACATATATTTGTACATGCTAAACATCATATACATTTAGCTAATTCAGGTTTATGTGTGGATCTCACAACAAATGTAATAAACATGTTGATGGAAGGATCTTCGATAGATATGTCTGTGATAGTCAATATTTACTGTTAGTTTGAGGGCACATATAGTTGCGTTACTGCCACTCTGGTGGCCTGGGAATATCCCTGGGCCCCAAAACTGAATGGTTCCCAGAAAGTAGTGGTCGGAAGGGACCCTTGCCGTTATATATTTCCTTGTAGTCTTCTTTGTTCATGTCATAGCATATCCCAAATTCTCACACTCCCAATAGAATAATTTCCTCGTTAAGTCCAAACATTACATTCTGACCTGTCTAATTTTCTAGTTAATCTCCATCATGTGCCCGGGGGCCCCTTACATCTTAGATACACCAATGGACATATATCTTAATATTAATGGCTAGAGGGCGATATTTTGACAGTCTTCATACATGCTAATGGTAAGTAGACAAAATACATTTTAGACAGTCATCATTAATGTTGATGGTAGAAAGATATTTTTGACAGTTATTAATGATATAATGGTAGGAAATATATATTTTTTGAGTTATCATAAATGGTAATGGTAGGAAAGATAAAAAAAAAAAATTATACAGTTATTGGTAGGTAAGTGTTATTTTTGCAGGCATAAAATTGTTAACACTATTAAAAATACTTCTGGCTGTTGTCACATGCCTATGGGTATACACAGTAGACTTGCACCACCTTTACTGTGACACACCCTCCTGTCACGCAGGGGACATATAACAGACATGATGTATTAACACTAAGTGTATGGTCTCAAAACAACTGGCTTGAATGGATTTAAGAAAATAAGGTGAACAAGTTCTGGATATTCACTGATACCATCAAATCAACACTTACACATAGCACTTTACTTTAACCTTTGGCACGTGCGCATTAAAAACTATTGTGAATCCATTCATCCAAGAATACTGGAATGGAATTAAACAACTGGCATGAAAATGCTTAACAAATCCTCAGCATTTCATGCCGTGGAATGACCCTCACGACACACAATCAACCTTCCTGTACAAATCTAAATTATCATCTGCCCCAATTATTTGACCACAATTTAGGTCCTCCTAACAGTCTGCACTCATTACACAAGCTCAATAAAATCTCCCTGACCTTCTGAACACTACACACTAGCCTAGAATATGCTTGAACTCATGACAGTCTTGACTACTCAGACAATTTAATAATACTACAACTATCATCAAATTAAACATACATACATGCCACACGCTATGGTTTACCCATAATCTGTATGGGGTGTTTGCGTTTTCAGATGTGTACGGCCCGTACAAACGTCTGTACGGGTTTTTTCGCCTAATTATTAAACATACATATAAATCGATCGTCTTGTGCCTCTACCGTAGCCGTAATTTGCGTCATTTTTAATGTTATTTGCAAGAGAGTTAGCTTCCGTTTCCGATCTTTATTTAGTAATGGGTGTATCCGCGTTTATTTTCTGTGAATTTTTTAAATCGCAATCAATCGGCATCAAACACGCGGCCATTTTCGCTCTAATTTTAATGGATTCTGACTCCGATGCGATGACAAGGAGATCTTTGTCTTTATTAGTGCTAATATCGGTTCTCAGAATATGGGTGATGGTAGAGATGGAAACGAAAGTAGAATGTCATTGCTAGTATGTTTAATTTTAGGGGTTAGGATTAGGTTTATCGGAAAGGTTTAGGGTTACGGCCGAATGTCACTGCTGACGAGAGCGTTTGTTGCTTTGCTAGTGATGATGGGTGTAACGAAAAGATCGTCATTTGATTTGTATTGGTCAAATGACTTTCATTGAGATGCAAAGGAAAAGGACTCTTCGTTTGTTGGTTTTTTTTTTTTTTTAAATTTAAAAAAAAATTTTATTTTTATTTTTTAATCGTTTTTTTTCATCTTTCCATACCTCTCTTCCTATCACATCTAACATGTACGCAAACAAATTGTATATCATCAGATTCATCATTCATTTATTTCTATACAGTCCAAAAATTAGAGCAATTGACCAAAAAACTATAGAATTTACAAGTCATCCACTATAAAAAAAAAGGGGTGTTGTGAAAAAGAATGCAGCTGCAGGGCACATTTTTGGGAAAACAATGCAGCGTGCTAAAGGATAAGGTCCTATCAAACACAGGATTTCCTGGTCTGTTAGTGATAATTAAGTGCAGAAATAGACTAAATGATTTCACGATCACACCATTTTTACAGTGCAAAAATAAACTCAGACAAATATTGTTTGAGTTTTAAAATAAATGAAGACCTGTTTTAAAAGGCAAAGTCCCCATGCCTCTATGATGCAGCTGTATTTGAAATTTTTTTTACACGAATTAACTCTTTTGATACGTTTTTTCTGTCTTTTTTTTTTGTGTACAGGTTTTGCTGGTCTTTGTACAGGGTTTTTGAATTTTTTGTACAGGTTATTCATCTCCGAGGTGTGGCATGTATGAACATAATACCTGCATTTCACAACAGTTACACCAGTATTCATTTTCAACAGTTTGTCTATCATTCTCCCACATACTACTAATTTACAGTTGTTATTGTTTATGTCAGTAATAGAAAATATACTTTAGACAATCTTGATTAATGTTAGTGATATTAAATACATATTTTTGACAGTTATTTCTAATGCTAGTAGTAGGTTGGTTACATTATTAATAGTCATCACTTTCACTAGTGGTTGAGAGGCTGTATCTTTGGTAGGCACCATGCATTTTATTAGTAGGAAATATATATATATATATATATATATATATATATATATATATATATATATATATATATATATATATATATATATATATATATATATATATATATATATATATATATATATATATATATATATATATATATATATATCTGACAGTCAGTACACATTTTTGTGACAGCAATGATGGGAGCTTTAAGAAATATTTATTTCATAGTTAGTGTATGTGAACAGTGCGATCTTAATGCTTGTTAATGTATGTAATACCTCAAGTTTCCATGTCAGAATATGCTTTCCTGCACTTACTGCAATGACCATTTTTTTTTTTTGTTGTAATATTAAAATATCCATATTTTCTTTAAGTGAATTATCTTTTAAATGCTGTTTTCATTGGTGTAATGTTCCAAGTTCATTGGTCTTTATGAAAATGCTGGTGCAGATTTGTTAAATAGAAAGAACAGAATTTTAATGGTCTCTGACATATTTGTAAGCAAAAGTCTAACTATTTGTGTTACAATAAATCAAGTTCACTTTGTGGAATGAAAATACATATCTCTTTGGTTGAAACATGATCAAGGTTAACATTGAAGACAAATATTGTCTAGTATTTTCTGAAATATAATTTGCTATTGACACAGAGATATTGCAAGAACTTCTTCAACATCTTCAGGCAACTTGTTTGAATGAGAGTGTGGAATTCCTCGAGAGCCAGCACAGAAGCTAATTGTGGTTCAGAATCGACACCACTGCACTCCAGCCAAACTCATAGGACGCTTACTTACTTAGTTGTTCCCCTTCCACCGTGAGTTGTAGAGGTTTGGAAGAGAGAGCACCAGATTATCCTATTGGCTGTCTTCCTCTTGACCTGGTTCCATTCTAGTCCTCGGTCCTTCAAATATTGTCTAATGTTGTCCTTCCGGCGGACTCGGGGTCGTCCTGGAGGTCTGGATCCCTGGCTCTTAGTTTCCCATGCTTGTCGTGGTAGCCGATCTCCAAAGGAAGCACTGAAGTATAACTGATTTACCTTTCCTTTCTTTGACATTGTCTGGATATTATATTCTCCTTCCTTTTCTTTCTTTCCTTCCATTTTTTTCTTGTAGTAATAATGGAAGAATACTTTTTTTTTATATCTTACTCTTTGTTCAAAAGAGTGTATCTTCCTTAAAGCATTAGTTCTTGTTTTAAATTCATTATTTTATGTATGATTTTTAACTGCCTTTCTATTTTTCCCACATTGAAAAAAAAATGTATAGCATAAAACATTCTTTCTTATTACCAGCATTAAATTGTCACTATATTTTTCTTGAAGTCTTTTATTTAATTGGTCAGAAAAATGTACGGCTGTACTTACTTACTTAGTCGTTCCCCTTCTACCGTGAGGTGTAGAGGTTTGGAAGAGAGAGCGCCAGACTATCCTATCAGCTGTCTTCCTCCTGGCCTGGTTCCATTCTAGTCCTCGGTCCTTCAAAGATTGTCTAATGTTGTCCTCCCAGTGGACTCTGGGGGTCTGGATCCCTGGCTCTTTGTTTCCCATGCTTGTTGTACGGCTGTAAACACATTCAATTAAAAAAAATTGCATGGAAGTTGTTTCAGCATTTACAGTTTTATATTACTGAAAGTAACCCATATTTGTAAATAATGTCAAGATACCAGCATGGCTTGATGTTCTAGATTTAAACTTTGGTTTGTTCCAGGAAAATTACTGCCGAGGTAGCAGTGTCACAGGAATAATATCACTAACTGAAGGCATGTGCCTGGAGATTCAAGACATAAAGGGGCATTGATGGGACATACCATCAGGGAAACACGTGTAACCAGATAACCAGGCATTAACCATGACTGGAACCGGCGTGGGGGAAAAGAGTGGGATGGTAAAGAAAACCTGAAGAAACTTAAGCAACCAGACCCTCTTCAGTGGAACAGATGAAAGCAGCCTAAAATAGAATTCAACAAGTAAAGTAATTTCTGCCCTCAGAATTCTGCAGGGAATGAATGTATGGACATAAATGCAACAGTGAGTTATCAGTTGCTTTTTTGTGTGTGGAAGTTTCCCTTTTGTTTTCTTTGGCATTAATTATAATTTAATTAATAGTGGGAGTGAGCAAGAAATACTGTATCCATAAGTTATGAGTTCCTCGAAATTTAAATGTGCCCATCATTTTATATATTTTACTCTAAACAGGTAAACATATTCAGATAAAACTATGAAGGAAAACACATACCACAAGAAATAAGAATCAGATTAAGAGATTGTATTCCCTTTACACGCCCATTGATGCATATTGGGAATATGGTGTTAAGCCCATATTTTCTTGACCATGGGCAAACTAGTGGTGGTATGGTCAGCTCTGAGAATCATCACATGCTTTATATATTCTTCATTATTGTATGACAGTGAACAGGCAATTAGAGGAAAGAATTGAGGCCTTTGAGATGTGGATATATAAAAGAATGGGGCATGTCTCGTGAAAAGAGAAGAAAGCAACTAAAGAGGTCATGGAAAACCTAGGAATGAAAAGAGGATTATTGAAGAAAGTCAATGTAAAAAGACAACACCTTAATGAAGACCATAACAGAAGGAAGAGTTGAAGGCAAACGTGCAAGAAGAAGACATCAAGTGATGGCCAGGAAAGAGTCTATCAGAGTGCACCGTCAAGACAAGAGACAGAAGACGTTGGAGATCCGTGTAATATGAATACATTAAAGTACGAACCACACATTGTAATATAATGCGAATCTTGACATGTACGACATTCTGTAAATAAACATGGCTACGAACTGAACATGCTTTTACTGAGTGCTTTCTGAAACATGTGTGCTTGTGTAGATGACGAGGTAATGCTTATATACATACATCATAACATTACATGGTGGCAGCGGTCGATACCGGACTGACGCAAAACAGCTACACGATAACACGTGAGTACAGTATTCGGCTAATTTTCGTCATCGAGGTCAACAATGGCAGCTAAACATTACCGCAGCGCACCGCAAATGAGATTTGCCGGTCAAGATGATAAGAGTGAAGCTTTCTTGTTATGGCGCCAACGCATAGATCTATATTCCAAGACCACTGGTCTGGAAGGACAAACCCTAACTCCATATATCCTAGAAGCATTGGACGATGAAGGTTTGAAAATTTACAACAGTTTTGCTACCGCCATGCCTGTGGAGTCGGCGACAGACCCCGCAGCCATATTGGACGAATTTGAAAAACGTCTGATAATAAAGCACACAAACTTTAGAGCGGCAAGATTAGAACTTCACCACCTGCGACAGAAACCTGGTGAAAGTCTAGATGATTTTTTCACTCGCATCAAGGAGAAAACAAGTGTATGCAAATTTAACAAAGAAGAAGAAAAAGAGCGAATTATCGAACAGATCCTTCTCAGCACACCAATGCCAGAGTTCCAGAAATGGATACTGAGCCAGAGTGATACACTAGCTTTACAACAACTTCTGGATGAAGGCAGGAAACACGAGGCACAAGCACTAAACATTAAACAAATTCAGCAAGGTACATTAGCAGCCCAGGTGGATGCAGTGAAAAGCTATAAACCTAGACACAACAAAGCAACTGGTTCGAAGCAACAAGAAAAACACAACACAAGCAGAGGTGCTATGTGTAAATGTTGTGGCCTAAACCACATACAAAACCACTGTCCAGCTAAAGACTCTACATGTCATTACTGCAGAAAGAGGGGCCACTGGATAAAATTATGTTTCAAGAGGAAACAAGACAGTGCTCAACACAAACTTCACAGCAGAAAGTCATCAAAACAAACACACTCTATGATGACTGAGGAATTTGACTCCAGTGAAGAAAGTGATCCTTCCAGTTTTGATACTGTGAAGATACTAACTTTCAGTAATGAACCAAAGAGAATGCAGGCTTTCTGCAAGGTACAATTCCGAATACCAGGAATTAAAATGCACAAAGAAAGAAACATTCGGTTCAAGATAGACACAGGTGCCCAAGGTAACACTCTACCCTTAAGAATATTCAGACAGATCATGCCTGACAAGGTGGATGAGCAAGGATTTCCCACAAGGGATGTAAAACGTAGGAGTGGCAGGACAAAGCTAAGAGCTTACAATGGAACAAGTATAGACTGTTTTGGAGCAGTAACACTTGAATGTTCATACAGAGGCTCAGAATGGACATCGTCAACATTTTACTTGGTAGATGTTGAAGGACCTGCAATTTTGGGTTTACCAATGTGCGAAAAGCTGAGTGTGGTAACTATTAACAACATTAAAGAGGATATAGGTTTTGCAGATGCTCTCAGCAGACTACCAAACCCCAACAAGATAACAGATCTTACCCCAAACATCAAAGTTGATTCTGTCAAGTTTAGCGATAATCGGCTTGAACACATCAGAGAAGACACAACGAGAGATCCTATTCTTAACTCTCTCAAAGAACTGATATACCATGGATGGCCAAGCTCTATCAGGGAAGTTCCAACACACATCCGTCCATACTTCTCTATGAGGGACGAGTTAAGCATCGAAGATGGTCTGATCCTTAAAGGAGATCGCATTGTAGTACCAGAAACACAACGCGATATCATCCTTAAACAACTCCATAATAGTCACCTTGGTATTGTGAAGACACAACTGAGAGCAAAGAAAGATGTTTACTGGCCACAGATAAACAAGGACATAGAAACACTATGTAAAAACTGTTCAGTTTGCCAAGAACATGCAAATAGGCAGTGCAGAGAACCTCTCATACCATCAGACATACCATTGAGCCCTTGGAGCATTATAGGAACTGATATTTTCTCAATCGACAATAATGACTATCTTGTTATTGCTGATTACTACAGCAAATTTCCCATCATTGTGAAACTTCCACAACCCTCACCATCAGCTGTTATTGCAGACATTACAAAGAAGTATTGCAGCATGTTTGGCATCCCAGATGAAATTAGATCAGACAACGGTCCACATTTCTCAGGTGAAGCATACAGAAACTTCACTAAGGACTGGAAGATCAAACACACAACATCATCACCTAGATACCCTAAATCTAATGGTTTCATTGAGAGACAGATACAAACTATCAAGTCAATCATGAAGAAAACAAGAACAGAGGATGTACACCTAGCACTCTTGAGATGGAGAACAACACCGGTAGACAGTAAGATCGACAGTCCAGCAGAACTTATGTTTGATAGAAGAATTAAAGACCTTCTACCATCTAAGGTCCACTTCCGTCCACAACATAGAGACAGCACATATGATCAACTTCAGCATCGTCAGCAAGTTCAGAAATCCAACTATGACAAATGTGCTAAAGACTTACCACCATTATATCCTGGTCAGCATGTGACTACCTACAACCACGACAATGACGCATGGTCAAAAGCAACAATCATTTCCAGAAACCCTGAACCCAGGAGCTATACCTTAAGACCAGACAGCAGCAACAACCTCCTGAGGCGAAACAGAGTGGACATAAGAGAAATCCGACAGAATACAACAGAGCAGAGAATTCCCATGCTTTCAACAGACAATGCAGTAACTCCAGACCTTGGTGCCCCACAAAACCAACAAGCGCCAAGGCCGAAATCACAACCAACTCAAGCTAAACCAGGGACTTCCGCAGAACCACCAGCACTTTACACCACTCGTTCTGGCCGTACAGTGACACCTCCCAGCCGATACAGACAGTGACATATATACTCACACTGAGCATTACACATACTTACTTATCCTTTCTCACATGAAACATTTCGTTGGAAATGTTTGCACACATTTTTTTTTTTTTTTTTTTTCAAAAAAGGGGGGATGTAATATGAATACATTAAAGTACGAACCACACATTGTAATATAATGCGAATCTTGACATGTACGAGATCCTGTAAATAAACATGGCTACAAACTGAACATGCTTTTACTGAGTGCCTTCTGAAACATGTGTGCTTGTGTAGATGACGAGGTAATGCTTATATACATACATCATAACATTACAATCCGTTGCCTTCGATATGGAGATGGCAACTGATGATGATGAAATCAAAAGAAACCAAGTCCAAAAATAAATGAAAATCGTCAACTCAAATGTCCCGTCAGCTCAACCGTATGGCTCTGAAACACGAGGAACAACAAAACTGACAACCAAAAAGATACAGACTTCCATAATTGTCACATGCGCTAAATAGAATGATTAAAATGGTAGGAAGGGAACACCATTGTGGAACTGGTGGAAAGAACCAGACAAATGGTAAGTGGAACAAAAATATGAGGAGAAAACGTTGACATTGGATTGGACACATTTGGAAAAAAAAAAGCCAACTAGTGGCATCACAAGGCAGTCTCTGTTCTAGAAGCGCCAGAGTAAGACAAATAGAAGTTCCAAAAAAAAAAAAAAAAATGATAAAGGGCAGTTGCGTACTAAGAAGGGGGGGGGGGGGTGCGAGGGGATGGCCCGCCCCGTGTGACAGCCAAGAAGGGGATGCCATCGGATACTATTATGATAGTATTTACTGTTTAAAATATACTTGACAAATGTGATGCCACTTTCTCATATCGGCAGTTGTTCATATTATTTGGAATTGAAAACAAAATATCCTAATTATAACCCATCAGAGGTTGAACGGGATATATTTTTCTTCATTGATTAAAAAAAAAATTATGGGAGAGGGGGTGCCAAAGGTATGATCCACCCCGGGTGTCAAATACTTGTAGAACGCCTCTGGTGAAAGAAATTAGACAGCAATGGAAAGACCTTGATAGCACAGGTCAGGAAAGCTTGGCGCGCATGTGTTGAAGACCCGTATTCCGTGCGGAGCTGAAAGTTAATGACTGTTTTCAACTATCTTTGTCGTCGGCGTTTACTATTTTCCTTATATTTATTTAAACAACCATTTAAACTGAACTCTGATTCGAGCTGCCGGCGACCACTTACATTCTGCACGGCTGGACTCTAGTGTCCAAACAATCTGCTTTCATTTCACATTATGGGATGAAACATTTATTTGACTTTGATCCAACTGTCATTGAGCGTCAGCCCTTGGTGAGTGAAACATTAGTCTTTGTATCAAATAGCTGTTTTTTTTTAAATTTTTACTTTGAACTGAGTCACGCACGCATAATACTTTTATTTCTAAAAACACTGCAACATGTAAATTCGACCAGCAGAGTGGTTGGAGCGTTTTTCTTGATTCGAAACCTGGTTACGTCACGCTCCGGTTTGCCCAGTAGCTAATGAGTATGGCCTAACTATAGCACGTTTCACTAGTAACATATAAGGAAGGGAAACCCGAGGTCTGTAAACGGTAAATTAATATGAAACAAACATAAAGGTATGTTTTCAGGCACTCGTAAGAAATAAAGAAGTAGAACACTAGACAACAGAAAAACAACAGACATGAGTGGCTTACCCAGGATTTGAACACTGGACCTTCCGTGCGACAACCCCGCCTAGCTATGCAAGCGAATCACACTATCCTCCCTGCCATCTACGCATCACCAAAGAAATGATGCTTTGATGACAGGTCAATAGTGCCAACCGAAAGACATAACACCGGAAGTCCACCATGGGCAGTACGGCCTATTAATGACGCAATCACTTCTGTTGTTTCCCTATCAGACAGCGTAGGCCAGTCCACACAAGACAAAGAGACCTTAATACTGTGTCTAGTACATGATAGATGGTCGCATCCCAAAAGATATCTTCTACGGACAATTAGCAGATGGCAAGAGAACAGTTGGGCGACCACAGCTGAGGTTCAAAGATGTGTGCAAGAGAGATATGAGGGCACTGGACATGGATCCAGCAACATGGGAGGATGAAGCTGCCGATCGCACTAAGTGGCGATGCTATTTACGGCGCCACCTCAGATTGGGCGAAGAGAGGCTCACACAAGAAGCAGAGGTGAGGAGAAAACGTCGAAAGGAGCACCAGGAAAATAAGCAGCTGAGGGCTGTCACCTCAGGGGCGCATTCCCATAGTCAGTTATGACTGAAGGGGCTATTATTATAGTACATGATAGTAGACTTAGAACAGTAAGTACAGGACAGAGGGTAGGTTTTGGTGTTGTATAAACATTTATAACATATAAGGAAGGGAAACCCGAGACCTGTCAGTGTCATCAAAGCATCATTTTTTGGTGATGCGTAGATGGCAGGGAGGATAGTGTGATTCGCTTGCATAGCTAGGCGGGGTTGTCGCACGGAAGGTCCAGTGTTCAAATCCTAGGTAAGCCACTCATGTCTGTTGTTTTTCTGTTGTCTAGTGTTCTACTTCTTTATTTCTTACGAGTGCCTGAAAACATACCTTTATGTTTGTTTCATATTAAGGGGAGGTTAAACCCCCAAAATTAAAAACACAGAATTATAAGTTAATATCTATATCTGGTCATTTATACAAGCAAAATGACTGAAAAAAATACAAAACATTGAGGTATATACTAAAAACTTGCAATCTATGGCGGAAAAACTGTGAAAAAAAGGCAAATTTTAGCTTTTTTGGGTATTTTGTTGCCCAAGATATCTCAAATGTGAGTACAACTTACTTACTTACTTAGTCGTTCCCCTTCTACCTTGAGGTGTAGAGGTGTGAGTACAACTTGAGTTATGAAATTTGGCTGTTTCATTTGTTAATATATGATAATGATTGTATACTAAAATAATTTTGATTGGTTTGATATCTGAGTTTTTTTTTGGATTTTAACATACCAATCGAAAAAAAGTTGAAATTTTTAAGGGGGGTATCTTAGCTATTTCTTAACAGTTTTGTAGTTTGTTAACATATATCCTTTATTTTAGTTTATTTTAATGAGCACTATGTGTACAGCATGTGACCCAAAATATACTGCTGTATCACTAATAGTTTTTGAAAAATCATGGGCAACGTGCCCACATTCGTGTGAAAAATGAGGTTTTGAGAAAATTAAGAAAAAAGGGAGGAATTACACTTTTACACAAAAATTACTCATCTCAGTATCCCCCTGCTATGTAGGAATCATCTCTGGTATTTTCCTTTATTGATTCCATGTTCTGTGTCATACTTTGCAGCTTACTTTTCATTAAATTCTTCATTTCAGCAGACAGTATGCGCTTTTCGTCAGTTTCCGAAAAAATACATCCTTTCTCTGGTAGACATGTATTATGTGGAAGGAAGCGATTGCTCTACCCTCAGCAGACTCAGTATATGGAGGAGAGGCTTTGCTCTCAATATTCACAAGATTAGGATACCCTTATCAGATATTAACTGACAATGGTTCACAGTTCAGAGGGAAACTGATGGAGGAAGTTTTTAGGATTTTTCAAAATATTCTCGTCCGCACATTTTATCATCCACAATCGATTGGACAAGTGGAAAGATATAACGGGACTCTACTTACAAATTTATGTAAGCTCGCACAGGAGAAACCAGAATCCTGTGATTCGTTCTTACCTGCAGCTTTATTTGCGTATAAGGAGGTACCCTACCACTCTACTGGAATAATTCCAGCCACGTTATTATTTCGATGACCCATCAAAGGACCCCATGGTTAATAAAAATTAGCCAGTCAAAATTATTTTTGCACATGAAACTATGTTTGAAAAACTTGAATTCTGTTTGCTTCAGGGAAATGAATATGGTACCGAAAATTAAAATCCATGCATTAGAAGCAATGTAGCATCACAAATATACCAATTTGTATATTTTACATATATAATTAGGTAAAAATACACTTACCTGACATACTTTAAAAATTTATATAAAATCATCCACAAAGGTTTTAGTGAAAATAAACATACAGAAATGTGGGCAAATGAATGTACTTTCCAGTGCAATATGTATCTAAAATTTGATATTTTCAATGAAATTCTTCATTTTTGTTAATTTACACGTTTCACTAGCTTTGCCCTCAAACAAATGTAATTATCTGATTAACCGTCCAACGTATTAATGCCATTTTTTGCATACGATGTTATATTGGGTTAGACCCAACAAATATATACTTTATATCTGTGCATCTTGTCTAGTTCCCATAAACGAATGAAATCCTTTGATCTTTGTCGGCATACTAATTATTGTATATCGAGAAAAGACATTTTACCACTTCAGTCACAGATTCTGTGAATTGATTAGGCATAGGCGTGTCTACTATTACAATAATGTGGCCATCACGTTTGCATATGAATACCTGTTGAAGATGATTTCTTAAATGATCTGCATGCGAGATACTCGTGACATTGTTTGTCATTGACATTTAGTGCGCTTACCAAACTGGACCTTCATTGATATAATTATTTCAATAGATATCACCACTTTGCGGTTCATAAATATCATAATGGAACGTTGCTCCTCTACTGTGCTTGTAAATAAAGGTAAGGTCATCTTTAAAGAAATTAAACTTCATCCGAATCATAATCAGATGTCTCTGAGAAATTGATAATCAATCTCGGCTGAATGAAGGACAAACCATCATTCGTCCAATATTCCTCTTCCTCTTGTAACACATGGTCCTCACATTTCTTCCAATAATCCCTGGCTATATTAGAGATGGCGGCTTTTGTAAGTATTTCAACATCTTTTAATTTGAACGTTCTATTTTCTGTTGCTACCTGTTCCTTAATTTTAGCCCAGACTAATTCTATTGGGTTTAAGTGAGAATGGTAAGGAGGCAATCTTAAACATCTGTGACCATGTTCATGGATTGCCTTGTCTATGTGAAATATCTTTGTATGCTGTGTCTTTTTTACAATTCCAAGTATTTCAGGCTTCAGGGACATTTCGTTGAATGGAATATTGGTTTTGGTCAGCCAAATCTTTATTACATCTTTAGTACTTGATGAATTAGGAACTTTATCTTCTGGTGCCACAACGTTGTGATATGAAGCATTGTCCATTATCAAACACGACGGTCTATCCAATGAAGGAAGTACATGATTCACAATCCAATCTTGAAATATCTTGCCATTCATCTCTGTATGATAATCCCTATTATCTGTGGATTTTGAAACAAATATGAGTCCAGTATTATTTAGAAGCCCATGATAGCTGCTTCCTGCATGTGCGATTATTAGGCGCTGTCCTTTGCTGCTTGGTACTAGTCTCTTAGTTGTCCCATCAGATGATTGCCATTCTCGTTCATTACTGTGGTGCGCATTGATTCAAGTTTCATCTAAATACACAAAATCATAACAATCTCTTCTCATTTCTCTGACCTCGCGTAAATATTTGCTTCTCATTGCAACTATATGAGGCTTCTCACAAATAAGGTTTCTACCACCAACATATTTTCTAAAAGTGAATCCCAAACTCCTAATAGTCCTCCATAGCGTAGATTTGGAAATATCTTACTTACTTGCTTAGTCGTTCCCCTTCTACCGTGAGGTGTAGAGGTTTGGAAGAGAGAGCGCCAGACCATTCTATCAGCTGTCTTCTTCCTGGCCCGGTTCCACTCCAGTCCTCGGTCCTTCAAAGATTGTCTAATGTTGTCCTCCCAGCGGACTCTGGGTCGTCCTGGAGGTCTGGATCCCTGGCTCTTTGTTTCCCATGTTTGTCGTGGCAGCCGATCCTCTCCCATTCTGCAGACATGGCCAAACCATCCCAGCCGGGACTGTTCCATTTGGGTCTGCAGCGGATGGGATTTTAGGCCTTGACGGATCGTCTGGTTGCGGACCATGTCTCCCCCTGCCACTTCAACCACCCTCCTCAGACACCTCATTTCCGAGGCTTGGATCTGGCTTTTGTGGGCTGCAGTCACCGCCCACGACTCGCATCCATATGTCAAGACCGGGACACAGGTGGAGCGGCACATAGCCATCTTCGTTTTCTCACCAACCTCTTTCCTGCCGAGGAATCCACGATTTATGGCCCGAAAAAGTCTCCCAGCCGCTGCTTTTCGAGTGGCCAACTCTTCCCCGATGCCTCCCCTTCGGTCTATAACAGCTCCGAGATATCCAAAGTGGCCGACCTGCCCCAGGACCCGCTCTCCCAACCCAATCTGATGTCCTCCCTCCCCCCGCGATATCACCATGGACTTTGTTTTAGAGCTGCTTATGACCATCCCTCTCTTCTCCAGCTCTTCCTTCCAGACTTGCAGGTTGGATTGGAGATGTGCCTCTGATTTAGCAATCAGGGCAACATCATCAGCAAATGCCAGCTCCGAAATATAGACCTGTCCCATCTTCCAGTACCCCACTGAATACTTTCTTGTTCTCTCCTTACATGCCTTGATGACATCGTCCATAAGGAGTATGAAGAGGTAAGGTGATAGGATATCACCTTGTCTTACACCAGTGGTGGTCCTGAACTCTTCTGACTTATGGTTTGCTGTCCTCACATAATTTCTGCAAGACTTGTAGAAGCTCTGTATAGCATGAATCAGAGGTGCTGGAATATTCTTCCTTGCCAAACAGTCCCAAAGTTTGCTCCGATTTGAAAATATCAATGTCATTATTCTTTCTTTCTTAACCAAATTTTCAATTTCCTTAAAGTCACTGCCTCATTATTGTGAAACATATTGCAAATTTCTCTGCGGATCAATTCTCTGTCAAAATGATCCACCACTCTTGGCCTAATTTTCGTGTGTAAAACACTGGAATTAGAAATTTCAGATGTTGCTATCCAGCGGTGCAATGACCGTTTGCTTATCCCCAAGGCATGAATAGTCCTCTTTTGTGGGCTTGAAATATATAGAATGATATAGTTTTCCTCGAGTAGCTTCATTGCAGAAATACTTAAAAATCCTATTTGTGATTTGCTGTAATATCACAAAATGTACTCGCAGACTCATTTTTCCTACTTAACCACACAGTACTTTTTGTAGACACACCTTTGATTGACAATGTGTGCGTAACACCGGATATAAACTGTTTTATGTTCAAGAAGTGCAATTTCACGCAATTTCACGCTAAAATCATGCCAATTGTATAATAAACCAATCATGTGCAAATGAGGTCGTATAATTTACTGTAGACATTTCAATGTGTGTGTGATGTGTTTTGGCAAGTAAGATTTTGATATTATATCGCAAAGAAACGAAAATTGAAACCAATGGCCGCATTTTAATGAAAAATTTAGTTCATAGGGTCTATACCATTGTGGTGAAGTGGGATGTTATAAATATTTATAGGGGACTTAGTGTACTGACTGAGATCAGCTGTGAAGGTATATATATATCTAATAAGAGTAGTGTATTATATATCACCTTACTTGCTACCACATATCTATATATCTCAGTCAGAATTATTCTGGAATAGTGTGATGCTACGTTATGTGTCTAGGGTATGTGTATGATGAAGTGTAAGTCACAACAACAGACAGATAAACAATTTAATTTAATCCACTACTCTTAACAACACTGTGACACTCACATACATATAACACTCTATGAGAATATCTTAAAGAAGTCACTCGTAACTTTTCAAATAACAATATGTATTCATTACTGGCATGAATGAATATGTGTCCTGATTCAACTACAGGGGAACCAGGAATCACAATCAATTTAAATTACAAGTTATGTACAGAATGTATTTAATATGAATATTGTAGTGACATATATTATTACAAATGTTCTATGTGTGTCAGTTGTGTAGTAGTAAAATGAGGTAATACTGGTTTTGTTTTGTTCAAGCTCTGTTGGTATTTGTCATCATGACTTCAATAGTTTGTCTTTATGGACTAGTATTGGAGATGTTCACAGTTCCTGATTTTAAGACAAGTAAATTCCCCTCTTAATGTTAATTTTATAAAGTCATTTCAAGATGAGGGGACATAATGTTGAGCTCAGCTGGCCAAGTTAGCTTATCTGGCGTGATGGCGGCAGGAAAGGACTCCTCTGCTCGAATTCTCCTCTGGGCTCTGGAGACACCTCACTGATAGCTAAAAGGACCAAGGAGTATGCTGTCCGACACTGGATTCAGCAAAGCTCTGACCAGGTGCTGCTCAGTACCATCAAGACCACTGTCCCCGAAATCAAGAAGGATGTACCTTCTACTTCATAACTAACTTAAACTCTCTTGTTACACTGATCACAACACAGCACAAACATTGAGTTCAGAGCATTAGGCCAACTGTCAGCTTCATTTGAAATACTTTATTCCAGTATTACCCTTCTTAATGGTTACTACGCCTCTGCAATTCCAGCATTATTTCTTTCTATTCAATCATCCAGGTGTCAGTGTACTGTTTGGCCATTCCATGCCGTTTTACTTCTCTCCGACACCCTCTGTTCAGGCTGGAGCATTACAGGCTTTACCTCACGTTGGCCACTGAACTACACATATATATACAGGCATAAATCAACAATTCACATTCAATTTTCATTAAAAGATATTGAATGGTTCAAGCTTACCACAATTCATACGAATAAACACAGATACGTTGATTAGCAATGAATTCTGGCACAAACTGGCACAAATTCCCATCTGCTTATCTTCCAGGCTTTTATTTAGCCAAATATAAGCTGGCTTCAACGCACTGATGCTTTATCAATCTTATTTAAACAAGTGGTTTCGAACTAACGCTCCCAAGTGTGTATATCAGCGAGTCTGACCAATGATCCCCGTTTCGACAAGTGTTTGAAAAAATGTTACCTTTCCCCGTTTCCCCTAACAACCAAGATAGTATTTATAGCCCGACCAATCGTGGTTAGGCTTTCATTTGTTGCGCTCCAATCAATTTGGAGTTTACATGGTAGGCTATTTCTGTAACGTAAATTTTTTTCAAACACGTTATAAAAAAAAATCTTATGAGCAGAAATGATTTTAGGCTGTCAGGCACCCCCAATATTTTATTCTGGGTATAATTTATTAATTCCTGGACTATTTGCGTAACGTTTTACATATTATTTGTCAGCAAGCCCTAAGGAACCCAAAAATACAAATTTAAAGGAGCTACGTGGCTGCATTCAAAATATGCAATTTCTTCTACCTCCTGTTTCGAAGATGTGCTGTCTGGGTACTGTTATGTTTTCAACCGTAAACCCATCTAATGTTATCTTTTCTAATAAGAGTTTTTTTATGATTTATAAACCTAACTCTGGGAAAGGGTAGTGTATTTTATCACTGTCCGTCTGAAAAAAAGTTAGTGCTTGTAGTCTTACACGCGTGATGGCAGCATTTGTGTATCGCGCGAAGCGTGTTGCATGCGTTCCTGATTTTCAGCCCTCCCCTC
This sequence comes from Oreohelix idahoensis, assembly GCA_024509875.1. NCBI lineage: Eukaryota > Metazoa > Mollusca > Gastropoda > Stylommatophora > Oreohelicidae > Oreohelix > Oreohelix idahoensis. Next base: position 279,397 of record JAMPIV010011544.1, on the reverse strand, counting down.
TCTCTTTATCCTTTTGTCCATCTGTTCGTTCGTTTTGGTAACGTAATATAATTAATGTTAGGATTAATTTAGGTCATTACGCAGTACGTCTCAATGTTTTTTCCAAGAAATACAGCACACGTTTCATTGAAGAAGGCGGGTAATAATACAGTAAGCTTTACTATCAACGTGAAAGCGTTACAATTTGCAGACGAAGCAGAAAACAAGGGGGATTTCGAGTACATTCCTTGTGACAGCACTGTTATTTACCATTCTTCTTCCTTTATTTATTTTATTTGTTAGGCTTCATATTTACCTAATAATTTATATATGTGGATTAGAATATTTCATGACAACCATTTCAAATTCACACACAAAATTTCACTTATATGCGTTATACATTCGCTGAGATATAGCATTTTGAAGTTGGGCAAAGCTAGTGATACGTGCTATAACTCTGCTGTTGAATTTGTAAAGGCAAAGGCATCGAAGGAGACAACTGGTCGTCCCATCTAATAAAACTAGAACTAGTGTATGGAGTCTCTAACACTTCACTCCACTACAGAAATATCTACTGTGGGGACTCCTCCACCATTTACTACAGGTAACTCAAGGATTGTAGGTTTCAGTCGCAAATTATAAAAGACGATTTTTTTTTTTTACTGCCGGATCTTCAAATTGTTTTTCCTTGCCCCACCTCCTCTCCCCTGTTCTTCTTCTTCCTCCTCCTGCTTTGTGTTTCTGTTCTTTTCTTTTCGTTTTTAAATGCACTCGTTTTTTTTCTGCTCCTGCTTTTTCTTTTTTCATTCATTCTTTCTTTCCCGGTGCAATCAGGTTATCGGTAACTGCATTTATTCTCATGATCTCTGTGCGCTATCTCTGGGTATTTTCAACCCCATTTGATGTATCGTCTCATCAACTATTCTCATGATCTCTTTGCACTATCTCTGGGCATTTTCAAACTCTGCTGTATCGTCTCATCAACTATTCTCATGATCTCTTTGCACTATCTCTGGGCATTTTCAAACACCTTTGCTGTATCGTCTCATCAAATATTCTCATGATCTCTTTGCACTATCTCTGGGTATTTTCAAACCCCTTTGCTGTATCGTCTCATCAACTATTCTCATGATCTCTTTGCACTATCTCTGGGCATTTTCAAACCCCTTTGCTGTATCGTCTCATCAAATATTCTCATGATCTCTCTGCACTATCTCTGGGCATTTTCAAACCCCTTTGCTCCCGGAGAAAATCTACGGAGATATCAACAGCCTCAGGCTGACCACTGCTTTCTTTGAACTTATTCAAGTTGACATCTGAGGGTGAACGAAGAAGAAGAAGAAACCCCTTTGCTGTATCGTCTCATCAACTATTCTCATGATCTCTTTGCACTATCTCTGGGCATTTTCAAACCCCTTTGCTGTATCGTCTCATCAAATATTCTCATGATCTCTTTGCACTATCTCTGGGCATTTTCAAACCCCTTTGCTGTATCGTCTCATCAGATATTCTCATGATCTCTTTGCACTATCTCTGGGCATTTTCAAACCCCTTTGCTGTATCGTCTCATCAAATATTCTCATGATCTCTCTGCACTATCTCTGGGCATTTTCAAACCCCTTTGCTCCCGGAGAAAATCTACGGAGATATCAACAGCCTCAGGCTGACCACTGCTTTCTTTGAACTTATTCAAGTTGACATCTGAGGGTGAACGAAGAAGAAGAAGAAACCCCTTTGCTGTATCGTCTCATCAACTATTCTCATGATCTCTTTGCACTATCTCTGGGCATTTTCAAACCCCTTTGCTGTATCGTCTCATCAAATATTCTCATGATCTCTTTGCACTATCTCTGGGCATTTTCAAACCCCTTTGCTGTATCGTCTCATCAGATATTCTCATGATCTCTTTGCACTATCTCTGGGCATTTTCAAACCCCTTTGCTGTATCGTCTCATCAAATATTCTCATGATCTCTTTGCACTATCTCTGGGCATTTTCAAACCCCTTTGCTGTATCGTCTCATCAACTATTCTCATGATCTCTTTGCGGTATATCTGGTTATTTTCAACCCCATTTGCTGTATCGTCTCATCAAATATTCTCATGATTCACTCCCGTGGCGAGGCTGTGTTGCCATTCGGATGGTCCTAGGTTCGAGTCCCCAGTAAGCCTATCACTTCTGTTGTTCTCTGTTGTCTAGTTTTCTACTTCTTTATTTCCTACGAGTGCCTGCTATTACTTGTTTATGCATATTTATTTATTCATTTTTTTTCCAGCTTTGTTTATATTACTGCTAAGATCTATGTTTGAGTTCACATCTTGTTGGTATGTTTTATCAAGTGCAACTGCAACCTTCCTAACATTTGCTGCATTTGTTACGATAATCGTTGTCCCTTGTCAGTCTAAATATCAAAACTCCAGCCTTGCGCGTTATCAATGTTGTGTGTGAGAACCCGGAGAACACTCAAAAGAAAGCCAGGGCAGAATTGGTCTTGTTAGCAGTAATGAAAAAGTTGGCCCAGAATAGAAATCTCTGTGTGCAACAGACGTATGTTCCGTATGGAACGAAAAGGAAGAATAACGATGTTGATGATGAGTTACAACATAGAAACACAACGAGAATAATACGTTAACCAAATTATTTCATAATGAATGGGAGGGGAGAAGAATATCAGAAGGTTAGCAACAATCATACCAGTATGAAAGGGAGAAGACTGTGAAACACGCATCTGAATCCTTCCTGTAAGTCACATGGGAAATTTATTGTGAACAAAAAATTAAATTAGGATACGTTTTGTTTTCGTCATTTTAAGGGTAACTGCATTTGGTTTCCTTGAATGAATCACGCGCTAAAACACTTAATTGGACTATTGGTTTCTATAGCAACCTGGTTCACATGTTAAGGTTGAGTAATAAAACCTTCTTCTTACCTCTTCGACCACTGGAACTTGATTAGTTTTTGTCATCAGATCCTCATTGGTGATCTCGTCATGCCATGTCAATTATGTTATTCAACAGCAAGCACCCATTTATGAAAGTGTGTAACTTCTGTATTGTTATTATTTTCCATATTTCGGAGCCATATAAAAGACTTCATTGACATTTGAGTTTGAGATTCTTCTTTTTGTGCTGGACGACTTCTTTTGATTTTGATATATTTCTCACGGCTCAAGCCCCTTTATGCCTTTTATATTCTAATTCTGATTTCACTGTCCGTCCCAACTTTGCCGCAACTTGTGAAATGTGCTGCTTAGAGCAGTGTTCCACAACCAGTGTGCCGAGGTACACTGGTATGCCGCCGATTCTGCATGGTGTTCCGTGAAACCAGGCAGAATACGCCATATACAGTAATGATATTCAAAATTGTGTATTACAGCTATGGTAAAACATTACGAAAGAATATCACACGTACAGTTTTAGAAATAAGAAATTGAGTTATCAATATTCACCTATCCGTCAAAAAATAAAAAAAAATAGGGAACGTTGCCTTATGATTGCATCGAATTTTAAAATATTTGTTTATACCCACTTATTTATATATTACAGTGTGCCGTGGAATCTTTAAGGGCACTTAAGTGTGCCGTGAAATGTAAAACGTTGCGGAGCACTCGCTTAGAGGATGATCACAAAAAAAAAGTTGCCTCGTATTCACGAGCTCGCCCGTTCATCTAATTCAATCTGGACACAAGGCTGATTTCTCGCAACGAAGGTACCGGGTTCGAAACCCGGTGGCGTCACACTACAGTTTACCCAGCTGTAAATTGGTACTTGACTGCTTCGTGAGTTAGGGAAGGAAAAGGCAGCGCTCTTGTCACAAAATTAACCGTGATACAACGTTAAAATATCTCCAATGATACAACGTAGGGATAAAAACTAATGCGTAAGCTGCTAGAATACATGATTGCCCACGCCGCGGGTCATCACCCGCCATGGAAATTAAATTGTTAGACTTGAAGGCAAAACGGAACGGGATGAGAACGGAGATCAAAAGGAAAAATCTGACTGAACGCGTGCTTGAAATTAGCAAGGCTAAAAGACGCAAGTGGTGGGGAAAGGAGGAAAAAGTCACGTTCCCCAAGTTGACATAAAGTAAAGAAATCGACAAAAGGGACGCCACAGTCATTTTTTGGACGCTTTTGCGATAACTTAGTCCGTTTATTTGAATGCAGTGATGAACGCATTCCAGAAGATTCTAGAAAATATTTGAAAAGTAACTTTTCTTAATAATAATGTTAGGAATATAAAACCTAGCTGGCCGGATGGCCCATCTTGAGCAGTGAAATAATATGCTTTCATTTATACAGAGGGATAGATAATAAGAAAGATATTGACAAAAGACTGTGTTGTTCATATCAACGATCGACTGCATTGAAATAAAACATGTCACTAATTTTCAAAAAATTGTGGCCTTGAAGACGCAAGTGCTAAAATCTAGTTGGAATGAAGAGACGGGGTGGGATGGTGAATTGTGGCTAAAAATAACTTTAAGGGCAAAATTGTGTAGGGGAAGACAGAGTTGGTTCAAAAAACAAGTGTGTTTTTTTGTGAAACGCAAGTAGAGACGGACGGACCAACAGACAATAAGGCATACTTGACTGAGGTATGACTGAAATGACTTTTGGTAGGATATTTGAATTTGAAAAAGAAAAGGCAGGGATTGGCCATAGATGAATATATTATCGGCGCTCAGACGCGCATTTTGTGCCATTCATTATAAGTTGTCCTAGTAGACACAGTGAATTATTAAGTGGTGTAATTCCCAGAAGCTATTGACATATTTAGAGGGACGCCATACTAAGGCCAGCAGCTCAGCTGAGTTTTGCTAGCATTTAACTGTGTTCTATATTCATAATTCTGAACTGTGAGTTTCAGTTGGCACCAATGTGGTGTCAAATGAGTTGTTGAATATTACCAGAGTGGACCCGTGCAGTAAGATTTTGTCAGAGCAGCCTATTATAGCCCCCAAGCACGGAGAGGTGGGGCCACCATACTTCTGATATTGCCCCCAAGCACGGAGAGGTGGGGCCACCAGACTTCTGATATTGCCCCCAAGCACGGAGAGGTGGGGCCACCAGATCTCAGCACCAGAGCTACACCTTCAAGCTACGTGAGCGTCTGGTCTGCTGAGAATTCACCAACTCAACTTATTTCCTAACACACCCATAAAATTTCCATCAAATAACTGGACAATGTGTAGTCACCATAGACAGGGAGTGATGAGGCCACCCCAACAGCACATCCATTAAATGTTCTCCCAAATAGATTACAACTATACACAGTAGTAATATTAACTAGTCTAGTAACATACATATGTACACACCTTGCATTTATTATGTAATATTCATGCATTTCTTTCATAATTGCAAAACCTTTCATATGTTCTGGCCAAAATAAAACCTTGGTTCAGAACAAATAAATTTAAAGAAAATTACTATCAAAATTTTACACACTTGAGTTAGTTCAGTGTATTATAACATTTATTAATATTATTAGACTTAGTAAATATCTCTGTGTGTGTATGTAAACTACCACAACACATTACATATCATTACCCTAGACATTTAACGTAGCCACATTCATTAGTAAAAAAAGATAGGTGTGAGGTCGTAGTGGTAGCAAGAAGGGCCTTCTGACAATTCACAGCTACATTTTATCTCAGGAGCCTTCACAGCTGACCTCATGCATCACACTTAGTAATATCACCATCATACAATACCATCAATCCACTACAGCTCTAACCACTCTGTCATTCGGACGCTCTACTGTACAGTACTGTGCTGTAATAAATACACGAAATGAATAAATACAATTTACGACAAGAACATCGGGAGTCGAATATGATCGAAAAATAATATAACAAGGTTAATGGGATGGCCATGTGTTGCGTGAGAAATTCTCGCAACATCGTTTTATTACAATATATATTTTATAACGCAAGGGCAACAACTGCTTGAAATTTATAGTCACTTTTCTCGGTAAGCATTTGTCTCCTCGCGTTGGTATTGAATGCAGTTAAGTTTGCTATGCTAGGCCGTTTTCTCAGAAAACGGTTGGCAACCTGTTGGGTTATCCTTTTAAGGTAATCATTCTTACGCTGGTTCGTAGTAAAGGTCCTTGCGTCTTAAGTTCTGAGCTATGGTCATTTTGCGCTGGACTGCGCATGACTGGTCTTGCTTCTTGGTCGATCGATTTCCGCCCACCAGTCAGTGAGCGATTTTGAATAGCTAGAAAGATGCCTCGCTGAGAGGGGATCTCCGCTATTTTTTTGTTCTGTCAGGAATGTGAAGTCCTCTTAATGGATATTTCGTTTATTCGAGATAATACCTCTAGTGTATTTCCACATGCCGGGAGGCGTAATATTTCTGTGTATTTCCTGAAGGCAAGGTAAATTAACTTTTCATTAACTCTATCGATTTTTGGTCGTGAGCGATTTTTGATTCATAGCCTGTCTTCGAAAGGCGTCGTCACGAGATGTTTTCCCAGCTCACATGTCGCTGTATTGTACTGCATCGGTTGATGCATGTCCCAAGGACCATTACTTGCTACTTTGTTACATGAACTAGGTTTGGAAAACCTTTGTTATCTAGAGGATATTTTTGAGGACATTATTTATACTTCGGCAGACGTGCCTGTCTTGCTGAAGTCAGATTAAGGAGAGTGAACTGATCTCATACATCTGGTTATCTTCTGGCTAAGATAGAAAGGGATGGAGAATTTTCCCGACTACATTACAGCCTTATAATGTATTGACATGCCTGTGAATCACCTTTATTATGATGCTGTCTACCGTCCATTGCTATACTGACATTGTTGCTGTGATAATGACTGTCTGATGTACCTACATATTCGCGTATACATTTTGTCACTGTGGCGTCCACAATAAATGATACAGAAAAAACGTCACTAGCTGTTACAAGCATCATTGACTTTATACGTCGTGAGTTAACTGACGTCTTTGTATGGATTGCCCTGTTTTTGTATGATCATTGTTTGACTGTACATCATCTACACACTTCACAAAACCAGACCACGGGCACCATCACTCACCTCATGGTGCACGCGTCATTTGGCGGCCAATTACTCAATCATAATATAAATTGGGCGTCATCACCATGTATTCTAAGTACGAATGGTCATAAGTCGTAAGTCGTAAGTCGTAAGTCCAGGACAAACAGTACTCAGCGTGCCCATACAGCAAAATGTTGAAAATTAAAGAAGTGTCTCTCGCCTAGTGTAATTCCCGGAAATCTCTGAGGGAACAAATACAAAAATAAAATACAATAACAAAAATAGAACTGCTGCTTCTTCAGACAATCAGCTGCCGTAGCTCAGTGGTTAGTGCACTGGCCGCCGTGGCGCAGTGGTTAGTGCACTGGGTTCCGAGCTCAGTGGTTAGTGCACTGGGTTCCGAGCTCAGTGGTTAGTGCACTGGGTTCCGAGCTCAGTGGTTAGTGCACTGGGTTCCGAGCTCAGTGGTTAGTGCACTGGGTTCCGAGCTCAGTGGTTAGTGCACTGGGTTCCGAGCTCAGTGGTTAGTGCACTGGGTTCCGAGATCAGTGATTAGTGCACTGGGTTCCGAGCTCAGTGGTTAGTGCACTGGCTTCCGAGATCAGTGGTTAGTGCACTGGGTTCCGAGCTCATTGGTTAGTGCACTGGGTTCCGAGATCATAGGTCGATCCCCTGTAGAGGCAGGATTTTTTAAACCACAAACGGTTCCAGGGTCGACCCAGCCTTATGAATTGGTAACCAGAGCAACTCTGGGAATGTTAAAGGCTGACCACATCACCCTTAGTGCGCCGTATGATCAAGAAAATATGAGCCTAACACCATATTCTTAATGGGCATGTAACGGTATCCTTGACCTTTTTTAACCTTTCTTCAGACATGTCGTATGAGGTAACTATTATGAGAGTAAGCTATCAATATTATGTGAAACTGATTGCTATGGAAACTACCACTGTAAGAGAATATGAATGGTTTGGTGCAAGCTTCTTACAAGGTGACCGACTGCATTGGTAGCTCCATGAGCCATAAGGCGCGATAAAGGAACAATTATTGTGATAATAAATGTCTTTAAAGTTGATTCTATATCTCCCTGCCCTTATAAACTTCACTATACAAATGCAAGAGACCAAAACAACATGTAAATAATGAAACATTTTGATATTTGTAACATCGTGTATAGCCTCAAGGTCTGCTCATGTTCTCTAAAGGGTCTCCTGAATAATCCTGAAGTGATGTATTGTATTGACGCCGGCATTTACATACGTCATGACACTGTATCACTTCGGTTCGAGTAGTTAAAAATACACCCGTTATGGCCGAAATCAAGAACAGTAATCAGAAATGTTGATATAACGAAACGACATTATACAGCATTTCTTCAAATATTCGATTTGAAGAGAAAGTCTTCTAGTTCCAGTAGTTGCAGACGTTTTCAAAGAGCAAAATCAAAGCTTCCTCACATAATAGCTGTACGCTTTTGTTCCGAAATATTGATCACCATTGTGAAGTTCATACTTTGTCAAGTAAACAGTAATTGGGGGAGGAGAAACGAACGTATTGTATGTGTAACACTTTTAGTCATGTTCATTGACCTCGTCACGGTGCATTCGTATATTTTCGCACGCACATACACAAATACATATACATGAGGTCGCGAAGTATACCGCATGAAGTTGTTTATCACGCAGAGCGAGGATACAAACTTGTAACAAGGAATAGTCGCTTAGACAAAGGCAGTTGCTTAAAATGCTAGCAGCTGGATTGCAATCGAACGCAATGATGACTTGGAGCAATGTCGTTTCAAAAGGTTACGTTAACGGTTTTAGCTAGCTACTTCTCCTGTTAGCTATTACAAAACTTTCGGGATCTCGTAATTTAACGGATCTTTAATCGATTCGGTGTTTGATTTTCACTCTACGGTAGTCTCTGTATGGTGGCATTGAACTCTGCAAAACATGTCAAAAATATTTTCCATTTCTGGACTAAAGTGCGTGTGGCGCATTACCATGCAGACGTCAGATTATATCATTTCTTGTTTATTAAACAGAAGAATCTTTAATGTTGTTTTTAACAGGATTGCTACAACAGTATAACTCATTAGCTAACCATTTCAAGTAACTGACAGAAATAAAGGTAAGAACTGCTTTAGATCAAGGACACCCTAGCTTAACTGTCATATTTTAATGCATAGATTTGTGAATACAGGAGACTTTTCGTTCTTCGGGATGAGAGGCTAAAAAATATTTTTAAAAAATAAATCCCAGTTAATAAAATATCAATTAATCCCAACCCTTATGAAATATTTTATAAAATTATTATAAAAATTATATACAAACAGTGCATCGAAAAAAAAAACCACTCATACCGAAGAACGTCGAACCAAAAACGAAAGAATTAACTTATGTTATTATTTAAAATACGTAACAAAGATGTCTGCTTTTTCCTTTCATTCACCTTTCGGCAAATGGCGCTGTGCAGATTTTTCAGCATTAGTCTCTAAGCAAATATGCTGTCTTACTGTTGCCCCAAATAACCTAACAGGGTTTAAGCGTGAGTTATAGCAGAGCTATGACTGATGTTGCTCTTGTATGAGGCTGTTTCGTTCCTGGTCCAATAATCGGTAGCTGTTGGTTCAGCTTCGGCAGTAATACGTCGTACTATTTCTACGTTACTTAATACTTCATGACCAGGTAAATTTATGTCTTTTTTTTTCTCTTCATTTTTTTTTTCACCCTGGTATCATCTTCCTATAAATATGTAACTAATAGAAGGACAGAAATGTTACGACATGATCCCTAATGTGGAATTGACGACAAGAACCAGACAAATTCCAGTCAAGCATGAGATGAGAAAAAGACGCTGGTGATGAATAGTACAAACGTTAAGAAAACCTGTTGGTAGAATTACAAAGTAGTCCTTACTCTAGGATACCCAGGGTAGGAGAGACTGCAAGGGAAACCGTAAAGCAAATAGAGAAGAGAATTGGAGACAGAGATGATAGGGATGAGGAAGACGACCTGGAACTGAGGGCACGGGACAGGAAGACCTGGCTTGAGTTTTTATTTTTGCAGACCCATGCTCCTTGGAAGGAAATGTCGAAATTGTTCTTTTTCCACACAATCTGCCTAAGGACATTTCTCAGAATCTTTTGGCCGAATACCATCACCAACCAAGAACTGCTTACTCGAACAACCAAGAGGACATGCACACCATCATAGCTGGCAGACGCTGGAGTTGGGTTGGCCACGTTCTCAGATGCCGACACAAGAACAGCTATGCTATGAACCCCTGAAGGAAAGCGAAAGAGAGGCCGACCAAAAACAACTTGGCCGAGAACTGTGGAGGTCGAGATGCAAAGAATGAACTAGAGCTGGGGCACTGCCTGAAGGATGGCCGCCGACCGAGCACAGTGGAAGCAGTTTGTTGCTGCCCTATATGACGGCACCAGGCGTGATGTCCACTGACTGCTTTGACAGTCGGCTGCTAAGGATCAAAGAAGAAGAAGAATGCTCCTTGGCGAGCTGATGGACAATAAATGGATGCAAGTATAATAAACGTAATACAATTGCGTATTACGATTACTTATTAGGTAATATCATTTCCGCATCAAATTACACTGTCATATACTGTACTTTTCCGCGGCTACTTTCTTCTGTTCCAGATTATTGTAGTGTGGTTTTTGGTTTTGTTTACTTGTTCATTTCGTTCTTGTTATTGTTGTAGTTGTTTTTATTTTGCATTAGACTTGGCATCCTAGTTAATCCGCAAGCTTATTATTCGAGAATATACTGTACTTTATATATATATATATATATATATATATATATATATATATATATATATATATATATATATATATATATATATATATATATATATATATATATATATATATATATATATATATATATATATATATATATATATATATATATATATATATATATATATATATATATATATATATATATATATATATATATATATATATATATATATATATATATATATATATATATATATATATATATATATATATATATATATATATATATATATATATATATATATATATATATATATATATATATATATATTGATGCGTGATGCCATATGATGATGGATGGTATCCGCATGTCTGGTTTTGTGTAGTGTGTAGATGTGTTCAGTCAAAAACAATGTTCATACAACAATAACAGGGCAATCCACATAGGACGTCAGTAAACTCACGACGTATAAAGTCAATGAGTCTTGAAACAGCCGTTGACGTTTTTCTTCATTATTTATTGTGAACGCCACAGTGACAAAATGGTTACGCAAATGTGTAGGCACATCAAACAGTCATTATCACAGCAACATTCAATACAGCAATAGACGGTAGACAGCATTACAATGATGAGTCAGATGCATGTTATATTTCATAGTGCTGTAAATGTAGTCAGGTGGAAAACTCCATCCTTTTCTATAACAGCCAGGAGATAACCAGATGTATGAGATCAGTTCACTCTCCTTAGTTTGACTTCAGCAAGACAGACACGTCTGCCGAAGTATAAATAATGTCCTCAAAAAATATCCTCTAGATAATAAAGGTTTCCTAAACCTAGTTCATTTAACAAAGTAGCAAGTAATGGTCCTTGGTACATGCATCAACCGATGCAGTACAATGCAGCGACATGTGAGCTGGGAAAGAACATCTCGTGGCGACGACTTTCGGAGACAGGCTATGAATCGAAATCGCTCACGACCCAAAATCGATAGAGTTAATGAAAAAATCAATTTACCTTGCTTTCATGAAATACACAGAAATATCACGCCTCCCGACATGTGGGAAAACACTAGAGGTATTATCTCGACTAAACGAAATATCCATAAGAGGACTACACATCCCTGACAGAACAAAAGAAAGCGGAGATCCCCTCTTCAACGAGGCATCTCTTTCGCCATTCCAAATCGCTCATTCCACTAGTCGTGGGCGGAAACCGCTCGACCCAACAACAAGACAAGTCATGCGCAGTCCAGCGCAAAAATGACCACAGCTCAAACTTAACTGCATTCGATACCAACGCGAGAAGACAAATGCTTACCGAGAAAAGTGACTATAAATTTCAAGCAGTTGTTGCCCTTGCGTTATAAAACAGATATTGAAATAAAACGATGTTGCGAGAATTTATCACGCAACATATCACCACCTCCTCCCGATAAAAAAAAAATGTGGAACATATTTTTTTTTTTCCAATATCAAAGAGCATGCGATAAGCGGCTCAAAACGCACGAATTATGCGCTGATAATTAATTAAATTGCCAAACAATAGGCTAATTATAGAGTGTCTGGTGAGGATATACCTCAACAGAAAAATAAATATGTCTCAAAAAATATGCACATCGGGGAGGTGTCACCAACACACATCACGTTAGCATGTAAACACAATATACGTATGCAAGTTACTATAATCATCATTAAACAGCATACTCTAATATTGTCTTTAAAAATGGATGTACAAATCTGATAGGAAAATTTAAATAGTACATTCTTTGACATGTAATGACATAAGTACATAGTAAAGTTAAACTACATGACGATCCAGGACATATGCTCTGGTATTCCGAGGGTAAGTACACAATCTAGAACTCGTAAGGTAAGTCCTCAGCTCAACAATGACATTCTGAGAAAGTACAAGCAATATAATGCTAATTAATAACTAATATGCTTCATAAGGTACAATACATTATTAATAATTGTGGCTGTTTAGTAAACTAACGGCCCTTATATTAACTACTCAGTCCTCCTCTATCATCTTAAAAAACGAACAGAAGAAGATGACAACAAAGCACGATAGTGTGTACATATAAAGTAAGTACAGATGTGCTAATCTATTGTAGAAATATAGGTGTGTTATGACTCTGTAATATATAGAAATATAGGACAGAAGTATTAGTTGGAGTCATGTGGGCATCTAGACAAAATGTCAGCCATCACATTATCCGCACCACGGATAGCTCGTACCGTGAAGTGAAAAGGTTGAAGAGCTATAGCATATCGAGTGGATCTCGAACTCTTCAAATTCTTAGTCTGAATAGCTGTAAGAGCTTTCTGATCAGTCTCTAGAATGAAATGTGCGCCCAGGAGGAATCTTTGTAGCTTTAGAATTGACCAAACCATCGCTAACAACTCACGGTCTAAAACCGAGTAGTTCCTCTCTGCCGCATTTAGTTTTCTAGAAATGTACATAACAGGATGCAGAGTATTTGCATATTCTTGCATCAGTGCTGCTCCAATCCCAGTGGATGAAGCATCACTCCGAAGAACAAAAGTCCTATCAAGAGTAGGTAATCTTAAGATGGGAGGAGAAGAAAATATATTCTTGATTTGGTCTAGTGAAGATTGGCATTCTTCCGACCAACGGACCAGATTAGGCGAACCTTTCTTCAACAATGTTGATAGAGGTGCCATGATCGAAGATAAATTTGGAATAAATCTCCCATAAAATTGAATTAAACCTAAGAGACTCCTAACTTGTTTCTTCGTTTTAGGAACAGAGATGTTCAGTATTTTGGAAGTATTGTGGTCTTCTGTCTTCAAGAGACCATGACCAACACGATGACCCAGGAAAGAGATTTCACCAAAACCAACAAAAGCTTTAGAAGGTTTTGCTGTCAAATTATTCTCACGTAGAGTGGACAGTAAGTCATATAACCCTAAATAGTGATCTTCCCAGGTATCACTGAAGAGACAGATGTCATCTAAGTATGCGATGACATCCGAACGATGTGACAGAATTCGACGCATCATGCGAACGAAAGTGGCAGGGGCGTTCATGAGACCAAAAGGCATAACATTCCATTGAAATAGACCCCTAGGTGTAGAAAAAGCAGTAAGAGGTTTGGCATGCTCTGCTAAAGGCACTTGCCAATAACCTTTAGACAAGTCAAGTTTAGTGAAGAATCTAGAATTAGAAAGTCTAATCAGTAGATCTTCTAACAAAGGCATCGGTTCAGCGTCGAACTTTGTGACCTGATTCAATTTGCGATAATCAACACAAATTCGTATGTTCTTATCCTTCTTCCGGACAATAACCATGGAAGAAGAATATGGTGAAGTCGATGGTTCAATTATATTTAATTGAATCATTTCATCCAATTCCTTTTCCACTTGCGACTGAAAGTGTATAGGAATAGGATACGGCCTAACCCTAATTGGATTATTGTCGGTAAGAATTATGTCATGTTCTATGACATCTGTGTGTCCAGGAATGTCAGTGAGAACATCCTGAAATGTTTGTAACATCGACGAGACTTGTCGATGTTCGTCACCAGAAAGATTAGGAGAAACAGAAACGTTTTTCCAAGATTCCGTGGAATGTAATGGAACCACTGGAAGGGGAAGGTTGACATCAGAGAAGGTAGCTTCCTCATCCTGAATGACAGACAGGGATGAATAATGACCGTGAGGTGCAGGAGCATCATCCGTTGCCTGGAAAATAGGCAGCAAATAGTCCGGACGTTCGTGAAATTCCGAAAGCATGTTTATGTGGAAAGTTTTATGCTTTCCATCAATATCGACCACATAGTCAACATCGGAAATCCGAGAGACTATTGCATACGGACCTTTCCATGCAATAAGAAGTCTATTTTCCCTACTGGGGAGTAGGACGAATGCTTTGTCACCTGGACAAAGTTGTCGTAGACATCTATTCTTGTTAGCAAACTGTCTTGCCTTCTCTTTAGCAATTTCTGATGAAGCAGTTGCTAGCTTACATGCCTCAATGATCTTTTGTCTAAGAGCAATGACATACTCATATGAGGATTGAGTTTCATCGCTAATATCATCGGCAGTGATGAGATCGTGTAATAAAGACATAGGGCCGCGTGGACGCGCGCCAAAGACAAGTTCGAAGGGAGAAAATCCTGTGTGTTCATTAGGGACTTCTCTATAGGCAAAGAGAGCCGCGGGTAAAACCCTGTCCCAATCTTGAGGATGATCTTCAGTTATCTTACCAAGCAAAGTCTTGAGCGTTCTATTCAGACGCTCAACTAACCCATTAGACATAGGATGGTAGATACTACTGAGAGATCGTTCAATATGTAAGGTAGACATTACCTGTGACATAGTGTCAGATATGAGTTGAGTGCCATGGTCTGACAATATTTCTCTGGGGAACCCCAAGCGAGAAAATATCAACCAAAGAGCATCTGCGATATCTGTAGTAGATATGCTCTTAAGAGGAATAGCCTCTGGCCAACGTGTGCACATATCGACACATGTAAGGATAAACTGATGTCCTCTGGCCGACTTGACCTTAAAAGGGCCAATAATATCTATGGCCATTTTCTGAAACGGCCGAATAGGAATGTCAGCAGCCTGGATAGGCGCAGCATGTCGTGGTCCTCTAGATTTGACCTCCTGACATACCTTGCATGATCGGCAGTAAATACGAATGTCCTTATTGACAAAAGGCCAAAAGAAAGCCGCAAGGACTCTCGACTTCGTACGGGCAAAACCCATATGTCCAGCACATTGCGAGTCATGAGCATGTTGTAATATTTGGACTCTCATGCTCTTGGGAACAAGAATTTGCGAATGTGCCGACGTAGTCGAATCTTGTACCATACGTACAAGTACGCCGTTTCTCATTGCAATCCAAGATTTTCTATTTGTATCCTGATTCGGATCACCTTTCTTCGCAAGAACGAAGAATTTTTTTAAAGAAGGATCTTCTTCTTGCAATTTTATGAAAGAGTCACGAGTGATTACTAAGTGACTATCTTGGCTATCAACTTCATTATCACTATTCAGTGAAGTTTCGGGTGTTTGTAGAGCTTGTGCTCTTGTAACTACTGCATTTGTAGCTTGCATGTTATTATCTTCCCAAGCAGCAATCTGCTGTGGGGTACACTCCCTAACTCCGTGAATACGACCAATAATAAGGTCCGCAATAGGATTAGGTAAGAGACAAGCATGCACATCTCCAGTAAAGAAAGGAGTGGCAATGCGAATTACAGCAGTAGGATATTTTTCTAGAGTGCCGCCAAATGTGACACATTTAATAACCCTTCCTGTAGCACAAGATGGATCTACAAGCGATTGTCTAACACCAATAGTGGTGCATCCGGAATCGAAAAGTAGTGAGACCGGAGTATCATTAACAAGACCCTTATGTAGAATTAAAGAACCCCTCCCGTCATGCGCAACAGCAGCAGGAAGAGCGGGAAGTGGGTGACCACAACTCAAAGTAGTTATGGTACCCGGTTCGAATAAAGTACTGCATTGGGGGCATTTGTTTGCTCTCTCAAAGTCAAAAGCAGAACCAGTGACAGCGTCAAAGTTTTTATTATCAACAACATGATTACAGGCTCCCTCAGTTTCCTGTTGTACAGCATTAGCCTGCTGATATCTCTTTTTTTTGTGTTGAGATCTACCCCGACTATTATTACCTCTGAAGTTATCAGAGTTATTATTATCTCTGCAGTTATTATTGTCTCTATTGTAATTGTTATCCTGGTTCGAATTCCAGTTTCCACGATTACTATCATGTTCACATTGATGCGAACATCTATTTGTTTGGTTCTGAGGTCTTCGGCAGGAATAACCTCTATTACCATATCCTCTTTTGAAATGCTTATAATTATTAGGGTGATAGTAACGACTATCAGGTTGTCTCCAATTCTTCGAAGAAGAATCACCATGAAATTGATTTCCATGATTTTGACAGAAATTACCGCTACCCTTTCTATCAAAATTTTGTTGGGATCTACGAGCAAAGTTTTGACCATACGGAGCTGCCGAAGCAACTGGTAAACCTTCTTTCACCTTAGAGTTACCCATGGTTATGTGTGGGTGCGCAGTTACGTATTGGCAACAGAAATCTTCCATTTCTTTTATTGTTTTAGGTTTACGTTCATGAAGGAAAGCAAGGAAAGACTCATTGACAGACGACATGACTTTGTCTCTAAGTATTAAGTCCATAAGTCCTTCATAAGTTTTTTCCGTCTTAGATAGTTCAACCCATCGTGAGAAAGTAATGCGTATTCTTGCAATAAACTCGGAGAATTCAACTCCATTTTCAGGTAACATGTTTTTAAATTGTAGACGATAGCCGTCTTCGTTAAGCTGATATTTCTTTAACAAAGCGGCCCTGACAACCTCATAATTGTTCTTGTCAGGTTCATCCACCATATTTAATATACTTAGAGCTTTACCTGTCAGTATCCCTGATAACTGATAAACATATTTTGCTTTGTCTATGTTATGAGCTGTACATGCTTGTTCAAATCTGTCCAGATAGAACATTATGTCATCACTGGAAGGACTAAATGTTGGTAACTTAATCTTAAAAGTATCATTATTAGCCTTACCAGAAGATGAACCCTTGTTTGAATCATTACCATTACTCATGCTCGTCAATTTCAATTTTTCCAACTCTAAAGCTAAGAGTTTTTCTTCATGTTCCATTTTTGCTTTCCTCTCATCAGACTCTCTTTGTAACTTCCTTTCTTCAGCTTGAGCCTGCATTTGAAGTCTTTCATTTTCAGCTTCTTTTTCAAGTCTTTTATTTTCAGCTTCTTTTTGAAGTCTTTCAGCTTCTAGCTGTAGTTTTCTTTCCTCAGCTTCTGATTCCCTTTTTTGTTTTTCCATTTCCATTTGGAATCTCTTTTCATCCACCTGCATCTGCAGTTTCTTTTGTTCAGCTTCCATCTGCAGTTTCTTTTGTTCAGCTTCCATTGCTTTATCATATCGAGCAGTTGCAAATTCTTCTAACTTATCACCAGTCTTCCCAAGCAATTTACCCTGCTCAATAAAGTGCTCAAATGTAGACATGTTGTCTAACATATGAGTCCAAAACCTGAAATAATTAACTAATTTATTTCAAACCTAAGTGTAACAAGTCTTAATTAAGCACTTGTATATTCACATCACATTATATTATCCCAGTCTCTGTGGGAAACAAGTCTCCAATCAAAGAACTTGTATATGAAATATCAGCACTCAATTCTTGATCATAAGTGCACTTCTCATTCAATAGTGCACGACACTATTCATCATTCATTTATCATCAGTATAGTAGTAACAGTGCATTAGCATAGCCCATTAACTAATTACTATAACTGTAAACAATGACTATGTAAACACATGCAGAATGTAAACATTGAAAATGTAAACAATACAAACAATGTAAACAATAACAATGTAAACAATAACAAAGATCAGCAACAATACAAAAACTTTCGCAGAAATCAACTAAAAATAAAGCAGAAATTAATGAAATATCACAAAAAATGTGACGATATCTGCGATAGAATTAAACAAAATACATGACACCACAGTGTATAAACAAAAATGTTGTATGAAACTAAATTATAGACAAGAGTAGGCTAACAAATACAAACAAATCAAAACAAAACTAAAGAATGCGAAATAATAACGAAAACAATATTAAAACATGTCATCACAGCTAACATAAATAGCAACAGAAGTCGCTTAGCAAATTCCAGTATCGGAAATTTGCAAACCCTACAGAAAACGCTCACAATAGACGACCTCTATGACGTGGCATAATCTAACGGAGACACCACCCAACCGAGAACCCGCTGAAATATAAACATATAAATATACAAATAACATATAAACATATAACATATAGAATGAGATGATACACAGAAGACTCAGCAGAAGTATAAGGGCACAGTTTACATACAAACAGGCCACTTAACTTATAGGCTTCCAATCGTAGAACAGCAGAAAAACGGATGTCAATCAACGTCCTAAAGAGCGAAGCTCCAACGATGATGGCACATCTGAACTGCTTCCACTGCTAACACGATGGTACAAGAGCTTCTGAAATACTGTGTGTTGAGTTGTTTCGGCACTTGACCTTCTAATCCAAAAGTAAGTTGATGGAAATCGGTACTTGGCCTTCTTCAGAAAACAACCCGTTTCAACCGGCACTTGACCTTCTCAAAAAAACGACAGCACTGGAACCTTGACAGCAGCAACTTGCTTGACTTGCGTAAAAGATAACAGCAGTCCGAGTTATCCGGCAACATGTAACAACGCCGGGTACTGTCAAATTCTTGTTTCCGTCAAAAGTTGAAATTTTGACTTTTACCGGGCAACGCCGAGTACTTTGAAAATTTTGAAGATGTTGACTGTATTGAAGAATGTTAATTTCTTGAAGGATGCTGATGAATTCTTGTTGAAAATGAAGTGGGTAAGGGACCCCGTGTTTGCTAGTACCAGAATCAAACCAGCTTATGGCCACCAAATGATGCGTGATGCCATATGATGATGGATGGTATCCGCATGTCTGGTTTTGTGTAGTGTGTAGATGTGTTCAGTCAAAAACAATGTTCATACAACAATAACAGGGCAATCCACATAGGACGTCAGTAAACTCACGACGTATAAAGTCAATGAGTCTTGAAACAGCCGTTGACGTTTTTCTTCATTATTTATTGTGGACGCCACAGTGACAAAATGGTTACGCAAATGTGTAGGCACATCAAACAGTCATTATCACAGCAACATTCAATACAGCAATAGACGGTAGACAGCATTACAATGATGAGTCAGATGCATGTTATATTTCATAGTGCTGTAAATGTAGTCAGGTGGAAAACTCCATCCTTTTCTATAACAGCCAGGAGATAACCAGATGTATGAGATCAGTTCACTCTCCTTAGTTTGACTTCAGCAAGACAGACACGTCTGCCGAAGTATAAATAATGTCCTCAAAAAATATCCTCTAGATAATAAAGGTTTCCTAAACCTAGTTCATTTAACAAAGTAGCAAGTAATGGTCCTTGGTACATGCATCAACCGATGCAGTACAATGCAGCGACATGTGAGCTGGGAAAGAACATCTCGTGGCGACGACTTTCGGAGACAGGCTATGAATCGAAATCGCTCACGACCCAAAATCGATAGAGTTAATGAAAAAGTCAATTTACCTTGCTTTCATGAAATACACAGAAATATCACGCCTCCCGACATGTGGGAAAACACTAGAGGTATTATCTCGACTAAACGAAATATCCATAAGAGGACTACACATCCCTGACAGAACAAAAGAAAGCGGAGATCCCCTCTTCAACGAGGCATCTCTTTCGCCATTCCAAATCGCTCACTCCACTAGTCGTGGGCGGAAACCGCTCGACAAACAACAAGACAAGTCATGCGCAGTCCAGCGCAAAAATGACCACAGCTCAAACTTAACTGCATTCGATACCAACGCGAGAAGACAAATGCTTACCGAGAAAAGTGAATATAAATTTCAAGCAGTTGTTGCCCTTGATAATAATAATAATAAATAAATAAACTGCAGATCTCTCTTAAGAATTTCATGACTCATCATGAAAATCAAATTATTTGCAAAATAGATTTGTGGACTCAAACGAACTAATAACTAATAGTTATGTAAAATACAGCCAAGAAAATGGAACTGACCAAGCTACACCCATACCAAATATCAGTGGTATACAGTCAAGCCGCGGTAGCATAGTGGTTAGTGCACTCGCTTTCCTAGCTCAGTGGTCCATGGTTCGATCCCCAGATGAGGTGGGATTTTTTAAGGCTGCAAACGGCTCCTGGTTCAACCCAGCTCCAATTGGATACCAGAGCAACTCTGGGAAGGTTAAGGCGGCCGGCGTGAAGCTGACCACATCACCCCTAGCGTGCCGATGGTCGAGAAAATATGGGCCTAACACCGTATTTCCAATATTCCTCAATGGGCGTATAACGGGAGCCTTTACCTTTTTACAGTCAAGAAGATATTCAAATAAAAACTGAGGAAAGAGTAGAAGAAACGCCAAGAAGTCAATGAGACGATAATAATAAAAACAGATGAATGGAGAAAACATATAGAACTGGATGAACACGATACAATCGAGCAGTTGGTGTAAATGTACAAAGGCATTGTCAAAGACACAATGGGCAACATCTTTGAAGGAAAGTGTGGAGAAACAAATATTCAATTTCAAAAGGAAGATTCTTTTTTTCTCAACAATAGAAGAACAAACGCTTGGCCTGTAGCAAGACACTAAGAACGTCCACATAACACTGTAGCAAGACACTAAGAACATCCACATA
This sequence comes from Oreohelix idahoensis, assembly GCA_024509875.1. Classification (NCBI taxonomy): domain Eukaryota; kingdom Metazoa; phylum Mollusca; class Gastropoda; order Stylommatophora; family Oreohelicidae; genus Oreohelix; species Oreohelix idahoensis. The sequence goes on along the minus strand of JAMPIV010011544.1, from coordinate 258,331 downwards.
ACACTGTAGCAAGACACTAAGAACGTCCACATAACACTGTAATAATTTGGATGCAAGAACAAACGCTTGGCCTGTAGCAAGACACTAAGAACATCGACATAACACTGTAGCAAGACACTAAGAACATCCACATAACACTGTAGCAAGACACTAAGAATATCCACATAACACTGTAGCAAGACACTAAGAACATCCACATAACACTGTAGCAAGACACTAAGAACATCCACATAACACTGTAGCAAGACACTAAGAATATCCACATAACACTGTAGCAAGACACTAAGAACATCCACAAAACACTGTAGCAAGACAATAAGAACATGCACATAACTGTAGCAAGACACTAAGAACGCCCACATAACACTGTAGCACGACACTAAGAACATCCACATAACACTGTAGTAAGACACTAAGAACATCCATATAACACTAGCAAGACACTAAGAACATCCACATAACACTGTAGCAAGACACTAAGAACATCCACATAACACTGTAGCAAGACATGAAGAACATCCACATAACACTGTAGCAAGACACTAAGAACATCCACATAACACTGTAGCAAGACACTAAGAACATCCACATAACACTGTAGCAAGACACTAAGAACATCCACATAACACTGTAGCAAGACACTAAGAACATCCACATAACACTGTAACAAGACACTAAGAACATCTACATAACACTGTAACAAGACACTAAGAACATTCACATAACACTGTAAGAAGACACTAAGAACATCCACATAACACTGTAATAATTTGGATGAAATAAACTGATCATCATCATCCTCACCATTACCCTTTAGCTCCCCGTGGAGCATAGGCCTTCAACAAATACCTTTAAAGTATTTCTGTCATGTGCCATCCTTTCAAGATAGTTTGAAGTCTTTTTCTCTCTTTCATTTCTTCTCACACTCTCTTCCCAATGCGTTTTTGTTCAGGTAGTGAGATCGGATGCCTAGCCTTCTCGGATGAGGGCGAAAAAATAGGAGGTCCCGTGTGTAAGTTGCGCACCTTAAAAATCCCACGGCAGTTGGAAATCGTAAAGAGTAGGCTTATCAGGTCGCTGCCCTGGCAAAGTTTAAAGATTAGAAACCTCCCACCACAAAAAATATTTATAGAATGTGTGATTTCTATATACACACATTGAGATTCTCGCCGGTGCTACGGAGTTCGTGCACTGTGCTGAGATCCTCCTTAGTGTGATCAAAGGGAGGAGATCAGAGCACTGATCGAGTAGTCTGTGTGCAATGAAGATAGTCCTTAAAACCAAACCAAACCAGACCCTGGGGGATGTCAGAACAAGGTCTGCCTTGTAAAGCTAACGTGTGCTGCATATCACCAGCATCTTCTTCTCATCCCTCGTTGCACTTGCACCTGTCTGGTTCTAGTCATGTTCCACACCGGTGCTCTAATCCTGAGGCTAAAAGCATTTCAATAACGAGGAATGTTGTAAAAAACTAATATAAGGTTGTGCATGTCGCCCTCAACCTTGTCATATAAAACACATTTTTACAGAAACCACTATTGCCTTAGCGTGGGCTTAGATTCAGGCTTCCGGCAAGGGGGCAGCTATAATGGCGGCTCTGTGCTCCATACGGAGAGAAAAGGGAGATGACGGCGACGATGATGTCTCGTAAAATAACAATAATACATTATTTGAATCCAAATATATATAGGCCTACATCGCTGTGTTGTTGCGACGCGTTTGATAAAATTGGAATGTTCAAATTTTAAAAATGTTATTGAATATCACAGTACTATATGCAGAACTGGCTCGCGGGCGATTCTGTCGCACCGGGTGCCGACGTGGGGGAGGCCCCGAAATGCATTTAAAATACATTAACATTTTAAATGAATATAAAATGTCACTGTAAATAAATATTTGTTTATATGAAAGTGGGCGCTATCACGAGACATCGCACAACTCCAAACAAAAAATCCATAGGGCCAGACAATGCTTCCTTTGCAGTTGACTTGGCGTTGTGGATCTCTGAAGAACGTATCACTACTGCAAACATTCTGATGCAGCTAGCACTAACCTCACTGGAAGAGTGGGCCAAAACATGGCTCATGAAGATTAGTGAAGAGAAAACAACGTACACTGTATTTTCCCTCTCAACTAGACCTCAGAGCTTCAAACTAGTACCAAACTGAGTAAATCTTCATTTAAATGAAAATCCGAACTACCTAGGCATTATTTTTGATCGCCGTCTGACTTGGAAAAAACAGGTTGACAGAAATCGAATGAGAGCAAGACAAAGAATGGCAATTATGAAAAAACTTGCTGGAACAACTTGGGGTGCAGATGAGAAAGTGCTTAAGACGTTGTACACAGGGCGAGTGAGGCCAGTACTTGAATATGGCATGGCAGCATGGGCAACAGCAGCTAAGACAAACTTCGATAAAATTAGCAGACTCCAAAATCAAGCAATGAGAATTATAACGGGAGGCATGAAGTCAACGCCTATAAAAGAACTCGAAAAGATTACATGCCTCCAGCCAATGACAGATAGAAGAGACTGCGGGGCTCAGCAACAGGCCGAAAAATTCAAAAGACTAACAGACCACCCAATGTGCCATAGAATAAATGCTCTTAGAAGGCAAAGACTCAAACGAAGTAATTTTGTAGAATCACCCAAACCACAAATGAGAGCAGTATCCATAGATGAAATATCCACTGTTAAACCCATCTACACTGCACACAAGCTTCCAGTTTGGAAACAAAATCGTTTCCCTAAAATGATAGAAAACATTCCTGGAATTGAAAGTAAAAAGAGCCAAACTGCAACAGATAGAAAATCCATAGCGACAAAATACATAGAGAAACATTATCCACGCAACACCTGGACCCATGCATACACAGATGGATCAGCAACAAATGCAACAGAAAATGGAGGTGGGGGTGTCTTTCTGACCTTAAGCACTGGTGCAGAAAAAAGGCTGTCAGTGGCGACAGGACGATTCTCCAGCAACTTCAGAGCAGAGGCAGAGGCCTTGAAAACTGCAGCAGAGGTTATATTGACAGAAGAAACCGCAGAGAGACAAGTTGCTTTCTTTATTGATGCACAGTCAGTAATTGCAACGTTGAAAAGCCAAAATAATACAGACCTGGATGATCTCAGAATAGTGCTCCACAAACTTTGTCAACGATTCAAAAGTGTTGTGATCCAATGGATCCCATCTCATTGTAATATCGCCGGCAATGAAGAGGCTGACAGAATGGCAAAAGAAGGTTCACATCTACCTCAGCCTGATGCAAGCATAACTTTTGAGGAGGCAAAGAGTTTTATCAGAATCAGTTACAGAAACAAATGGAATGTAGAACATCCAGGGCACACACAGAATGATGCTTACTACCAGCTCCACAGAAGAGAACAAGTGGTAATCTTCAGACTCCACACTGGCCACAACAGATTGAGATACCATCTATTCAACAAGCTAAAGATAGGAACTACCGATCAGTGTAACTGTGGCACTGATAAAATGACTGCTGAACATCTGCTTCAAAGTTGCCCCTTATATGTGGTACAGAGAAAGTGCATATGACCGACGCCAGCTCCTTTCGTGGAAAAGCTTTACGGGGATTCAAATAGCCTCAAACTGACTACTGCTTTCTTTGAGAACATTCAAGTGGACGACGTCTGAGAGTGTACGAAGAAGAAGAATAAAAATGGATACCAAGTTATGATTAATCAGTAATATGTCAATCGTTCACAAATCTTGTTATATAATTTTAAGTCATAACTGAATAGTAATTTTTCTGAACAAGTGTCGCTTCAGTGGAATGAAATCATTGAAAAAATATTCGTTATTAAGTGTAAGAACGTAATGCAAAGCTCACGGAAAAGTTGGTCTTTTCTAGAGCTGTGTTTTCAACAAATGGTTTACTAACCAAGTTGTTTGAAGAAGCAACCTGGTTGGATAGCACATATCAGTTCACCAAAATACAAAACACATTCTATATTCGCATTTCACTATTTACCTTACTTTGTTTTCCTCACTGTAATGAAGTTATATCCAGTATATTTAATTTTTTTCTATCGTTTTCTTTAAAATCGGTTAGTTTAATGCTGGTCAAAAACTTGAAAAATAAAATGTAAATCAAAAGTTGCGTGCAGAGTTTCTGCTCTCTAGATGAACATAGAGATTTTGAAATTTTCTTTTTCTTAGCTTGCTTTTCAAAGAAACGCGACAAATATTTTAAACCGCATGAGAACTTAAATAAAAGTATGCTTCAGATTGTTTTCATTTGTTAAAATTATATTTGAAAGCAGTGCAATTTCACAGTGAAACTGAGATAGCATGATTTACTTGTCTTCTTTGCTTAAAGTGCTTAGTCGATCTTGTATGTTAAAGTCTTATGGTCCTTAGTACTGATTGACAGGTTTTTTTAAAATTGATTGTCCTCTAAGCCGTGTTGTTAAACTACGCAGTGTTTGTCTTTCTGTCACTTTCTGTCACTTTCTATCATTACCTGTAAATCTGCTTCCACCAACTCCCCCTTTCATTAAAAAAAAAAAACCTTTGTAAGCTTTGTGTGAGTAGTTTTGATTCTGTTGAAGGTTTTTATGAAACAAATAATTAGAATTCCTGTATTGGACCACATCTGTTTTGCAGATCTCTGCTTGTATAATCACAAATATATTTTTTAACTTATTTCAAGAACAGAAAGAAGCAATGTAAATTATGCGATAAAGTATTCTGAAAATATCCTACTCTTATAACATGTGGGGAAAACACAAAAGATACTCTCTCATTTATAGTAAAATTCTTACTGCTCTTCTAACATGTATTGCTTTAACTACTTTCAGGGATTCAAAAATGTCTTACTTGAAGCCCAGTTCATTGGTCACTCTCCTAACAAATGCTGTTGCTGTGCTGATATCGCTGCATCAGACCTGCGCAAACCACGGAATGGATTTCGTGTGACCTCACTGGAAGTACTGTAGCTTGTTCACAAGCAATTGATGTTGTATCGGGCGGTAACTTTATGCTCTCTGATACTACATCCAAAATTGATGTACAGATAGAACAAATGCCCACTGAAGATTTACTTGGCACCGAATTTGTTCTGATAAATCTTGTGTCAAGTAACAACTCAGCAAAGATTATCAAGATTGCTTACACTCAGGAAAACACAAATTTGGCATTTACTCCACCATCCTTCAAGGCAAAGTTAATGAGTGCAAACTGGGTAACCTACAACTTCAGAGAAGGTATGTCCGCGTATCTGTCGTCTAATAAGCCAGTTATTGTAGAACTTGTCTATGAAGCCATCACAAGTATCAGCCCTAACAACGTCGCAAGTGTTGTCGTCATTCCCATCAGCAGCTGGGCGTCAAGGTACGTTACAATAATGGGAAATGGTTCGGTTACTTTAGTGACGACTAAAGCGTGTGTCACGAATATTTTTATAAATAAAGCAGCCGTAAATACCATGTCACAATGGAACCAAATAAGTAAGACACTGAAATACTTTTTTGCTACAGTAGTAAGATCTTCAGACAGTATCGTTCAAGTTATACTGGAAGGGGAAAATGGTTGTACCTTTGGAGGTTATGTAACGTATCAGAATGGAAATGGGTTTACGGCATTCCCGGTTGGCTGGAAAAAGTTTGAGCCTGAGAATTTACTTTCATCGTTTACATTCAGTGACTACAATCTACAGCCGGCTGCATCATCAATGTTGTCCTCCACAACATTGGTAATGCGGACGGAAATGACGTCTTCACCGACAAATACATTTATTGCGCTTTCTCTTGAGCTTCCAAGTTCTGAGAAGAATCTGGCGTCACTTTCCGCTGCACTGTATCTGTCCACTTCAGATATTCTAGCTTCTGGGTATGATTTATACGCTCCATCACTACAATTAACACAGTCTTTAGCACACGATGAATTAGCCGACGTTATGGCTTCATCAATAGTATTCTCGATTATTTCAGCGCCAACATATGAATTGGAGCAATCAACAACAAACTCTATGTTAGAAGATATGTCATCAAGTTTGCAAACCTCGTACTCAAAGTCCGTTTCTGGTAATGGGCAAAATTCAGCAGGGTGGGGGAACGGAAAAAATGACGGCGTCCAGCATTATTCAAGATCGCCCACTAAAATTTCTAAGACAGCTACGTCAGTACAACTCGAATCTCAGACCTTTCAAACAATAGTTTCATATCCGCCTTCCATGAGCTTAGCCTCACCTTATATATCAACCGACATAAGCACTATAACCGTGCTTAACACCAGCAACGAGGTAACCCTGTCATTTAGTGTTCAGTCAGACAAATCCTCATCAAATTTCCATTTAGAATCAAGTTTGATTTCGACAAAAACCCAGTTTAAAACGGAAGGTTTACTTTATGTGAACACAAATGCGATTACTGATATTTCATCAGATATCAACATTACAACGGAATCTTTGACACCCTCATCAAGTCTCCGTTTTGAGTCGACGGTGATTTCCTCATATACCCAATTCCCCACTAGCAGGCTAGTTCTTTTAAATACGAATACGACCACTAAACGTTTAGCGGATGGCAAAATTACAATTACAAAAAAAACTTTGACACGCTCATCAAGTCACCCTTTGGAGTCTACAGTGGCTTTGACGTATACCCAATTCACCAATGACATGCTAACTCTTTCAAGCACGAATGTGATCATTGAGAGTTTAACGGATATCAAAATTACAAATGAAATGTTGACACCTTCATCAATTTTTCCTCTAGAATCGACTATGATTTCGACATATTTCCAGTTAACTACTGATCGTATGTTAGATTTTGATCTGACCACAGAACTTTTAAAAGACACTAGAATGACCACTAAGGCTTCGGCTGGCATAAAAGTGACAACTGAAATATTTGATAACAATCGTACAAATGATAAATCCATTTTAATGAATAGCAATGCCACAGATCAATGTCCCTGCCAATGCAGAAATCAATATTACTTAAATTTAACGGCAGACTCCACCGAATTTCGGAAGATTCTTACTTCTCTTCAAAAGGATATACAGGTTGAGAAGAAAACACTAATTGCATATATAGCAACCAAGACCTGCTTAGAAAATGTAGAACATTCGACGAAGTATTACGGTTTTACATTAGGAATTTTGGTAGTAGTTTTAGTGTTGGGCTTTCTGTTTTCGTTGGACATGATGAATATGTGTGGTAAGAAGACTTACACCTCTCGCCGTCAAGACAATTTGACAGCTATGACCAGACTTAGGAAATAATCCATGTCTGTTGGTTTATAACCAAACCCCTTTTATACTAATTGTCTAACTGAAACGCATATAACCAATAATGACAAAACCCCTTGCGCTTTTCGGGAAAATACGGGAAAGGCGCGCACTGCACCGTGAAAGCTAAATTGAACATTAAAAGAACGCCTTGCGATGTTTTAAAGGTGAATTTTCGAGAAAATATGGACATGCGCGTGCACCGTGATTACACTGAGAATGCGATATTGAAGAACATGCAGGCCTTTCAATTTTTTTTTTTTATGGTAACTATAAATCATGCCACAAAGACCCAATGAAGTTAAAATGTAATTGAAATAAATTAAAAGACCGCATGAGAATTACTGCCGTCATCAGGACATGCAACATAAAGAGTACAACGTAATTATTTCCGGTCATGCTTTTGCGGGTTACTTGCTCGTTTTATAACGAAACTTAATAACTGAAGCAGTATTATGATAACTACTGCGATCGCAAATGCTTTGATTCCGTGATGATAAAAACTGTTTTAAAAAAAAAAAGAGGTAGAATCGTGGACCGGAAGGAAATGAAGTTGAAAGGTTAACATGGTTGTGTGGGATATAACTGTAATTTATGTTATGTTATTACGTGAAGAAGGGAGAAGCACCATGTACTTAGGTGAACACCAGGCCACCATCAAGCTACTGTTGTCAAAATTACGGGTGTCTTGGCCATAGGAATATCCTAACACATGTGCGGGATGGAAAAGTAAAATTTAACAAGAGGGGAATTGAAAGAATGATCGTAAATTTATTAGGATTCTGTGAGATACGAAACACCGGAGTAGGCGATATATATTTTGATTCACTACAAAATAATTAATTCCAAAGGAAATAAACATCCCAGACGAGTAGGCATAATTTTACATGCAAAAAAAAAAAAAAAACAGAAGGAAGAACAGTAACGAACATTTGAGAAATCGCTGATAATGTCTTACTGATTAAAATGAATGACAGACCACTAGATGTTAATGATATTGTGACAAAATAACCTCGAACGTCACATTTACATGTGCCATCCTATAATCCATTCTGTGTTCTTCACTTTAGCTTTTCTCAACTCTGACAGTATTTGGTATTTTCTATTCATTGTTTACACTCCCTTCCCTCAATTCTTGTTATGTCGGGACTTCAGCCACCATCTTTTGCTGATTAGGGTAATCAATCCATTTCGTTTGAACCCATATTGACATCTGGGATCTGTAGAGAGGCGTGTGGTTTACTAATGTGTAACACATTTCCTGCCAGACCAGACAGTGCAGGGGAGCGACCGGATTAGTAAAGAACCTTGGGACGACCACAGTCAATTATCTCTGATAATAGCTCTGTTTGCCCAGTTTTATTATTGTTGGCTAAAACCGGGTAACTGAGAGAATCCTTTCCGGAATGATTTGTTAGAAGATAAATTATCCATCTTGAAAGAGATTACTTGTGATACATTTTGAAGTCGTGAGTGTAAACATGATTGATAACAGACTGAAGCTGGCATACCGTATATGGTGATTGTAAATAACACACTTATTTTCGCATTTGTTATGTAGGAATTGTTTTGTGAGAGAAAGGGAAATATACGCATTTTGCATGCTATTGGCTTGGCCTTTGAAATGTAAAAACACAACATTCCTGATTGAAGCTTTGTCATATAGTAGCAATCTGGATGTGGGCCGAATGATGCCTTATAATTTAGCGCCTTGTGAGTTTACCGCACTGTAAAATTCAACTCGTCAAGAAGACAGCCAGCCAAGTCTGAGTAACAAATAGGATCAGGATTCCACTTTAAAGGACCGGGTAATGTGTTTGAGCATCTTGTGGATTTATATCCCCTTCTTTAATACGGAAAGCCCGGAATCCTAGGAACATGAACACTGTCATAGTAGGAGTCTATTTGCAAAGTAATACCCTAGACCACGTAAGAGGCATCTTAATCAAGTTACCTCAACTATTTCTCTGAGGCAGAAGTCAGTCTGTATTCCCAAATAAGTTTGGAGTAAGTTGTACATTTTATAGTTCTATATTTTGCATTATTTACATGTGAAATTTGCTAGTGGATGTCCAAGTCATATGAGGCTGGCAACCTCAGCATATAAAATGATGGTTTCATGAACCACCACTACAAGAGCTGGTGATTGCTTTATGCGGGTTTCTCATAGAGAACCAAAAGCTGAAGTAGTCCCAAGTTCCATATAGAGCAGGGAGCGGATGATGACATAAATGATGTACATACTTATTATATTAACAATTTTAACCAGTGCAAATGTAAATGTAAACATGTTCAATATAAATGCAGTGAATGTTTTCTGCTCACTGGCATTAATATTAATGCTCAGAGAAGGTAAAGTTCTGAGGCAGATGGGATAGTGGAATTAAAAAAAGGGGAAGGGGGCGGGGGGAGACACCTGATTTTGTATCAGGAAACCCAATACTCAGGAGGGTATTTGTTTGTCTCTTATTTCATAATACTTGTCGGTGGCACCAACTGGTGGTGCTAACTGTGGAACAAGTGAGTGGTATAAGTGGCGTACAGTCAAAGCCAAACACCTACAGTATATGGGTGTTAACAGACGCTGGACCATCTTCGCAATTACTCCACGATACTACAAAGAACGCGTTGCGGCCACCAGTGACGAGAGTGAACCAGATAACCTGCAAAGAACAAGCATTGGCTGGAGCAGAAACTAACCGACATTTTATTGGCATCTGAGTACCCATTCAAAGCTGCCAAGTGAATTCTCTATTTTCAAATCAGACTATCACCTATGAGGAAATTTTAAAGACTGTACAAATTCACTTCACCCTTATTTATGTTACAATTGTTAACGATAATTGACTATTAAATTTTGTTATCTATAAATATACAAATGTATAGTTTAGTCATTTTGAGGGAACTGCACCAGTATGTCTGTCATTTTAAATAATTATAACAGAGCTATTTAAGTAATATTTTACTGAGTTAAATCAGTTGGGGGCTCATCAGAACGAGCAAAATCCTAACTCACAGAAGGCCAGGAAGGATACAAAGTTTGCACGGCCCGGATCCTATCAGCCGTAGTACTTTATTTCTTTAAATTCCTATGAGGCTCCCTAGAATTGAAGCACCATTCTTCAATTCACATCTCTGCCAAGTGTAATCTTGAGCGAAAGGTAGACACCTTTGAAGGCCCTCAGTCTGAATTTTGGAAACTGTTTGACCATTACTGCAGAGCAAGGGAAGTAAATCCCGTGACGGTTATACAAATATACGCACCAACTGCTGATATCTGATAGCGGAGAAGAAAAAACTGACACAGTCTACAACAAACATGGCATGACTATGGCACAGTGCGAATTTCATGAGACGGCTATGGTACTTAAAGACTTCAATGCAAAAGTTGGCAGTGAACAAGTGGAAAATGTGACTGATGCTTATGGCCTGGGAGAAAGAAATGAAAGAGGTGTAGAAATGGTAAAAACATCTGATTTAGACGACATCCTAATTTGGATGTGGAATAGTCCGGGAAACAGTGTTCATAATTCAATTATGTACATACTGATATACAGCTAATTTACAAACAGCTTTATATATGTGAAATCTAGGCCATGTGCGGACTGTAACAACGACCATATACCGGTTAATAGGAAAAACTTAACATTTATTTGGAGACATTATAGCGGGTTTCATAAAATATCAAGCTAGATTTAGCCTTAATAAAATTAGAAAGATTGTATCATTAAAATACATAATTGACTGAGGATGTCATTATTTAATTGGGGCTGCTATGCATGTCGCTTTTCTGCAGCCAGTGACATGTTGATGAATCATTGGAATTATATACGTGTAGGCTTTGCCTGTGTCTTTTATGCCTTTGCTACAATTGCTGAGTTGGAGACATAAGCTCTTTCCTGGGCAATCCATCTTAACCCGGTATGCATTTAAAGAATCCTCACATCTAATTTAACCTAAACGGGGGTGGGGAAGACATACTGGTTATAGCTACTGCTTCTTGTGACAAGGTAGCATCTAACCCAACTGTAAATGTGTACCTGACTCTGCTCTTGAGTTAAGGAAGGCAAAAGCTGCGAGCGACGGAACTAGTCACCCCACTTCTTAAAGCGGACACCTAAAATGATGAAGTCTCTAACACCTCCCTCTCTTACAGTATTATGTGCTACGGGACTTCTTTGACATTGTTACTCAGTTCATAATGTCTGTTTCACATATGCCATCCTTTGTTACTATGAGGCTAGGATTTAAAAAAACTTCTGACTTGTTCTAGTATCTTCTCATTTATTCTTACCTTCAAAGTTGTATTTTCATACATTTTTCTAATTAACATAGCTTATTGGTGTTTTTTTTCAATGTTCAATCCATACCAGGTGTGATATAACGATCAAGGTCTTTTCGCTCATACTATTTGAATCGCTAGTATTTGAAAAATGTGTTACACAAGTTGCACCAGACTGTCGTGAGAAATTCTAATCCACATATATAAATTAAAACGTAAATGTAAAGCCTAACAAATAACTTCAATAAAAGGAAAGAAGAATAGTAAAGAACAGTGCTGTCACAATGACTGTACTCGAAATCCCCCTTGTTTTCTACTTCGTCTGCAAATTGTAACGTTTCACGTTGATAGTAAAAGCCTACTGCTTCAATACCCGCTTACTACGATAAAACGTGTACTGCCTTTCTAAGAAAAACCTTGAGATACGCAGCTGACCTAGATTTAAAATTCCATTCATGTCATTTTATACACTACGTTACCATAAACGAAAGACAGATGGACTAAAGATAGAAAGAAAGGGAGGGGCTGAAAGCCGGAACGCAGGCAATACTACCACAGTCGCGCGATACACAATTAATACCATCACGCGTGTAAGGCCACATGCACTAGCTTTTTTCAAATCGACAGTGATAAACAACACTACCCATACGAGAGTTAGTTTTTAAAATCCTGAAAAACGCTTATTAGGAAACATGACATTATACTGGTTTACGTTTGAAAACATGACAGTACCCAGACACCCTAAAGTTTGGAAGTGAAGAGGTGGTAACAGCACGACTATCCTAGAAGAAAATGCATATTGGCTCCATTAAATATATATATATTTGGGTTCCTTAGAACTTGCTGATAAATAATATGTTAAACGTTACGCAAATAGTCTAGGAATTACCAAATTATAGCCAAAAGAAATAGTGAGGGATGTCAGACAACACCCAAATCAGAATCGCTCAGTGGCAGATTTTCACCCCACCATTGTACGGGAAATGGGTCTCCATGTTAAATCCGATTTGATTGGAGCGCAAGAAATGTAAGGCTAAACACGATTAGTCGGACTATAAATACTATCTTCTGTTGTCAGGGGAAACGGGAGTAGGAGTACTTTTTTTCAAACGATTAGGTAAACATGGCACGATTGGTTAGACCTGCCCATATAGTCAATTAGAGGCGTCAGGTCAGCACCACATTTGCAAATAAACTTACTACAGAACCAGTGCGTTGAGCGCCAGTGCATATTTTTCTAAATAAAAGCCTGGGACATCGGCAGATCGAAATTGTGCTATAGTCATTGCCAGTCAACGTAATTCTGTGTTATTTCCATGAATTGTGGTAAGCTTGAAATATTTGACATCTTTTTAATGAAAATTGAATGTAAATTGATAATTTATGTCTGTATATATGTGTGGTTCAGTAGCGAACATGAGGTAAAGCCTATATAGTGCTCCAACCTGAACAGAAGGTGTCGGAGGAAAGTAAAACTGCATGGAATTGCCAAACAGTACACTGACACCTAGCTTATTGACTAGAAAGAAATAATGCTGGAATTGCAGAGGCGTAGTGATCATTAGGGAGGAATATACTGGTGTAAATTATTTCAGATGAAGCTGACAGTTGGCCTACCGCTCTGAACTCAGTGTTTGTTATGTACTGTGTTCAGTCTGTAAATAGATTATAAACTAGTTATGAAGTAGGAGGTACAACCTTCTTGTTTCAGGGACTGTGGTCCTAAAGTTATTGAGCAGCACCTGGTCAGAGCTTTGCTGAATCCAGAGGCGGACAGCATACTCCTTGGTCCATATAGCAAACAGTGAGGTGTCTCCAGAACACAGGGGAGCAATCGAGCAGAGGAGTCTTTTCCTGCCGCCATCACGAAAGATAAGCCTATGTGGCCAGAGGAGCTCAACATTATGTAACCCCATCTTAAACTGACATTGTATAAAAATAAGAGGGGAAATTAATTGTTTTAATGAACGGAACTGAGAACATCTCCAATACTAGTTCCAACAGAAACAAACACTTGAAGTCATGATGACAAATAACAACATAGCTTGAAAAAACAACACCAGTATTACCTCATATTACTACTACACAACTGACACACATAGGATAAGATTAATAAAATATGTCACTACAAGATTCATATTGATAAATTCTGTACATATAACTTGTAATTAAAATTGATTGTGATTCCTGGTTCACTTTGTATTTGAATCAGGACACATATATATTAATGAAAAGTACTTAATACATATTGATATTTGAAAATTTACCAGTGACTCATTTAAGATAGTCTTATAGAATGGTACATGTGTGTGAGTGTCACAGTGTTGTCACGTGTGGTGGAATAAATTAAATTGTTTATCTGTCTGTTGTTGTTGTGACTTACACTTCATCATATACATACCCTAGACATTCAACGTAGTCATCACAATATTCCAGAATAATTCTGACTGAGGTATAAATATGTGGTAGCAAGTAAGGTCATCTGTAATGCACTACCCTTATTAGATACAGATACCTTCACAGCTGATCTCAGTCAGTACACTAAGTCCCCTATAAATATTTATAACATCCCACTTTACTACACAGACGAGTGCGGTGGAATATCCCCCTCTCTTCAAATACGGACGGCGTTGTTTTATATTCAAGCGCGATACGATTTCTGCGTGTGAAGCAGGCAAAATTGTTACAACATTAGGTGACCCAAAATTTTGGCGGAATGTTAAAAATAACACTGGTACTACAGCATTCAAAAACAAAGTATATAAACATGTAAATTTTGAGTCATTTTCACATACGTCCTGAACGAACGAGTGAACGACTCAGTTCTGCACAGAAGAGAAGCCTGCAAGAAACCGCTACAACAAACTTATCTTTAACAAGGACTTTTTCACCAGTCGGAACAAGTCCGTATAATAAATAATAACTATACAAATAATAAACGTGAATAGGATAATTGAGAAATCATTATTTTGATAAATCACTTTTTGATAATCCTTCTTTTATTATTCACAGAATGAAGACGTTCATACTTTGAGTAACCATTTTGTCATAATAATCAGGCACATACATTTGTCTACACATAATCTGAATTATGGTGAAGGCTTGCAGTGTCAGACAATTTCTATTTCATTTTTCGCCGCAGTTGATTTTTTTTATTCAAGTGGCATAGCCATTTGTAAATTTTCGTACAAAGGCACTCTGTTAAAAATGTAATTGATCTCACAAATGAGAAATGTACTAATTACGATAGTGACATGCTATAATACTAATGTGACAGGGGCTAGGTGTGCCTCACACCTAAGACCCGTGCACTAAGAAAATTTATAAAGGATCGTTTGACAGGGGTTGCAATTATTGGTTGCTTGCAACCCTCTCAGCAGCGGACTTAACAATTCAAGCAACCCAAAGCCTTATGCAGATCAACATTTAATTCTACCGAACAGAACCGAACACCAAACAAACAATCAAACAAACACCCAGTCAGTGTTCATAGACTGTCTGAAAAACAATAAATAAAACAATGTCTAAGTGAACATCAATAGCATGGATAATAACACTTACCATACAGAAAACATGCGCCCACCTGATATCATCAACTATCTCACACACTCATGCGTGTCGTCCAATGCGACTAGTAAGGTGTTGTGCATGAGGCTGGCAATCGCACCGGGTAACATAGGTTGCTACCGAAACCACTACTGCAGGAGCATCTGAATGCTTCATGCTGAGACAAACCACACCGGTGGCCCCATGCTCCCTCAGGAGCGGAGAAGAGAAATATACATCTCCAAGTACGCCCACGTGCTCTCACAAACCATTGTTCACATAACAATAATAATCAACTGGACATAAAATAATATTCTTCAATACATGTACAACAAATAATCTCAATAATGAGAATTAGCTACTACCTCTCAACCGACCCACATCAATACTCGTCCCTGCACTCTGAACATGTCGTAAGTGACGACTGGTGTGCCTGGCCACAAGCGTGTCATATATGACCCCTGATGAGATTGGGAACTCATCACATGAAACACATTATTACAGAAACAACCACTGTAATAGCATAAAATGCTTCTGTTGACTTGTGGTGGACACCAGCCGCATTGGTGTTTCCATGCTCCCCCAGGAGCAAACAGAGAAACACCTGTCTCAACTTGCCTTACGCAACCAAGGAGTGGCTCTAATCTCAACAGAAATTTAAATGACTATTCTCCCTTCAAAGTAACCACTAAAGATAAACAGTAGGATATGATAAGTAGGCTATCGTGAAATAAAATATAATTACTCTTACATTAAAGAATAATATTCTTGGCTTTAACCAACAACTGGAACTAAATACACAGCGTGTCACTTGGCGTAACATATACCACGCGGTGCGTGTTATTCCGACTCGCCGGCGTCGCTTTTTATCACCACGAGGCTGCTATCTTGCTATCGTTAATCTTATCTAAATTCCAGTGAAATAGCCTCCCACTATATCTGCCTTTCTGAAGAATGAAATAACCGCTCTTAAACTTTCACATCTATCTATCTACCTATTTATCTCATTAAACATTAAAATAGCCACATCGATATTATTTCAGAATCCTAGAAAACTAATGCTAATTTAAATTAACTCACGTGCTCAAGGCATTTACAGCTTGGCTCTGTGTGTCTTCTTCGTCTGTTCTCACTGGGCGGCTCTCTCAAACATAGACCAGTTTCGCCGCTTGCTACCCCTTTTATAAGCCCTGGCCTAACCACTCAATTTACTGCGCGCTACGCGTATTAATCTGCGCCACACAGATAACACACGCGATTATTGCTCCATAATGCATGAAAACACAAATTTACACAACTATTTCTAGAGCAAAAACACAACTAATATGTAGGCTTTATTATGGCCTTGCAACAAATCTGCTTGGAGATAACGTGATGAAAAGGCACTAAACCACAGAGACAATATGACTGCCCAGATGGGGCCAGCGCCGAGAACGACAGATCTCAAGATGGCGCTGTCACACTAAGATGTATTAACACGTTCTACACTATCAGTGATTGTATCATAGATATACTGCCATTTTACTTTCAATCATGTCTATAACAGCTAAACGCGCACACGACTTGCTGATGTATACAGTCATAACTACCAATACAATCACTAAAAATAACAACCTGTAAGACTAGGGCTTGCAAATGCTTTTGTTTAATATCTGACAGGTATTGGGCTGACAGCTTCGGCATAAGCAAGATCTACTGTCCTCAACGGAGAGAGAGAAAGGGGTTCCCTCTTTTCCTCTCGATAGCTCGCTTGTGACCCCGACCACTGTGCATCCACATATGTCATGGGTGTCCCAAAAATCTAAGTGGTGGTTCTTAAGACATCAAAGTCTTTCACCATTTCACGCCAGCCTTACTTATTGGCCCAGTCTGCCATAAGTATATAACAGTACTCAGTGCTAATCGCCAGATAGTTCTGAGGCGCACCATAAACATTCATCAAAGACAGAGTGTCCTTAGTTCAGTCAACCATCAATGGTCAGATAGACTTGAGGTATACACACGCCAGACACTATAGCCGTAATGTACAAATATCCTTTTCCGGTGTAGTTATCTGTCATAAAATTAACAAATTAACGTAAAAATATCTCCAAAGGATAAAATGTAAGGATAAAAAGAATGCGTAAGTTACTAGAAGGCATGATCGCCCACGCCGCGGGTCATCACCCGCCATGGAAATTAAATTGCTGAAACGGTTACCATTTGAACGGGATGAGAACGGCGGATCAAAAAGGAAAAAATATGACTGAAAAATTGCGTGAGACTAGCAAGGCTAAGGAGACGCAATTGGGGGAGACGGGGGGGGGGGGGGGGGGGGGGGGGGGCTGGGGGGGGGGGGGGGGGGGGGGGGGGAGGGGGGGGGAAAGTCACGTTCCCCAAGTTGACATAAAGTAAGGAAATCGACAGAAGGGACCTTGGATATGATACGCCACAGTCATTTATTGGACGCTTTTGCGATACCAAGCCTTTTATTTGAATTCAGCGGCAAACGCAGATGCTTGAAATATTACAAAATTTAAAAAGTAACTTTTTCTTAATACTAATGTTAGGAATATAAAAATTAGCTGGCCGGATGGCCCATTCTGAGCAGTGTAATAATATGCTTTTATTTATACAGACGGATAGCTAATAATGAAGATAATGACAAAAGACTGTGTTGTTCACATCAGCGAAAGACTGCATTGAATCAAACATGTCACTAATTTGCACAAAAACCGCGACCTTGATACTCAAGTGTCCAAATCTAGTTGGAATGAAAGAGAGAGGGTGTTAAGGAGAATTGTGGCTAAAAATAACTTTTCAGGCAAATTTGTAGAGGGGACGGATAGGTTGGTTCAAAAACCAAGTACGTTTTTTGTGAAAACGCAAGTAGAGACGGACGGACTAACAGATAAAAATCCATACTTGACTGAAGCATGACTGAAATGACTTTAGTGTAGGAAATTTGAATTTAAAAAAACCAAGGCATAGATTGGCCACAGACAATCATATTATCCGCGCTCAGACGAGCTTTTTTGCCATTCCTCAATAGTTGTCCAGTGATAGACACAGTAAATTTTAAGTGTGGTGATTTCAAATGAAGTAAATAGAAATAAGTTCAGGGACGCCATACTATAGCCAGCAGCTCAGCTGAGTTTTGCTAGCATTTCTGTGTTCTTTATTCATAATCTGAGCTGTGAGTTTTTTTTATGTTGACACCAAAAGGTGGTGTCAAATGCTGGGTAAATAATTGACAGTGAGGACCCGTGCAGTGTCGCATCTCGGCAGAACAGCCTTGTATTGCCCCCAAGCCCGGAGAGGTGGGGCCACCCGATATATTGCCCCCAAGCACGGAGAGGTGGGGCCACCCGATATATTGCCCCCAAGCACGGAGAGGTGGGGCCACCAGATTCCAGCACCAGAGCTACTCTTTCAAAGTTACGTAAGCAGGCTGGTCTGCTGGATTTACACCAACTTCATAGACCTAGCACCCAAAGTGAATTACTACTAAAACATCCCATTTCCTTCCATCATTAATGGACAATGTTTGGTAGGCTTAGACAGGGAGGGATGAAGCCACCCCAACAGCACATCTATTCATCGTTCTCCCAGGGAAAATAAAACTATGAACTGTAGAAATAATAACTACTCGTGGAAATTATATACGTACACACCTTTTATTTATCATGTCATTTATTCATGCCATTCACTCATAAATTCCAAAATCTTTCATATGTTCTGGCCAAAATAAAACCTTGGTTCAGAACAAATAAATTTAAAAAAGATTTACTTTCTAAAATTTCACCAGCTGAATTTAGTTCATTGTGTTCTAAATATTATTGATAATATTATATTATTTAATATCTGTGTGTGTGTTTGTATATGTCAATACAACACGTTACATTCAGTACCCTAGATTTTAACGTAGCCACATTCATTAGAAAAAAAGATAGGTGTGAGGTCGTAGTGGTAGCAAGAAAGGCCTTCTGAAAATTCACAGCTACATTTTATCTCAGGAGCCTTCACAGCTGACCTCATACATCACACTTAGTAATATCACCATCATACAATACCATCAAAACCACTACATATATTGGGGTCTTGTCCAGGGATAATTAGCATAAACAGTAATATAAGGATCTCCTGGTGGGGAAATAAAATTAGGGGAACAAAATTGTAAAATTCCCTTAAAATTAAAAGTGTCCCTTTAAATTAAAAGGGCAATTAGAAGTTGGTGAATCTTCACAGCCAGTGTCAGTTAATTAGTTAATTAGAATTATTTTAGTCTAAAGTAATTATAAGTACTTTAGTGATTGGAAATTTTACTTTGCTTATTGCTAGATTTATTTAGAAAGTATGGCGGAGCTAGCAAAATTTAGATCAGCTGCTGTGCTGACCGCAAAGGAGATGGGAATGGATGGTCAGATTTTAATTCAATACGTAACGGCTGAATGTGATAAGTATATTGAACGGGAAGAAAGAAGATTAGAAAAAGAGGCTGACAGAAAATTAGAGTCTGAAAGGTTGGCAAGAGAAGAGGTTACAAATTGAGGCTGAGACTAAGAGGTTGCAGATTGAGGCAGAAGACAAACGACAGCAAAGGGAGGCAGAAGAAAAAAGATTGACTGCTGAAAGGGAGGCAGAAGATAGAAGGTTGCAAAGGGAGCACGAATTACGACTAAGGGAGCTGGAATTACAAGGCCAGGCTCCTGAAAATGGTGCCAGCCATTTTGCCTCAGATGCTACGCCCAGTCTGGGAGCCTCAAACTCAGCTATGGGGTTTCATTTAGACCATTTTGTTGAAAAAGACGATGACATAGAGGGGTACCTAGGACGTTTTGAGTTATTAGCTACTACATATGGGTTAGAGAGAGAGAGAGGTAGAGTTTAAAGCTATCACAGGGACTGAGAGGTACTTCTTATGAAGTCTTTGCTAAAATGAACAGGGAAGACCAAGACAATTATGACATGTTAAAGCAGGCTTTGTTATTGAGGTACGAAAAAAATGGTGAATTTTATCGTAAGAAATTTAGAAATGCCAAACTGTTGTCTGGGGAGACATACCACCAATTCTCTGCCAGACTGGAAACCTATTTGGAGAAATGGACTGCTCTGGGGAAGACCCAAGATCTTAAAGAAATGATCATGATTGAGCAATTGAGAGAGTCCATGGCTCCAGACATGAGAAAATTCTTCATGGAACAAGGTGCAGAGAAATTGGGAGAGGTTTTAAATGTCGCTGAGAGGTATCAGGCAGCCCAGGCAGAGGTAAGTGGTGCTAAAAAGAAGCACATAGACAATTTTAAAGCTCCACAGCAATTTAATAAATTTGATAATAGAGAGCAGGGAAATAAAGGTAGGACAAACTTTGAGCGGCCAAGAAATGACTATCGCGACAGAAACTCACAGTTCAATGACCAAAAGTTCAATGAAAGAAAACCGTTGAACCAAGGAAAAAGATGGTGTAAATGGTGCAAGAAAGATAACCATAACACCGAATTTTGTAGAAGGAAACCTTCAAACATTGCTGCAATGAAGTCGGGGACGCAAAGATTAAAGGTTAATCCTAATGGACAACAGGAACCTTATCACCCCCCAGTTTGTGAGGATGTTATTTGTAATGGGGTCACCATAAGGTGCCTTTATGATACAGGTTTGGATTATGATTCAGTTGTGAAGTCTAGCCTAGTGGACCCAAGTCAGTATACCACAGAAACAGTGGAAATACAAGGGGCGACTAAGGACATACCACTCATGACACTTCCCATCGCAAGGATAACGGTGAAAACTCGCTATGTGGAAGGAGAAATCAGAGCAGCAGTGATAGATGAACCAATCTACCCTCTGATATTGGGGTGTAGATACGTCTTCGTGGGGAATCCCGAGAAACATGTGATCATGGCGACAGTGCAGACCAGGTCACAGAAGAAGGAGGAAGAAGGTGAACCTATAAATGCTCATCCAGAGGAGATGAGGAAGGCGCAGGCTGAGGATAGGACACTCAAGCCATGTTTTAAAAAATTGCCCAAATGCCACACACCTCCAAGCAAGAGAGAGTACTTTGTGAAGAACAGATTATTATACAGGAAGACATGAACTAGATCCACTGGTCACGGACAGTTAGTTCTTCCCAAGATACATAGGGCAAACTTAATAAGGAGCTTACATGTTGGAAAAGATGGTGACCATGAGAAAGTCGGTACCATCTGCCAAAAGATTGCTCGAAAATACTATTGGCCCGACGTAAATGTCGATGTTGAAAACTTTGTAGAAGCATGTGGCGTATTTCATGAGGGAACACCCACAAAGGGAAAATATGTGCAGGACCTAGAAACGCCACGGGGCAACTTTAGGCCTGAAAGGAAAACTAATTATACTCGGGTAGACAAAGTGGAATGGGAGCCCCCTTTTCACACCCAGTCTTCACTTGAATGGATTAACATGGCCACTATGCGACGAGTACAAAGAGTAAATTTTACCCAGGATAAGATGACAATCCCTCGGTCAGACTTATATAAACTGGAAGAACAGAAAAGAGAGCGAAGATCTCTCATAAGCAATCTCAAGTGGGGAGACAAACCCCAGAAAAAAATTGGTAGTGGTCGATTTGTGAGTGATGATTCTAGGAAGAAAAGTCCTCATTATAAAGCTTCTAATGGACGGGACCCGATGGGTTCCATGAAAAATAAGTATGATAAATTAAAGATCCAGATGTAACTTTATTAAGGACCTGGACGGATGAGAAGGCGGAAGAAACTGTTACCTCATCTTATCAATACGTGAACGAACTGACCACTCGTTTGAAAGCTGGATGGAAACTGGCAAATGATAATTTGAAACAAGCCAGGAAGAAACATGCAGCATATTTTAATAGGAAGGCAAAGGACAGAGAACTAGCTGTGGGAGAGAAGGTGCTGCTTCTACTACCCGGTAGCCAGAATAAATTACAAATTGGTTGGCAAGGTCCCTATACGGTTCTAGAGAAGGTGTCTAGAACAAACTATAAAATTGACAAAAAGGGGAAGGAGACAGTTTATCATGTAAACTTATTAAAGAAGTATCTGGACAGACCACTCCAGGAAAGCACCCCCTTACTGACCTTAGCTATCGCAACTCAAATGCAAAAGGAACCACTCACCTCACATGAATACCCATTACATCCTTGTGAAACAGCAGCACAGGTAAAAGTCAGTAAGCACCTGACTAAAAATCAGAGGGAGAGAGTTCAACAGGTTCTGGAGGAACATACAGATGTATTAACAGATAAACCAGGCCATACAAATTTGCTACAGTATGACATGAAACTGGTAGACTCAAACCCAATCTGTATGAGAGCCTATTCTATTCCGTTCGCGAAGGAGAAGGCATTGAAGGAAGAAATAGATTATTTGTTGAAGGAGGGGATTATTTCGCACAGTGAATCATCTTTTAGTTCTAGTGTCGTTTTGTTGAGAAAACCGTCTGGGGAACACAGACTGTGCATAGATTACAGGAAACTGAATGCTGTCACAGAAGGACAAGTGGATCCATTACCAGACACAAAACAGTTATTTGCCAGACTGAACAAGGCAAAATACTTTTCAAAGGTGGATCTTAGTAAAGGCTATTACCAGATCCCAGTGAAGCCTGAAGTGAGACCTTATTTGGCTTTTAGCACTTCGGATGGACATTATGAATTCAGTATGCTACCATTCGGACTGAAAAATGCTCCGAGTGTATTTTCAAGGATGATGCGCAAATTGTTGGATCCCCTGAATAACCCATGTATCACGAATTTCATGGATGATATTCTCGTCGCCACAGAGACATTTGAAGAACACATTGAAGCTCTAGAGATGTTATTTAATAGACTTCGGGAGGCGAACTTAACTGCTAGGCCAACAAAATGTTGTATTGGATGCAAAGAGTTGGAATTCTTGGGGCACACAGTATATCAGGGTAATATGACCCCTGATCCTAAGAATTTGGAAAAAATGCAGAGAGCACCTAGGCCACAAACAAAAAAGGACGTGCGATCATTCGTGTCGTTATGCGGATTTTATCAGAAATACATCAAAGATTTTAACTCTATTTGTGCTCCTCTGACTGATCTGACTCGCAAGGGACTTCCAGATAAAATTATTTGGACTGCACAATGTGAACTAGCGTTCCAAGAGTTAAAGGAAAAACTCACTAGCAAGCCTATTCTCAAACTGCCTGATTTGACACAGGACTTTGTCTTAAGAACCGATGCAAGTAATGTAGGACTCGGAGGGGCTTTGTTGCAAAGATCATCTTCACCTGATGGGGAACTGAAACCAGTCGCTTATGCAAGCCGCAAATTGAATAAGGCGGAACAAGGATACTCCACAAGCGAAAAAGAATGTTTAGCGTTAATCTGGGCAATAAAGAAGTTTCAAATCTATCTGTATGGTAGGACTTTTGTGGTCGAGACGGATCATCAGCCTCTCGTATTCTTATCTCAGGCTAAGCATGAAAACGCAAGATTGCTGAGGTGGTCTTTATTGCTTCAACCTTATCAGTTTAGTATCCAATATATCCCAGGCAAATTGAATGTCGGTGCAGATTTCCTCAGTCGGCACCCCTGTGATCAAAATTAGAGTAATGGCAGACGTGAGGAGAGATTTTATCAATGTGTATCACTGGTTTTAGAACTTGCCGTAGGCATGTTTTCAAGTGGGGAGATGTGTCATAAAATTAACAAGTGATACAACGTAAAAATATCTCCAAAGGATAAAATGTAAGGATAAAAAGAATGCGTAAGTTACTAGAAGGCATGATCGCCCACGCCGCGGGTCATCACCCGCCATGGAAATTAAATTGCTGAAACGGTTACCATTTGAACGGGATGAGAACGGCGGATCAAAAAGGAAAAAATATGACTGAAAAATTGCGTGAGACTAGCAAGGCTAAGGAGACGCAATTGGGGGGGGGGGGGGGGGGGAAGAAGAAAAAAAGTCACGTTCCCCAAGTTGACATAAAGTAAGGAAATCGACAGAAGGGACCTTGGATATGATACGCCACAGTCATTTATTGGACGCTTTTGCGATACCAAGCCTTTTATTTGAAATCAGCGGCAAACGCAGATGCTTGAAATATTACAAAATTTAAAAAGTAACTTTTTCTTAATACTAATGTTAGGAATATAAAAATTAGCTGGCCGGATGGCCCATTCTGAGCAGTGAAATAATATGCTTTTATTTATACAGACGGATAGCTAATAATGAAGATAATGACAAAAGACTGTGTTGTTCACATCAGCGAAAGACTGCATTGAATCAAACATGTCACTAATTTGCACAAAAAACGCGACCTTGATACTCAAGTGTCCAAATCTAGTTAGAATGAAAGAGAGAGGGTGTTAAGGAGAATTGTGGCTAAAAATAACTTTTCAGGCAAATTTTAGAGGGGACGGATAGGTTGGTTCAAAAACCAAGTACGTTTTTTGTGAAAACGCAAGTAGAGACGGACGGACTAACAGATAAAAATCCATACTTGACTGAAGCATGACTGAAATGACTTTAGTGTAGGAAATTTGAATTTAAAAAAACCAAGGCATAGATTGGCCACAGACAATCATATTATCCGCGCTCAGACGAGCTTTTTTGCCATTCCTCAATAGTTGTCCAGTGATAGACACAGTAAATTTTAAGTGTGGTGATTTCAAATGAAGTAAATAGAAATAAGTTCAGGGACGCCATACTATAGCCAGCAGCTCAGCTGAGTTTTGCTAGCATTTCTGTGTTCTTTATTCATAATCTGAGCTGTGAGTTTTTTTATGTTGACACCAAAAGGTGGTGTCAAATGCTGGGTAAATAATTGACAGTGAGGACCCGTGCAGTGTCGCATCTCGGCAGAACAGCCTTGTATTGCCCCCAAGCCCGGAGAGGTGGGGCCACCCGATATATTGCCCCCAAGCACGGAGAGGTGGGGCCACCCGATATATTGCCCCCAAGCACGGAGAGGTGGGGCCACCAGATTCCAGCACCAGAGCTACTCTTTCAAAGTTACGTAAGCAGGCTGGTCTGCTGGATTTACACCAACTTCATAGACATAGCACCCAAAGTGAATTACTACTAAAACATCCCATTTCCTTCCATCATTAATGGACAATGTTTGGTAGGCTTAGACAGGGAGGGATGAAGCCACCCCAACAGCACATCTATTCATCGTTCTCCCAGGGAAAATAAAACTATGAACTGTAGAAATAATAACTACTCGTGGAAATTATATACGTACACACCTTTTATTTATCATGTCATTTATTCATGCCATTCACTCATAAATTCCAAAATCTTTCATATGTTCTGGCCAAAATAAAACCTTGGTTCAGAACAAATAAATTTAAAAAAGATTTACTTTCTAAAATTTCACCAGCTGAATTTAGTTCATTGTGTTCTAAATATTATTGATAATATTATATTATTTAATATCTGTGTGTGTGTGTGTTTGTATATGTCAATACAACACATTACATTCAGTACCCTAGATTTTAACGTAGCCACATTCATTAGAAAAAAAGATAGGTGTGAGGTCGTAGTGGTAGCAAGAAAGGCCTTCTGAAAATTCACAGCTACATTTTATCTCAGGAGCCTTCACAGCTGACCTCATACATCACACTTAGTAATATCACCATCATACAATACCATCAAAACCACTACATTATCCACAAGTGAAAGGTTTATAGACTGTGTCGTGCAAGCATAAGGTTATTTTATTGTATTCGTCAGCAAGCAGTTTACCTGTCATTTCAACATTATCCAGTGTAGTTTACCTATTTGTGGGACTGAAGACTTGTCCTCATATTTGTCAATAGTCCTGTCTCAAGTTAAGAGTAATTGAGTTGTTAATTCGTCTATATCATTTTTATGTTTGTTGATTGCATCATCTTGCACCATATTTATTTTCACTTATCACACACACACACACACACACACACACACACACACACACACACACACACACACACACACACACACACACACACACACACACACACACACACACACACACACAAACACACACACAAACACACACACACACACACACACACACACACACACACATATATATATATATATATACATTTATATATAAGTGGAAATCCTTCAGTCCGTGTGTATTGTAAACAATTCCGCATGCCTTATCATTGCATAATAAGTTTTGGTAGACTTGCTCCTTAGGATCTGCGGGGTAACGCCATGGGGTTATTTCATAATTTAATATTGTTATTATGACAGAAAAGATTATTTAACGTATTTCGAAAAAAATTATACATTAACCAAAGACTATAATCAAGCGAAAGAGAAATTCAAGAGCAATCAAGGGAAGTAATACAAATGTGAAAACTTTTTTTTTTGTAATAACTGCCATACTTTTCTGTATTTTACAACTTAGTTCAAAATTATTACCTATCCACTTTTAATTTAAGGGGAAATAAAACAACAAGCACAGTTGTATGTAGCACTTCCGTTTTTTTTTTCAAATATGTAATTTTAATGGAACTGAATTTTGTACGCAGATTCTAATTGTATAAGATCTGCATATATTAATGTGTGTGTGTGTTAAATAGCTCTGTTATAATTATGTAAAATGACAGACATACTGGTGCAGTTCACTCAAAATGACTAAATCAACTAGACATTTGTATATTTATAGATAACAAAATTTAATAGTCAATTATCGTTAACAATTGTAACATAAATAAGGGTGAAGTGAATTTGTATAGAGTCTTTAAAATTTCCTCATAGGTGATAGTCTGATTTGAAAATAGAGAATTCACTTGGCAGCTTTGAATGGGTACTCAGATGCCAATAAAATGTCGGTTAGTTTCTGCTCCAGCCAATGCTTGTTCTTTGCAGGTTATGCACTGGTTCACTCTCGTCACTAGTGGCCGCAACGCGTTCTTCGTAGTATATATATATTTTACTGTTTAGTAGCACACACAAAAAATTACGCAGGGTAAAATTATCAAGTGCACAATTCTACCGCTGTTTAGAATTATCAACTGTGCATGTTTAAATGGAATAAAAATCTATTAAGATTTTGAGTTTTTTTTTTAAACAGCATTTGTGTTAAACATATGCATCAAGCGAATTCAAATTGTTACAAAACTGTCTCGACATATATCAACACCATACCCGTTACTCTCTTTTTTCCTGTATGCAGCTGGTTTTAAGTAATTTTATAGCAAAAATTTTAGTTGTTGCAGAACACAAAATTATTAAATATATACTAACTGTAATCTTTTAAGGACCGTTAAAAGGGAAGTAATTTTGACTCATATTACCAGGTAAAATAATTTGGTTTCCACTGCTGCAATAAAAAGAAAAAAATAAGCTGGTGCTATAGATAAAAAAGTGAAAAAGTGAATTCTTGCCTCAAAGCATTACACCTCTGGAGATACATTCAGAAAATGTGACTGACTACAAATATGCAAGTTCATTCATTGTATTATATACGCGAAAAAGCTGAATCAAGGGAAATAATCAAAATGATAAAAATATTTAATTTTTTTTTTTGCAAGTAACTACGCAAATTGTTATTTTACAACGCAATTCAATATTTGTAATTACACTTTAAAACTTTAAGTGAAAATTAAAAGAAAAGTTAGGTTGTATGTAGCATTTCTGCTTTTTTTTTTTTAATGTGTAAATTTAATATAATTAATATTAAAAGGCGGATTTTAATTGTACACTCGTATTAACAAGATATGATATGCTTCATAGATATTATACAATGAAACATACCGCAAGGTCTTTTCTATTTGGACATGCGCTTTAAATGGGACCTTGTGTCTAAGTTGAAACTTACGCACCTCGCCAAAAAACGCCAGAACGAGGCAAACATTTTTAATTTATATATGTTATTATTATTTTAAACTCCGCTTAGGCCGGTCCCAAGCCCGGCTGAAAAAGGAGGAAGGCGGCCTGTCTGGAGGCCGTAAGGAGGCAGCCCCCCACCATGCTAAGGCACAACAGGCCAATCACTTGTTTGCTTTAAACTTTTGATTACGAGAACCAAGAGAGAAAACCGGACTGATTCTAAAGGCGAGGTACTGGAACGGACTACGGACTACGACTTGTGGAACTTGCAACACACAAGAAGTATAAATGGGAAAGAGGAGGAGCTGGTGGAAGAGATGAGGAAAGAAAAACTAGAAATCCTGGCTATAGCGGAAACAAAGAAAAAAGGACAAGGAGTCATGGATCTCGATGGCAACACGCTGCTCTACAGTAGTGTACCAAGATCTGAAAGAGCTAAAGGGGGCGTGGGTTGCATTGAGGCCAAAACCAAAAAGATAGTATCAACGGATGGAGCTTTGTCTCGGAGCGCATTATGGTTGTAAAACTAAAAGAAGGAGAAACCATAGTCAACCTGGTCATAGTGTATGGGCCAAATGAAGATGAGAGAGCAGATGTCAAGGGGGAATTCTTCGAGCTGCTTCAAAGGACAGTGGATGACTCTGCCTAGATGAAATTATCATGCTCGGAGATTTCAATGCCAGAGTTGGAAATGACCATGCTAGATGGGGTGAAGTTATCGGAAGATATGGAGAAGATACTCTCAATGACAATGGAAAGCGACTCCTTAGATTCTGCAGTGAGCAGAATCTGATCATTACAAACACAAAGTTCCCCCATAAGCGCATACATGCATATACTAGATGTGAACCAACAAAGAATGAGAAGTCAGTGATCGACTATGCCATTGTTAGGAGGAGCTAATTCAAATATGTCCGGGATGCTAGAGTCTGGAGGGGGCCAGAGATTGGAAGTGATCACTACCTGCTTACAATCAAAAAAACAACTGAAAGAGCCTAGGAACTGCCCAACATCACACAAGAAACTAATTAAACAAACGGGAGAAATGAGCATTAAGACCAACAAGCTGATAGAGCCAGAAATTAAGACCAGATATCATGGGCTTATTGCTGCAGCGGTGAGCAACACAGAAGAACAGCCTTATGACTTGGAAACCCTCTGGCTTAAATTCAAGGACATCATAAAGACAGCTGCTGCAGACGCATGTGGTGAAGTCAGACTTGGGAACAAGAGAAAGAGGACACCTTGGTGGATGTGAAGTGTAATGGGAAAAGAGCCTACAGTAATCTGACAGTCTTTTGTAATCTCGTAGCGTTCTATGATTTGCTAGCAAAACCATGCATTTTCTGCCTGTGTTTACTTACACAAGCGTACTTTTTCGTCTCGCCTCTTTTCTTTGAACATAAGCAAACGAAGTGTTTACAAACTTTCGTTACCTACCCGTCATAACAGGTTGCGAATCAGATATGTTTACCTCGTCTTCTCACGTGAGCATGTCTGTCAATCAAACGATACCTGACAGACTGCACGTGAAAAACATAGAATCTTTTGAAGTTCGTACTCAGGGGAAGTCAGAAACCCCTGGGCTCTTTAATCTTCAGAAGCGGGCATTCGTACAGAGAAAACCCGTTACACGTAATAAGTCTTTTGATGCCGGTCGAAAGCGCTCGACGGAAGACCGGCCGTAAGCCTTTATCTTGTAACTCTGGTTCTGATTCCTCGTTACACATAGTAACATGAAAAGTAACATCATCGATAGATCAGAGAAATATAATGATATATAAATTGTGTTTTCTTAAACCTGCTATCAGTTGTCACTCAGAATTTTTGGATAGTCTAAGCACGCAGTTCTAGAACCATTTTGCTAAATGTGTTATTAGCAATTCGTGGTGATTTTTCATTCTGATTTCTGGTAATAGAAATTAGTGCTTACGTGTTTAAAAGTGTTAGCTTTTACCAATTAAAAGTGTTAGCTTTTACCATTATAATTCACTTAGATTTTCTAGCGTTAAAACTAGTGAAATAAAATAACGCGTAGATATTTCATACCAGATGTTCAGTTATAATGTTGATTTTCACCATACGCTTTCTCACACAAGAAGAGACGGTTTTAGCTGACTGGTTACATGCTAGGCGCGACTGAGTGTGACAGAAATGAATTCATGCTTTATTTCATTGTGTGTATTTATTATAAGTGCCTATTATTTTAATATCATACGACTTAACTATCAGACGCCGAATAAATTAAAAGCTACTTAACGACCGGCGATAGTTTGTGATAATTGGTATTGTACGCTGATCGTTAACCGCGAGCAGGGGGGGGGGCCGCATAACACAATCCAACCTACACTCGCTTAGCGACGCGTGATAGGGTAGGTAAAAGACACCTGTGCCTTTTAAATTTAATCAGGACTGACGGGAGTGGATAAGTGATAGTCTTGTGTGCATATATATCGCTATATAGAATAGTAGCATTTTTCCATACATGTTTTTCTTATATTCCTAGCAGACTTGATCAAGAGCATCCAGCGGTCTTTATTTTCTTTTTACTGATTGGTTAATGTTGTCTTTTTCTTGGCTTGTGCGTCACCAATTTCATTTGTGAGCTAGTATTTGCTAACGATATACGAGAAACATTTTAACTTATAAGTTTAACTGGACTTACCAAACCCAGATATCTTTTCCAATTTTTACCAGCCCACTGGGGTGTAGAAAATTACATTAATGTTCCCGACATCTGACAGTCGTATTCAAGCGGATTTATCCAGATTTTACGTTGTGCAAGAATCGGAGATCTAACATAGAACTCCGATAAGATTATCATCATCATCATTGGTAACATTTTTTAGCAACCAGATGTTTCCCAATACGGGAAGTATTTTCCTCTTTTAACTGTGAACCCCAAGAGCACGTTTTCTACATCAACTATTGGCGGTAACATTTCGTTCATCCAGAAAAAACACACACCAGATTCGGCGTTCACCTCACTAGTCTTTGTTTTGTTAGAGGATGGACTGGGGCCAATTTGGGAAGTGAACCTGACATTCTATATATTCAGGAAAAATTGAAATTCCAAGGCATACCACCAAGAGTAGGTAAGAGTGATTGAGTGGCCACTGTATGAAAGAGAGAGTGAATATTTTTCTTTGTTACAGGGAATTTACCAACATTGGATTTGCTTAAACTTGTTTACTTTACTGGGTAGCATATAGTAGGAATTAGCTTACTTTACTATCTACTCTGTAACATAGTGCAAACCTTCGACCTTTGGGTTATTAACTTTTTGGGTTCTTTTCTCCATAAGGGGAGAGCACATTTATTCTGCTATTTCATATGTATGTAAATCTGAGTTTATTTGATCTTTCTTTAGATATTGGTGTTGTCAAGTTTAATGATAATAAACAACAAAGAAACTTACCTTTGTGTGTTGGTCAGACCCATACCCAAGTAACCGTAGTTTTTCACGTTTGTGTGTCTTGTTGTCACATAGCTGTGTGTGTGTGTGTGTGTAGTTAAACTTATATTTATATGTATGAGTCGGGCAAGGTTGTCTTGTACTAAATTATAGTCGTATAGATAGACTGGAATAGAGAAACTTACTCATTCTAGAGACATATCTATTTCCTTAAACTACCACCGTGAAATCTATTTCTCACACCTTTCTCACGTACTTATCACCGTCCACTCTACTCAGACGGGCCAAAAATAACTCACAACATATCTGTACGACAGTGGACAGAGGAAGTCAAAGAGAAAATAAGAGAGAAGACAATGGCATGGAAACAAAACTTAGGAGCTGAAAACACAACAGGACAAATGGAGAAATATAGAGAATATGTGACACTCAGAACAGAAGCAAAGAACAAGGTGCTAGAAGCAAAACAGAAGCCCTGGGAAGAATTTGGAGAAAAGCTAGAAAAAGATGCGCAAGAAAACCAGAAATTGTTCTATAAGACCCTAAAGAACACGAGGAAGGAAAAACAATGCCCTCTCAAATTTATAAAGGACTAGCAAGGCAAATTGCTTACTGCCCCGAAGGAAGTAATGGAAAGATGGAAAGAATATTTCTCAGAACTCCTGGATAGTGAGCATGGTGAAGCATCAGAAATGATAACCACTAGCACAGAAGAAAAAACCAACGATGGTGAAGATGACATAAAGATGGAAGAACTGAAGGCAGCACTGGAGAAAATCAAGATGGGCAAAGCAGCTGGCCATGATGGTATAACACCAGAAATGGTTAAGTACACTGAAGCATCAGGCGACCTATTACTCTTAAGGGTCCTATAGGCAGCGTGGGGCAACAAGACCATACCAAAGGATTGGGAGATTGCCATCATAACACCAATTTTCAAAAAGGGTGACAATCGACAATGTGGAAACCATAGAGGCATATCCCTTCTCAGTGTCACTGGTAAAATCTACGCTAGAATCCTAGAGCAGAGACTCCGACGCCTAGCTGAGCCACAATTGGATGAGGTCCAGTGCGGATTCCGAGCAAACCGAAGTGCTCAAGACCTAATCTTCACAGTCAGACAGCTGAGTGAAAAGGCTGGAGTATAAGATTGAGATCCATCTTTGTTTCATTGATCTGGAAAAGGCGTTTGACAGGGTCCCTTGGAGCAAACTTTGGGACTGTTTGGCAAGGAAGAACATTCCAGCACCTCTGATTCATGCTATACAGAGCTTCTACAAGTCTTGCAGAAATTATGTGAGGACAGCAAACCATAAGTCAGAAGAGTTCAGGACCACAACTGGTGTAAGACAAGGTGATATCCTGTCACCTTATCTTTTCATACTCCTCATGGACGATGTCATCAAGGCATGTAAGGAGAGAACAAGAAAGTATTCAGTGGAGTACTGGAAGATAGACAGGCCTGTATTTCAGAGCTGGCATTTGCTGATGAAGGACAACATTAGACACTCTTTGAAGGACCAAGGACTAGAATGGAACCAGGCCAGGAGGAAGACAGCCGATAGGATAGTCTGGCGCTCTCTCTTCCAAACCTCTACACCTCACGGTAGAAGGGGAACGACTAAGTAAATAAGTAAGTAGTATTAATATATATATATATATATATATATATATATATATATATATATATATATATATATATATATATATATATATATATCTTCTTCTTCTTCTTCCGTCCTTAGCCACCGACCGTCAAAGCAGTCAGTGGCCATTACGCCTAGTGGCGTCTTAGGGCAACAGCAGATAGGTTTTCTTTGCCATTGTTTCCCATCACGCCTATTGGCGTCTTTAGGGCAACGGCAAATCAATCCATTTGCTGTTGTTTCCGTAATCGAAGTGACTGGCAAACGGGTGATTAGCCCGTTGAGATATATATATGGGGGCTCTTGTATCTTTCGAGATCCTAGAGTGGTGAAGCTGTCGCTGGAGACCAGAATACCTACTAAAACCTTCTTTCTCAGTGAGAATTCACCTTCTCTCATTCACTTTTAGTGTCCCAAGTAGGCCTTTATACTTACGAGCCATTACCATAGCGGGTCTGTGAGATTTCATCCCACATTCATCTTTGTCAATTGACAAAACCCAAATCACCTTGCGACACCAGAGGCGGACTGAAATGTCGAGCAATCGGGCAGTACCCGAGGGCCCACAGTAAAAGGGCGCCCACTCCCCTAGCCTCCATCATTTAGTCAGAGAGGTAGTTAGGGGCCAATGAACATCATTACCCGGGGACCTAGATCACTATCAATCTGCCTCTGATCCATACTACTGATCAACATCAAAATTCACAATTATGATAACCATCGACACTTCAAGTATACATTTGAACGAGCTATAATACATCAAAATCAACTGGGGAATTTAATGTTTTAAAAAAGTCATCTTCATCATTTTAACAATTAAAAAGAAAAATTCCTCTTCATCCTTTTAACACGCACACACACTCAAAATCCTCCTGCTCATTTGAACACTAAAAAAAAAAAAAAAAAAATTCCTTACAATTTTAACGTTCATCACCGATGGACAGTTGTATTTACATGTGATTCCCCCCAGCGTAAGATTGGCAGAGTGGTTAGAGCGCTGACCTCTAGCGGCAAAAGTGCCTGATTCGAAACACGGTGGGGTCATTCTCCAGTCTACCCAGTATAAATGGGTACCAGACTTTTCTGCTCTTAGTTATGGAAGAATAGGCAGCGAAGAAGTGAACTGGTCACCCCCAACTCTCGAAGCAGGATCTGGCACAATGAAGTCTATAACACATCACTCCTCTACCGCAGTATCTGCTGTCGGACTACTTTACCTCTTTACCTTTTCTTCCTCCAGATCTTAAAGTTTCTGAACCCTGCTACTCGCCCAAAGAGGTGACGTCTTTCGGCGTGAAATGGCCAGAGACGAGACCTTGACGGGACCTCCTGCTAGTTGTGCAGGTGGTAGTATTATTATACCATCGTCGTTGATCTCTGGCGCACGTTGTGGTTAACGACTAGATAAAATCATTTCTCCGTGTGCGGTCCATTCTGACAATGAAACTTTCTAAAACTGTTCTCCAATTTTTTTTTTTCTTTTCTATCTTAGTAGCGTAAAAAGAATTTATGAACTACTTCTATTACTAAATGTTCGGCTAAACCTAGACCAAGATAGCAAAGGTTAAAATGGACGAAAGCACACAATGATTATATATTTACTAGCAATAACCCGTCAAACTTGACGGGTTTTTAATTATAGTGTGCTGTATCCGTTCCCGGATGAGCAGATAGAAGTACATTCTTAGAGTGTTTTTGGTTTCTTTCCATTATACAATATAATCAAACTGTTCGTGAACACCGTCATTTGAACGCTTTTTTTTTTTTTTGTTGATTGTAACTATTTTCGGGAGAGTATATATAATGGAAATAATACAATTTTTCAACACGGTTGCATTCCTCAGCTGTGACCAACGTACACACGGCGATAATTATGTTATTTTAGATTCAATTTAAAAGGTCTTTGGTGACAACATTTCGTGTGAAAGTGCGTGGATTTTTTTCAATGAGTGTTTCCATATATTAATAAGTGGTTTTAACAAAAACTTTCAAGTTTTCATGATTTGTACATCGGGTGAGGGCTCATGCACACCAATTTTTAGCACTTTTTCTTTGTCGAGCGCTAATAATTTCGTGAAAGAATTAAAAAAAAAAATAAAAAAAAATAAAACCAAAGTATTTGTTTTATGTAACACCCACGCCGCGCAAGTTGCACACCGTGCGTTGCGCACTTTTTTTTCTGGCGCGAGTTACTATTTCGAGTGAGACCGACCGACGTATCATACATCAGGAATTATGTTAGTTGGGATGGGATGGGATTAGTGTTATATTTGCCTTGTTATGATTTATTGTGGTATGTGATGTATAATCTAAAATGTGCTGTATTATATTGTCTTATATATAAGCTAGCGCTGGTCTATCACGCAAAGGTGCTGGGTTCGAATCACGGTACCGACACGCTCCAGTCTACACAGCTGTTAATGGAAATTTGACTCTGCTCTTTAAATTATGGAAGGAAAAGGCAGTGAGGAAGGGAATTGGTCACCCCACCTATTGATGCTGGACCTAGTTTGGTGAATTTTCTAACACTTCACTCCCCTACAGCAGTATTACCTATGGGACTACTTTTTACTTAAGTAAAAGCTGTGTTATAATAAGGTAATCCCTGTAATGGAAACACAAGATGTTGATTACTTCATTGAAGCCTGGCCTGTAAATTCCATATTTTCTTTTATTAATTTTCACTGGTTTCCCCTGATGTTGTTTATACCCTTTAAATACAATAAGTCTAATGTTATACTGACTTGTTTACAAAAAAAACATTAGTTACCTAAAAATTCTTCATAGTTACAGTATGTATGTTACGCCAACAGAATGGTACTCTGTGATAAAAATATATTTAACGATAAAGTTGCCACTCTTGTGAATCTTATTATTATATTGTGTCGATGATAGGAAACTCTTTACAGAGCGATACAACAGGAAGCAATCTGATCATCAGAAGTGTCACCCCGTCCGACAAGTGTTTCGGCCCGATATACTATATAATCAAGCTAAATCTTAATTTATTTTCATTTAGACTTTATACTCTCGTTGTCTATTAACAAACGTCATATTTTGTGATCTCAATATTTCTTAACGATTTGGCACAAGGGGGCGCCAGTGGCAGAGACGGAAAGATGTTGAGAGACGTTTCACATTTTCTCATAGTTAACTACACCTGATGATATATTATATCATTATAGTCACATAATGACGACGAAATGGTTGTAAACATGCTCTTTCTTTCACTGCTTCTAGTCGTCATTTCGTAAACATAAAACAGTACACTACAGCTAAATATTCTCGCTTCTTTACATGTTTTACGGTTCTGATTTATTTTAATGTTTTTTTTTTGTTCAAGAAGAAGAAGGACGTGGATCAAATCTTTCTTTGTTCACTTCATGACCGTTCATCTTTTGTGTTTTTTTTCTTTTCCATTTACGCCCCCTTGACCGTAATTCTACCCTCCGTGACGTGGTCAGATAAGGGTCATTACACGCATCAAAATTCACAATTGCGCACAAAAACGTGATTTTTTTTTCTCTTCGGTTCACGGGACGGAATGGCCGATAAAAGGCCGTTTCAAATTTCCAGCCTTCCGAAGATGACAATCGCCTGTAACCGGTTTCGAGATAAAGTTTTCAGTAAGGTCTGGTTCTTTTGTGTAATTTTATGTAGTCTGTATGAGCGCGCATGCTTGCTTGTGAGTGACGGAGTAGCTAGGCTTTGTCATTGTTAGCACATATTTGTACCGTGTCTGTTAGACCTAATTTTACTTAACCTTTCTTGAAGCTATCCTTGTCGTGAGTTTGTTGGAAGCATGTGTTCCACAGTAATGAATGAATTAGAGAGACAAAGAGAGACAGAGAGAGACAGAGAGAGAGACAGAGAGAGAGAGAGAGAGAGAGAGAGAGAGAGAGAGAGAGAGAGAGAGAGAGAGAGAGAGAGAGAGAGAAAGCGCGAGATACTGAGTAGTCTCATACAATATTGCATGTTGTACGTTAACAGCATGAAAGACTGAGAGCAGCAGTGTGTAGAAAATGTGGAGGCACATGGTCGAAAGAATCAATCAGCACAGCCTTTGAAGCAAAAGATGAAAAATATACAACGGTAGTTGTGAATGATTCGGGACAATGAACTGGTTTATGTTTTACAATAAAAAGTTAATTTATTTTCTTTCATATTCCGGTTTCGGAAATTACTGGCATTACTCCTAGTTACCTGAGAGTATCATCCCTCTGTACATTTAAAAAAAAAAAACTCATATCGCCATTCTGGCCGCCAAAAAGTTCAAGACAAGTTCAGCCTGAAACTTATACAAACAAACCTTGGGTTTTAACAGCCTGTGGTCAGACACTGGTCAGATACAAGCAACGCCAATCAAGCTCCAACGTCCAGCCAACCCCGCGCAATGGTAAAGCATCATAACCCTTGCGCTGGTCGCGGCGACCTAAACTTTGATGGGAAAGGATGCTGTTGAACAATGCAAAATCTCGTTCTGACACAAGGAATGTGAACTGAGTGAAGGCATGCAATTTTGTACTTAAGACACGATCGGTGAACATCTGCAAGGCTTAGGTCAAGGGTAATTGCTATTTCTTAAGAACTTTTTACTGAATTGTCCACTCTACAGAACGTGTTGACTTGTCTTCTAGAAGATTTAGAGTGTCAACACTGAAGACGGGACAACTACTGAAGTATTGGCATTATTAATGTGTAGTGAAGATTTTCTTCTGGCATTCAAATGCTGGCATTGTTGCAATTTATTACCATTATTTCCTTTGTAGCTTTTATTTCTTTTATTTTTTTTTCTGCAACCTGCTGCTACATAATTTAACACTCACTTAGCAGAGCTTTAGGCTACGCATCAGAACCTCAAACGATCATAAACAGAGGTGAAAATAATAAATCAGCAGTCATGTCCATGAGAACATTAAAAATTTCACATTCTGCGTTCATCTTCGTAAATCAGTAATGAAGTGTTCATCATGAAGACGCGGTATAAAACCGCAACTTGCCATTCATAAAGGTAGAAGAGAAGGTTAGATACGTGTGGGGAAAAACGAGGTTTTAAAAGATCGTATGATCTAAAACTAGATCCTTGGGATTTGTTGTTGTTTAACTAGGGCTGCTGAGCTTATCGCTCTTTAGTAGCCAATACCACGTTGAAGAGTCCTTAGTATTATCTACACAGTAAATCGTGGCTTTTCCTGTGGCTTTTCTGCCATTCCGAAACGTGTTGAGTTGAAGTCATGAGCTTCAGTTTTTCCAGCTTGGCTTGCATTTAAAGGATCATCACATCTGATTCCAAACTAGAAGGAAGAAGCATGTGGTATACTGTTCGTTCTCCGCCATCGACGGGGGCTCTCCAAATATGCAGAGCTAAAATACTGTGTTCTGGTTCTGGGCTCTCCAAAGGAATTTTCACATCCTTACAAAGCCACTTATCAGCTCCCTCTGCCTGTCACGGGGTCCATAGTGACATCTCCTGCATGCAGGCAACCAGGTAAAATCCAGAGTTATGCCTGGGGCTCAAGTGACTCCTCCAAGCTTGTGTGCAATGCTGGGTTCTCAAGAAGTTTCACCACAGGTGGAATCCCTGGAAGTGTGTAGATGTTTTCAAAAGTCAATGAGGGTGTAATTAGCCTCACAGGCATGATTTCACGTCCAAATTTACATAATATAGCATTGTGCATAGCTGGTGGTCATATAAGGATGACTCCAAATATGCCTCTATGCATCCTCGGGATAGACAGGATGAAGGAAGTAGAAATATAATCTTGTACACACATAAAATCCCACAGTCAGAAGTCAGTTCTTGGACATTAAAATTCTTCACTATTTGCGAGAATGAGGACACCGCAGCCAAAGGAAATATAAAATCTCTTAGTACAAAGAAGTTAACCTGAAAATACAGGAAATCAAATGGACGTATCAAGGACAAGAATGCAAAAGTGTTTTCCAACATTGAAGAACTAAATAGATCAGCTCCACAAGATGCCACAGACACCCAAGTAGTATAAATGGAGTTTAAATGTTTACTATGAAACATCAAGAAACGAAGAACAAGAAAAGAAAGTATGATGCTTCTGAAGGATGGAAAAGCTGATAGCCTATATCGCATTTCAACAGAGGCCGGCAGAAGCAGATAATGACACCTCCACAGTGATATTATGACATTACTTGGTAAGATATGGGAGATAAAATAAATACAAGAAGACCAGAAGGAATGATATCTGCTCAAGCTGGCAACAAAAGGAGATTTACAATACGGCACAAATTACAGGCATAATGTTATTTTCAGTGCTAGGGAAAATATTAAACACTAGCAGATAGACGCGGCATTGCCCGAGTCAAAAAAAAAAGAAACTGAACTTGTAATATATCACCTGGTTTGCGGTACTTCTGAGCCACCATTATTATCTGAGCAACCAGGACCAACCCTCCACGGTTAATTCTCGGATTAACTCAATGACAATTATACATCTCACCTCCAGCATATCTACTCCAATCATATTCGCCATTGTACCTCTCACGACCACATCTAATTCAATCATGTCTTCTACCATACCTCTTACCTCCAGCACATCTTCTCTAAGCATGTCCTCCACCATACCTCTCACTTCCAGCACGTCTACTCCAATCGTGTCTTCCACCATACCTCTGACCTCCAGCACATTACTCCAATCATGTGCTCTACCATACCTACCACCTCTAGCACATCTACTCCAATCCTTTCCTCCACTGTACCTTCTTCAGTTTGGTTAGTATGAGGGAGACCAAGAGTTCGCAGTTTCTCCCGTTCCATAGAAATAACCGTATCTTCTATGACAATTAAAGCTGTATTGTAAATGTCAACACTGAAAGCCAATTTCCATTTCAGGGTATATTAACTGAGCCTGATGTTTAAAATTTTCTGTAAGATCGTCTCTGTTTTTGATCCTAAGTGCTAGTGGGTCACCAACTCCACAGGTTCTAAGTAGAATGTCATCTGATGTTTCTTGTTTTGTGCGATAATGAAGACTCTAAAAGTAGACGAACCAAAAAAATTGCGACCTCTGATCTTGTTAGACTTCTTTTTTAAATTGGGAAATTCATTGATATACCTTGTATTAACCCAAAATTAATTTTAAGGGACACTATGCAATTAATGTCTAACACTCATTAACAAAACAACATTGCGTCCCCTGTTTCTGTCGGGGCCAAACCGACAGACGTTCGAAAGTATAGATTAGATGATCATACGACAGAGTTTAAACGAAGTCGTGGGCAGAAAACTGAGAGAATAACACTCTTTTTTTCGATAAAACTGATTATATACAGACCAGTATCTGCTAATAACAGATGAACAGAGCTTTGAACCGAACACTAAAATTCACCTGATTTGTAGACTATGAAAAGATATTCAGCGGTTTATACAGAGAATCGCTCTGGAAACCAATAAGGCATTATGGAGTCTACCTAAAGTTCATTTTCCCTATTAAAGAAAACGTATGATGACAAGAAATGCTGAATTCATCGTGAAGAAAAACTTACTGAACCATTTGAGACAAGAACTGGAGTGCTACATTGATGCC
Source organism: Oreohelix idahoensis (assembly GCA_024509875.1). Classification (NCBI taxonomy): domain Eukaryota; kingdom Metazoa; phylum Mollusca; class Gastropoda; order Stylommatophora; family Oreohelicidae; genus Oreohelix; species Oreohelix idahoensis. Next base: position 217,823 of record JAMPIV010011544.1, on the reverse strand, counting down.
TCTTGTTATCATTCCTTTTCCTACTGGCTTTTCATTGGATCATGAAAACAAAGACGTTGACCAATAGAAATTGAATTGGGTTTTAAAACACATAGCACATACCCAAATTATGAGAATAAATGCGTGTGAAAAACCCAGAAAAGTAAGAGAGTAGCATTCAGAATGGCAGAGACACCCATTTTATAACTTTATTACTTTTTTAACGGATTTTAACAGCATACACAGGGGCAGCCCCTGAAAATACTAAGGGCTTATGGAATTCCTAATTGCATCATAAAAAATCGATATGATAATTTTACTTGCATTGTTCAGCAGAGCAGCTTAGCTTTCTAGTTGAAAACAGGAGCACGACAGGGATGAGCCTTATCAACCATTATCTTTGTAATTGTCATAGACTGGGTAATGTGTCAGACAAAAGTGGATACCCTTAGATGATTATGATGGACTGCGTCCTGTATGTAACAGGAAGTTCGAGGTCAGAATATAACAAGGAGCCAAGTGGCAGAAATCTGGTTTCATAAATTTGCATAAGGAAAGTTGACGGGCTTATAATTTATATTAAGGGGAGATAAATTCATGACTTATAAGTTTACAATCAAAGGGCGATAATCCTTAATTGCGCCTCTTGAGAAAAAGTCGTGTTGTTTTAGTTAATAGGTAGTACGCGTGTCAGTAATCCGGTTTCATAAATTTGCATAAGCGAAGTGAACGGACTATTAAACTTAAGTTAAAGGGCGAAAACCTATTGACTTATAGATTTATAAGCAAAGGGTGATAATTTATAATAACGCCCCTTAAGAAAAGTAGCGTTTTTAGTTTGGAGTTTAGAGTTTGGTTTTTGAGTGAGTTCGACTAAGCGATTGCGAAATTCACGGGTGAACTGTTTTGTTCGGGAAATAATTATCGTTGGAAATTGTTTTACAAAATATAGGCAGTTCAGATTTTGACGCGTTAAGCATAGGTAGTGAAATATTGGTTCTCTCCCAAGTGTTTAAAGATACTAAGAAGTGGTAGTGATATTAAGGGGTGTCAACCAGACAATATGCCAATGGGTTGGTTGCTTTCTGTAGTGACAGAAATATGAACTGTTGTCTAGCCTCTTAATCGCTTAGAACGCCACCATGATAGTTATTATATTTAATTCAGTAGACAAGACAGTGTTCCCTTCTCAAGAATTTTGAAGTATTTTCAAGACATTTCGAAACCCAGGTATGTTGTGTAATTTAAGTTGTATAGCAAATACAAGAGAAAAACAATAGACAGTAGCTAGTCAGGAGATCTAGGAAATGGTAGACCAATAATCAGCCTAACGAGTAGGAAATGGTAGACTTTGGCAGAAATCACCCCTGGCGGTTAGGACTGTCTTTACCAAGATACGCCAAGCGGAGTACAGAAGAAATGAGACAGAGTCAGAAGAATAGTATCAAAAGCAGTAGAGAGACAATTGACTTCACAAACATAAAGATTTTAGGAGGCAGGTAAACATCAAGATCAGTAGTCGTTTTCCAGTCGTGAACACCCTAACATCTAGAGACAGCTAGAAAATACTAGACAGTAAGGAAGAATGAGAGAGCAAGACATTGAAATAATAATTGAATTGAAATTATGCTGTACAAGTTTGAGCAACCTCAAGGGAAGGTTGGACTCATTATTTCACACCTGACACGTTACATGTAAATAAACTTCATCATGTTTTGCACTGCTGTCGGAGTCAAGTTACCCATCTGGTGTTGATATCACTCGTCAACTGTCTATGTGAACTGTTGTTGTAGTGCATCAAGTAAGAAGTACTTTTATACCATCCACCAAAACCTGCCTACTGTTAGGGTAGTGATACGAACCACTATACATCATCATCAACATCATCATTAGGGTATTTGCCAACGGCCACATATACACACGGGAAGATTTAGAATACGCAGATGACATTCCACTCTATATATATATATATATATATATATATATATATATATATATATATATATATATATATATATATATATATATATATATATATATATATATATATATATATATATATATATATATAATATATATATATATATATATATATGTTATGATTAAAATTCATAACGATTGTGCCTATTATATGGTTAGCTCAACAGGGCTCTTTGTTTGTTTATTATATACGGGTCACTGATAAAAACGGGTGAGTGACGTTAAGCCGATATGCTTGGCTGGCTCACATGATTTAGAGGAGCAGAAGTACCAGTAATATTCACATCTAAAAGGACACGTAACAGCCATAATTTTGGAGGTCTCAAGCCGGGATATGAACATATATTGTTGCAGTAATTTTTCAAGCCGGTGGGCTACATTTTCTGCATGTGCAGAATATTTTTCAAGATGGCGGTGTTGATCGGCTGCAAGCCGGATTTCTAAGTCTAACCCTGGTCAAGCACTGTATGTGAATCGTCATTCCTTGAGCCAGAGGTTGAAGACTGGAGGAATTTTTTTTTCGTATATCAGATAAGTATATTTATTGATACATACAGTGTGTGGCTTGAAGAATCTCATTTGACAGGGTTCTTTTTTTATATGTTATATGTATATCTGTATTTACTTTTTTGTGAGATAGGCGGGTTGGTTGGCGAGGGAACCATTAATTCACAATACCAACCCCATGGTCGTGAATTATTGGTTGGTCTTTAGGTTTGGTTCATGATTTTCTCAAATATTGGGGCCGGCATTACAAAGCTGTGTGTTTACTGCTACTACTGAGATTACCATCACCATTTTTGTTAGCTGTTTTGCCCTGTTTATTTGTAAATTTGTATTTGTTAAATTGTATTTTATTTGGTTTATTCTCCATTTTTGTTTGTAAATCTGTTTATCTAATCTTGCTTTCATTCAGTTATTAGATGTATTATATATTGTGGAAATATGTCTGCCGTGGAATATTTTCTCAGGCAAGGTAAGGAGTTTGGGTTACAAGGACCAGCTCTTCAGAGTTTTATCATGGTCAATCTAGAAACGGTAGAGAATGGGGGATGTGATGATATTTCTATGGAAGAGAGATGGTATAGGAGTTATTGGAGGTTGTTGCACACAGAGAGAAGTCAATGGATGATTTAGACAAAGAGTTGATGGCACTAAAATTCATTCATTCATAACCCTCCACTCCCAAAGGAGAATAGGCCTTCAACAAACACATGCCAAGTCCTCCTGTCACGTGCCATCATCTCACGTTCTTTCCACGTTCTCATCATTTTCACCTCTGCTTCCATCTCTCTTCTCCATGTGCTTCTTGGTCTACCTCTGCCTCTCTTGCCCTGGGGATTCAAGAACAAGGACTGTCTTGTAATGCTATCAACAGGTTTCCTCAGCGTATGTCCTATCCATCGCCATCGTCGTCTTCTCATCTCTTGGCACTAAAATTGCAGGCCAATATTGATAGGTCGAACTTCAGATCGTTACAAGTGGAACTTGCACATTCTAAGGCGTCATTAGAGACTGTCTTGGATAAAAATAAAACTTTAGACTCTGAGGTTTAGGAACTCACATTGAAGATTTCGCAAGATAACGCCGCAGCCTATCAAAGGAAACTTCACATACAAGTCATGCACATTCATGATTTATCAGATAAAATTGATCGTCTTAAAGCAGGTACCCCGTCAAAGGAAACTTTGAAAACACAAATTCAGGCACAGGTTGCTCAGATTCAGGGACTTATTTCAAGTTGCCCGACTACAACCACACATTGAGAAAGCACTAAAGAGGAGATTGAAGAAAATGGCAAGGAAAAAGAGAGCCATGACAGAAGTCGAATTAGAGACGAGGATACTACAGGAAAATCAATCTCATGTCCCTCAGCTTCAGGAGTTGAAGTTGGAGGTAACGCGTCTTGAATCAATTGTTCAGGAAAAGGACATAACAATCCGTAATAAAGAACAGTCTTATGTGCAACTCGAAGATGAGTATAAGGAAAAAATAATCGCATCTGATACTTTACTGCATAAAGAGAAAAAAGTAGAACGGCCGAACTCAGAAAGATAAATGCCAGGCAAGGTGAGGAACTCTCACGGAAAAATGGTGAAATTATTAAGTTACGAAATAAGGTTGATAGCTTGTTAGATATCGTCTTAAAGCATACACTATTGGCACCTTCGGGCGACAACAGGTGTGATGTGCAGCATATAGGCAATACCAAGGGTGATGTTAACGTGTCATCTCGCCCTAGTAAAGAAAAAAACCTCTTTTCGAGGCAGATACAATTTCCCTCGTGATCACTGTCATGATGGTGGCCCTAGTCCAAACAATACGGCCGTATCTGGGACATCTTCTTGGCGACATGCCAACAACAGTAAAAACGGTGTGACGAACTGTTTAACAGGTCATCCTATACTCATGGGGGAAAATGTTTTCCATAATCGACAGGATCAGGTTACATCTGGGCGTGAGGAGCCAAACATAAATACTAAACACAACGCAAACTTACAGGATCTGAGTCGTAAAAGTGCAGACCAGTTCGTTGAATGTGATCTTAACGTGACCGATGTCATTCAGATTGGTTCAATTTATTTTGATCAGGATCGCTATACAAAGTTTTGTCTTCAAAAGACAGTCAATGCTGATGTTAGGGAAGCATTGGCTGGACCTTCCGGGCAGTCTGTCATGACATGCTCAAATGTGACTAATAATACTGTTCAGCATCCTCAGTGTAAACGACATGCTCACAGTGCATCTACTCTTAAGAGTGCAGATGAGGTCGTCAAAGGTGACACACAATTTTCTAATAGCGTTCAGATTGGTGCACTTAATGCTGATATAACGGATAGTACAAACTTATCTGATAATAGTAGACCCATTACATCTGTTAAAGAAGGTTTAGCAGTACCTTATGAGCAGTCTTCTACGACATGCTCCAAACCGATGGGATCGATTTCCGATAAACACCATACTCAGTTCAATCAGTGTGATACATTATATAATAAAGATCATGAGAAAGATAAATGACCATGTTTCTCATTTGACTAAGGGTGATTACACCCCTGCTCACAGTTTCGTGAAAATAGGATGCCTTATGGTAGTAATAGTGCAAACTCACGCACCGTTTTAGTGCGAAATCTGCCACCCGGCACTACATGGCACGCACTGTGTGACTTTTTCCAGTTCACTGCTGACGGGAAATTTGTACGTCTTTTGCCCAACAGTTTAAATGATAGGGAGGCAATTATTTATTTTTACTCCAATGTGGATGCACGCATGTTCGTCGATCTTGACAACAGTGCTTACTTTCGAGACCATTGTCTTGATGTCCAATTGATACATGATTCGGCACAACAAAGATTTTAATGCATTCTTGTGCACATTTTTCTTCTATAATCCTATTTATTTCAGATATTGACTATCTCACCCGCTAGTTCCTTACGTTGTTGGATTGTGTATACTTCACTCATTTTGCAACTTCTTTTTCTTGGCATTATTTCAGTTTATATTTCAGGTATCTCCTGAAGAACAAGTTCAGAGGCTTCCTGTACTAATTATTCTTTTCACAGGTTTGCAGTCTGTTGAGTCTTGTTGGAATCTATAGGAAATTTTTGCCTTATGTTTCAGAAATTACTTCAGTTCTGTCTTCTTTATTAAGAAAGGACTCTCCAAATAAGATTGTTTGGTCACATTCGTGGGATGTTTCTTTAAATATACTTACGTGTTATTTTTCAAAATACCAATTTTAAGATTGCCTGATGCTCGTTTTCCTTTTATCCTTAGAGTCGACGCCTCTGGATCAGGAATCAGTGGTACACTTATGCAGGAATTCGATGATTGTCTACATCTAATTCTGTATGTCAGTCGTTAATTGACACCCACTAAAAACTGCAAAATTTCGCAATGAGAGGGCGACCAGAGCATCACTTGCGCTCCAACCCTACGAGTATGATATTCGGGCCATCAAGGGCAATAAGAACGTTGTCGTGGATGTGTTGTCTCATTGCGTAAAAGACTCACTATCACCTGACAACACGGCAAATGCAGATACCTGGTGAGGTTACAGCTAACCTATTGACTGACTTCTTCACGTGTTGACTAATGGAACATTCCACTCTTTATGAACTTTGTTGCTGACAATGCTGATGCTGACAGAAATTTCCAGATTTATCGTTGCTCGGCAAGTAATGAATGTACAAACGCTCTGTGATGCATGCCAAGGCTCACAACTATCATAACTTTTTCGTCGGAAATTGAAAGAAAACGCTCAAGGACTCTTTTAACAGTACTTACAGATATTGGTCGGTTCACTTGGCACCTGATGATGATGAATGCTGATATCGCCAATGTTGAGTTCTACCTCATTTTTCTCAGCTCACTACAGGGATGTCTTCGACCTTCTGAACAGTTGTCATACTTAGTTTATGTGCATAAACACACACATTTATTGATAATTTCAGAATAATGTGACATATGGATATTTTGAATGCAAAATCTTGTTTTATGCTATTATTGAAACTGCGTCTCAAGATGAATGGACACAACTAAAAAATGCTTCGCAGGGACAAAGGGACGCAACCACTATAATCATATCGTGCTTAAAGTTACATTATAATGCGACTTATACGAGAATATAGCAGAGGATCATGGACTTGAATGTGGGACTTTACTGATGTATTAGTCCACTAGGTTGTATAATTCTATGACATTATTACTGTTAATACAGTGCTTTATTTAGCGGTTAAATAGTTGTAATTCGCGGGATAAGATTCGGTCTTTGACACATCCTTTACTATACTTACACTAATTATTGAGTAAACATTTTGAGGGTTCTCAAATACAATTATCAATTTGTACCATACATGAGCGTATTCTTACCTGATTGGACACACAACTTCGTTAGGTGCTGTCACAGGGTTAACCCGAAGGTTAACCAAAGAGAGTTCTCGTTGTGGTGCCGGCGTTGGCAATGGCTCAGATTTGCCTGGCAACCGGTTGAAGGTAGGCAGCAGGAGTGGGAGAAGGTGAATTTAAGACTTGGGGATAAGTTCCCAGCAGATATTCTCAGTGATTCTGGATCTCGTGACACTGTCACTCCTACCACTCTATCCCCCCACCCATTCTCTATTATAATGCTCGCGAGCCCCCACCTCCCCTATTACACTGAGTGAACAGAAGAGGAAGAAAGGAAGATATGTATGTCTCTCTCGCACACTTTCTTTCCTTCTCTATATATGTAATTAACGTGTGTTGGTAGAGCAAACACAACTACAACATTTATTGAATTACTTAAAGGTAACACAACATCCAATTACAATAATACAAATGCAATAAGAACTAACATTAACTATACCTGGAAAAGAAGATAATAGTTAATGCAAAAATACACAAATGAACCTTAAGTCTATACTATGTGATGATGATGGTGAATTTAATCTAATCCTAACTACTAAAAAAAGGGATATCTTGTTTCTTGGTCTCTGACTGGCTGTCAATAAAACTCTGGGTGTTTGTACGCCGTGAACATGTCTTTGTCTGCATTCAATAACATTGTCCGGCTCACTGACTTTTCTTCAGGTGACGATGGCCTGATCTTTTGTTCTTCACAATGCGATTGTTGACAATGCAATGAGCGGCTGGGGTGGCGTGTTCCTATGTTATGTTGAACGCAATGTTCGGCGGTAGAGACTTCGTCTGGTCAGCAGATGTCCACGTGTTGTGATGACTTTTGCTCATGTGGTGATGATGGTGGAAATGTTATATATATTTGTGTAGGTTGGCGCATCAGATTTACTTGGAGACGCTGTCCATTACTGTAGGTAATTTAAGATCTCAATAATTTTCGTACGCACTTGTTGTAAAAGATCGTCCGTATACTCATGCAACTTCTGATCAATAATTCTTGTAGGCACTTGTTGTAAAAGATCGTCCGTATACTCATGCAACTTCTGATCAATAATTCACGTAGACAGCTCTTAGTAATGCATCCATTATTATAGGTAATTTCTGATTACTTTTCTGTGTGGGTGGTTGATAGTAGAAAGTATCCTTTGCCGCCTGGCAAATTCCTTCCTAAAACCCCGTTGGTTGTTGGTAGGTTTGTTGCCGTTAAATATATGTGAGATACGTGTCGTCGCAGTATATCTGTTGGCCCTACTCATTAGCTTATCCCGTGATCTGCGCCAGACAGGGTAGTAAGACGAAGGCTGAGTTATCTCAAAGGTCCCCTGTCTCTACCACTGCGATGGATAAAATGATAAAGCCTATAAGTACCCCGTACATTTATGTTACGCTTGCAGTGTGTTCTGGTATGTGAAATCTTATCATTATAATTAATGACTACGCGGTGTTTACTGCACTGTTTACCGGGTAATGTAAGAAGTAAAAGAAAAGTGTCTTGTATTTACTTCGTTATAGTTACTGGAAACTGTGCAATCTTATAAATATAATAATTCTCTGCACGGTGTTTATTGCAACATGTACTTAATAATGTAAAATATATTATTATGATAAAACGTGACTGGTATTTACAGTATTATAATTATGGAAAATATGTATATAGATATCTGGAATTAGAATGGATGTATATTAATGATGTACAAACTATAGTACACTAACCTTGGTTTCCATATAAAGAAATCACTGACTTCATGTCCTGATTCTTCCTCGTGAAATATAGAAACAAGTCGGTCTGTCGGAATGCTATCTCTTAGCAGCCCTGAGAGACAAACTTCACTGGGTTATATCGTGTCCGAATGGCCGCTGGCGATTTCCATGTTTTCTTCTGTCATGTGAAGTTTCGTTCGTCTTTACTGTAATCAGACAACCAGTCCCCATTACCTTTAAAGTTTCTGTAATGTTTTGCTATGATCGCATTCGTGTTTTGCTTCGCCCAGACAATCCGTCTGCGTTCGTCTTTTGGGTGTCTGTGCAGTGTTGTTATTCTCTTTATAATTTCTTCTTTCATATTGATCTTCGCTCAGACTTTGGGTCTCCGTTAATCCAATATTATTTTGTCTGTTCCATGAGATCCGACTGACCACAATACTCATTGTACAGTTGCCTTGCCGATCTGTCTCCGTCTGTCCATTATATTCTATTACTCGCCAAAATAATACTTGTGTATTACTGCTTTTGTGTAAACACAACCGAGTCGTATTGGTGACTACCTGGCTAGCTAATGTCTCATTGTTGTGTAAACATTCCCTGCAAAATTTGTGGCTTTCCCATGACTTAAGAAGACCGCTGTCTATTTTGGACAATGGGTATTCACCCTTGAATGCTTTCTCATGCCTTGTAACATTTATCGGCCTCTGATCGGCTATAGGTTGTAAGAATCTAAATGCAAAATTACTCGCCTCTCGCGACAGGTGCAAGACAACATTTTTGTTTCATTGGCACCACAACACACTTTTTCTGACAAGTACTTAAGATGTACACATGACTTTAATTTTTTTAGCGTAAGATGTTGCATTTATTCACTTTATTAATATGATTGTCTGCCTCATTTCATCTATTTACGTTGGTGCATATTCATCTCATAGCGACCGCTCTCATGTATCTCTTGCATTCAGTTGAGGTACGACATGGTGTGACAAAAATCCGGCACTAATAATAAGTTGCCGCGATAAAAATCACATCATGAAGCAGCCTCAACATTACCCCTCACGCTCCCGAGCGTTTACTTCAGGAAACGCGCAAGATCCTGTAGGGTATAACCTTAAGCAATCTTACGTACAGATACACCTTACAGACAAGCAATCTAATGAGAAGTATCAGGCATTAAGACATATAAAATTATGAAGAAGAGCAGTCATCAAGAATAATCACATCAACAAAATAGCAACAAAATTTGAGTACATATATCCGGATTAAATATCCAGTCCAGAAGACACAATATGATGTCCAAACAAACTGGAACCATACTCTCGGATATAAAGTTCTATGTGAGATCCATCAGTCATGGTGAGCTGCAAACCGTGACAACAAGTCAGCTAACCAATTGTCCTCACCACGGATATGCTTGATTTCAAATGAAAATTGTTGCAGTAGCAGAAACCATCTGTATATTCTTGAGTTCTTAAATGCTTTTGGTTTCATCAACGTCAAAGGATGATGATCGACTTCAACGTAAAATTTTCGTCCAAGCAGATAGCGAGATAGTTTTTATATCGTCCACACAAGATCAAGGAGCTCTCTTTCTCCCGCCGAATATTTCTTTTCTGCTGCAGACAACTTCCGGATCACAAAGAAGCAAGGATGGAGTACGTCGTTGACAAGTTGCATCAAACTGCCACCGATTCTCATCTGAGAAGCGTCTGTGCGAATATAGAATGGTTCATGGATATCTGGCAGAATCAAAATAGGATGATTCGCGAATAGTATTTTAATTTTATCCAATGCTACCTGACAAGTATCTGACCAAAATACTTTAAGAGGAGCACCTTTGCGGGTCAAATCCGAAACAGGACCAGAGATAGAAGAAAAGTCTGGAATAAATTTATGATTTCTTCTTCTTGCGATCGCATCTTTGATGATTACACCGTCAGACGAGTTCTCATGATGAATTCGACTGTTGTTTGAAGTTCCTCTTTAACTCCATATAGCTTTGAATTTAGTGTTGAGTCATTGGGCCAGTATATCTTTCTTAACTGGTCATACAGAGGACAGTCCTGTAGAACATGCTCAGCAGTTTGTTCGTTTAATCCACATGTGCACAGTGGTGAAGCAGACAATCGTAACTTGTGCATGTGTTTATTCAGTTTGTTATGCCCTGTCCTGAGTCGAAAAATAGTTATCTGTCCCTGCCGGTCGAGAGTGTGATAGTCGTCTTTGGGTTGGTTCTGTTCTCTTCTTATAGTCTGGATAGCTCTCTTTTTCTCAAAGTATGTGACTTCATTATCTTCTTGTTCACATTCTCCTCCCTTTTTTGCAAGTTTATCTGCCTTTTCATTTCCGGGTACACCACAATGAGATGGTACCCACTGAAGTATGGTTCTCTTTTTGGCAGCTACCTTGTTTAGTTCATTTCTCAGATGCGGGAGTTTACCACCCTTGAGAGCTTGCAGGACAGACAGTGCATCTGTGAGGATGACTACCTGGTGGCAGTCAGAGTTGGTGTTATAAATCATATTTGCAGCTTGCTCTAGAGCTTGAACCTCAGCTGTATAGTTGGAACAGAATTTACCAGTGGGAATGTGCCTAGTCTCATAGTGGTTGTCAGGATATGAGATAAAGATACCGGCACCTCCATTCCTAACAGCATTAGTTGCTGATCCATCTGTATAGGCATGTATCCATGATTGATCGGGATAGCTTTCTTGGATCATACTCAATGTAGCAGTTCGTTTTTGCAGATCATTATACTCACATCCACTTGTGAGACCACTGACCGACGTATTAATTTGGAGGGCACTGCTGGCCTGCTCCCATGGTACAGGGTATAGGGTGGGCTTCAGTGGTGTTGTCTTCATAGATAGGTCTTCTTGATGCTGTCTTATAAGTCTTTTTTCCCCGATGCACAAAGCTGCTACGCTTTAGACGTCCCAATGCCAGATCATCTAGTCTTGCCTTCATTGGGTGCGTTGGCATACTGTTGTACTTTTCCATCTGGATCATGGTCTTTGTGTCTCTTCTATGGGACAATGTCTGTAATCCAGCAACCTTCTGCATCTCTGTTATTGGTGTAGTTTTCATGGCTCCTGTAATGAGCCTGAGAGCTTGATTTTGCACCTTGTCCAAGGACTGCAGGTGTGAGTTAGCAGCTGATGACCATGCTGCTGAGCTAAACTCTAAGTGTGGTCTTATTACTCCACTATAAATCTTCTTTAGATTTCGTTCATTTGCTCCCCAGTTGGTACCTGCCAATTTTCTGAGTATGCCTAGTCGTCTTCGGGCCTTTCCTTCTGCATTTTCAATATGCTTATTCCATGTAAGCCTTTGGTCAAATGTCACCCCAAGATAGGTGGGGTAGCTTTCTTCCTTGATAACGGTTGTCCCTAGGTGTATGTTAGCTGATTTGTCCTTGGGGGCGAGGGAGAACAGTGTTGTGGAGGTTTTGTCTGTGTTTATTGTGATAAGCCATTTCTCTGCCCATGACACTAGCATGTCTGCTGCCCGCTGCATTCTATAATTTGCTGTGGTGACATTTTCATCAGCGCACCAGAGTACTAGGTCATCTGCATATAAGGCAGCTTTCACTCCTGCAGGGAGATCTTTCACCAGGTCATTGATGTAAACAAGGAAGAGTGTAGGGGAAATTACTCCTCCTTGAGGTACCCCCTGATGGAGCAACACTTTTCTGCTCTGCAGACCGTCAAGAGTGACTCTAGTTCTCCTGTTATGCAAGTATGACTGGATCCATTTCATCATGTTGCCTTGGATTCCACCTCTCCCAAGTTTTGCAATGAGGCCATCTTTCCACACCCTGTCAAAGGCCTGCTTGAAGTCGACCCAGATCGTTAGGACCTTTTTCTTCTCCTGAAAGGCATCTTCTATTGCTTGAGACAAGTAAGTAACTTGGTCTTCTATACTGTAGCATTCTCTAAATCCAGCTTGTTCCGGCACCAGGATCTGCTCAGACTCTAAATACCATTTCAATCTGTGGTTGACTATTCGCTCCATAGTCTTCCCAACACAGCTTGTGAGACTGATTGGCCGGTAACTTGCAGCCTCGGTCTTACATTTCCCTTTCTTTAGTATGGGTATTGTGATGGCTTCTCTCCATACTTGGGGTACCGTTCCTTTCAACCAGCTGTGGTTGAATATCTCAAGCAGTTTTGTCTTTGCTGCTGAGCTCAGATTTACTAGCATTTCGTTGCTGATTTTGTCTGGGCCGGGTGACTTTTGAAACTTAAGCTTGGAAATAGCCTTCTGTAGTTCTCCTAGTGTGATGGGTTCCCTCATTGGGGCAGGAGTATCTGTCTGTCCCATGGTTGCCAGTATTTCTTTTCTTATCTCTCTCTGATGGTCTATGTTAATGGGTAAGTTGCTTTCTGAACTGTATCTTCTAGCAAACAAGTCTGCAGCTTGTTTTCCTCTGAAAAGTTTGCCACCTTCATCCAATGTGATAGTCTGCCTTGGTGAGGAACACTCTTCATTTAGAGACTTGACTAATCTCCAAAGTTTCCTGCCGTCTTTCTCAAGGTTCAGCGATGCCGTTTTAGTTCTCCAGCTTTTCCGTTTTTCTTCTAGCTTTGTTCTCTGAAACTCTGCTACAGCCTTTTTCCATTTGTTGTGAGTTTCAAGTGAAGGCTGAGACTCTGCGTTCTTTCTAGCCTTGTCCATAGCTTCCTGACGTTCTTGGAGTGTGCTGGACCAGTATGGTATGTAGTTACGCCGGCATCCTTTGGGAATGGTTTCTTTTGCAGCTTGTAGTATGCATCTGTTGAAGTCTTTTACCACTTCATTAATATCTCGGTTCTGTACCTTGAGGGTAGACAGCAGCGTGTTCACCTGATGCCTGAATAAACCCCAGTTGGCTTTTTTGTAGTTCCATCTTGTAATGGCTGGGCCTGTACTGAGAGTTGCACTCTGGACAGTAAGAAAGATTGGGCGATGGTCGCTTCCCCCTAGTTGATCTCCTACTTCTCTACTAATAGATCCAGCTATATCTGGTGTGGAGAAGGCAAGATCTGGTGTTGAAGTTGTGTGCCATCCTCTGGAGTAGAAGGTAGGAGTATCTGTGGCATTATTGACTAGGATTAGGGAGTGATCATCTTGCCAAGTTTCAACCTCTTCACCTCTGTGATCCAGATGGTTATAGCCCCAGCTCTGGGAGTGGCTATTAAAGTCTCCAACTGCTATAAAGTTGGTGGCTGGTACCTGTATAGAGCTGAGACTCAGAGGTTTGTTGTTCGGACAGTAATAGTTCAGGAGTTCTATTTCCATCTTGTCTACCTTTATCTGCAGCAGCTGATATTCTGCTCCATCCATGAAGGTTTTCCTTTCGTGTGCAGGAATGTTATTCCTTACAAGAGTAAGTACTCCTCCTTTTCGTCTATCTTTTCTGTCGGATCTGAAGCATTGATATCCCCTTATTTTAAAGGTTTGATCTGCTTTCAAGTGAGTCTCTTGGATACAGCAAACACTGACTTGCTTCTCATACAAGATGTTTTCCAGCTCTGTCTTTTTGCTGTATCCAGCCTGCTTGCTGTTCACTCCCTCTGCATTCCAGTGCATTATGACAAGTGGCACTCTGGGTTTCTCTTTTTTCTGTTTTGTTTTGGTCAGTAGTTCTCCTCCGCCGTCTGCTGACTCCACAAGACGGTCTAGAGGGTCCTCCAGTAGCTGAGGGTGGGCTCTGTCGAGGCTCAGAGCCCGGCACTGCACCTGCCTGGTGGAGCTCCACAGGGCGAGCACCAGAACGAGATTTATTTGACGGTGTACTCTCCATAGAAAAAAAAAAAAAGCGAGTTGCATGATACTGTGGTTTCCGGTGCGCCTTCTGGCCCAGTATCTACGACTTTAGCACCTGCTCAACGGGAGAGTGGGCTCATCCCTAATCTGTTTATGTTCCCAGTAGTAGACTATTCGCAAGCAGCCTGGGGGTGTCACTGCTCTGCGCGGACCTTGTTTACCGAGGCGGCGTCCGAGCTCGTATGGTGAAAATATGGTTGCGTTATCTTCAAAATAGCCCTGTCTTTCCCGTGGCTTTTCTGCCATCCTGCAACTTTGAGTTAGGGAGTTCTGAGCTCCAGTCTCTTTCCCAGGCGTTTTATCCTGGCCTGGCACGCATACAGAGGACCCCACTTCTGGTTCTAAGTTAGCAGTTGGGGATAGGTGGGGTAGCACACTGTGCATTCCCCGTCATCCAGGGGGCTCTCCAACTATGCAGAGCTTGCACAATGCTGTGCTCTGGTTTTAGGCTCTCCCAAGGAATCCTCACGTCCTGCACAGAGCCACTTCCAGATACCCACCACCTGCCAACCCTCCATTGTAGAAATCTCCTGCATGCGGCCATCCAGTCAAGAGCCAGTATTAAGTCTGGTGCCCAAGTGATCCCCCCAAGCTCAGTGTGCAATGCTGGGTTCTCATCATGCTGCAACACAGGGGGGATTGTGATGCTCAGCCATCTCTCTCAATTCTGCACCGATAAGTGACATCGGGGACTTAACTGTGCCTCAGTGCTGGGAGGCCCCGTTTCCGGGTACACCACACACAGCCAATTGAGGCAACGGTCGCCGTGGGCGTGATAGACGACAAACAGTGAAGAATGAGGCAAGAAAGCATTTAACCCATGAAGTGGGGGTGGATTGGTGCAGACCAGAGCATGTACCACTCGCCGGTGGGTTCTGCATCTACACCTATAGGGTTCCACCCACTCCTCAGCCCATTTAGTCTGGCCCCTCACCCAGGACCTGTCCGGCTTGGGTGACCCTGCCAGGAGTAAAACTCCCGCCGGCATAGCTCCCGGGATCATTGGGGCGCTCAAGCTCTCCAACCACGGCAAGGTAGGTTTACATGTGGAGAGTAAATTTATGATAATAATTAATTAACCCTAGCAAACTAAGGATCTCTTTCTTATTTTTCGGTACCTGGATGTTCAGAATTTTATTTACAAGATTATCAGAAGGATAGAGCCGATGATTACCGATTTTATGGCCCAGGAAAGATATTTTCTGAAAACCTATCTGTACTTTCGAAGGTCTAACTGTCAAATGATGTTTTCTTAGCTGTTCTAGCAAAGAAATGAAACCTACAATATGTTCTTCCCATGTGTTATGGAATAAACAAATGTCATCTATATATGTGATGACATCGGGTCTATCGCCAACTAAACGGCGCATCATGCGGACAAATGTCACAGGTGCATTCACCAACCCGAAACACATATAATTCCATTCAAATAAACCTCTTGGTGTGGAAAATGCTGTTAAATGTCTAGAATTTTCAGACAACGGAATTTGCCAGTATCCCTTTGCCAAATCCAGTTTAGTAAAGAATGTAGCGTTAGCCAGCTGTGGAAGAAGATCTTCCAAGATTGGAATTGGCTCAGCATCTGTGGCTGTAACTTGATTCAGTTTCCGAAAATCAATACAGATGCGTAAAGATCCATCTGGTTTCTTCACCAATACCATTGGAGAAGAATACGAAGATGAAGAGTTTGAAATAATACCCATTTTAAGCATATCTGAAATTTCTTTATCCACCTTATCTCTATAGTGAAGAGGAATATTATATGGTCTGATTTTAATCGGAGTAGAATCAGTGATCACGATCTCGTGAGATATTAAGTCAGTATGCCCCGGATGTTCTGAAAATACGTCAGAGAAAGAACGTAAAACATCAAGGATCTGAATTTGTTCAGAATGCGAAAGTGATGAAGAAATAGAAACATCCAGCCACGTTTCATGAGCAGAAATAGAAGGTAAAGTAAATTCCAAAGGAATATCAGATGTAGCATTCTCAGACTGAACAATAGCACATGAGGATCGATGAACCTCATCCAAGACATCTACCAATTCCGATGGTCTTGGAGTGTATAATTTCAACATATTTAGATGATACGTTTTAATTTTACCCTTGATATCAATTGAGCAATCAACATCCGTGATCTTTTTCACCACTTTGTATGGCCCCTGCCATGAAATTAACAACTTATTTTCATTAATAGGTAGAAGTAGTAAGACTTTATCCCCTGGGATAAATGATCTTAGGGTACGAGATTGGTTATGTAGCAACCTCGATCTTTGAGTTGCCGTTTGAATACTCTGTGATGCAATCTGACATGCATCCACTAACCTTTGTCGTAAATCAACAACGAACTCGTAACTACTGCTAGTTGCGTCATCCTGAGAAGTACCAAGGATTAAATCATTTAATAAATACAACGGGCCTCTCGGATTTCCTCCATAGACGAGTTCAAAGGGAGAGAACCCGGTGCTCTCCTGAGGGATCTCTCTGTATGCAAATAAAATCGATGGGAGAATTTTATCCCAGTCCCGAGCGTGTGCATCAGTAACCTTCCGAAGCATTAACTTAAGAGAACCGTTAAATCTTTCACAAACCCCATTTGAACTTGGTCTATAAGGACTTGTGAATGAATGTTTTATGCGATATAATCTCTCTATCGCGCTCATTAGTTGAGACTTAAACTGTATACCTCTATCAGATAGTATTTCCTCAGGAAAACCTATCCTTGAAAGAATTAAGTTTAAAGCTTCCACAACTGATTCGGTACTAATGTTTTTAACGGTATGGCCTCCGGCCATCTAGTGAACAAATCAATGCACGTTAAAATATACTGAAACCCTCGATCCGACATTATAGACAGTGGACCGATGATATCTATAGCTAGTTTCCTAAATGCGCGCACAGGCACATCTGTGACTTGCAAGGGTGCTGTCTGATTCTTACCCCTGCGTGCTACTTTTTGACAAATATGACAAGATCTACTGTATCTTTTTACATCTGTGTTGATACCAGGCCAATAAAAATTTGTAGTAATTCGAAACAAAGTCCGATTACGACCTAAGTGTCCTGCCATTGGTACGTCAAGACCTGTATTTAAAACTAAAGGTCTAAAACTGTTTGGTACCACAATCTGTTTCTTTACCTGATTAACTCCTTTCTTAAAACATCGGATCAAAACATTGTTACGAAACTCAAACCAGTATGATGAGGTCTTCGTGATTTTAATTTGTTTTGTTTCAGCCAAAGTGAATAATTTCTTTAAAGATTCATCCTCATTTGGTTTTTGAGTAAAGATAATCGGAGAAATGTTTTGAGCATTTCTCAGTGGCGTCTCCTCCATGACAGATGGAGATGCATCGGTCAAAATACTCGCTTCATGCTGAGCTCTTGTAGTGACCGCATTCGCCATCAATGGGTGCTTGCTGACCCACTCTGCAATTTCCTCAGGTGAACTGTCTTTTACACCTGGAATGTTACCAAGGATCACGTCACTTACAGGATTCTCCAAGCCACACACGAGTACAGTCCCTGAATAAAATGGTGTGTCGATCTCCGCCTTTGCCATGGGAAACCATTCAATGTTACCTCCAAAAGTAACACATTTTAGTGACTTTCCTGTAAATGATGATTTATCTAGCAACGATTTCTGTATCCCGACAATCGTACATCCTGTGTCACGAAGAATGGTGGGTGGTCTGTCACCTATAAACCCTTTGTGTACTGTAAGGCGACCGATAAAATCACAGACAGACATGGCCGGTAAAATATGGCCACACAAAAGTCTAGTTTTAGCACCTGGCTCATAAAGTGTATTACACTCAGTGCAATTGTTATCTTTGCTTGAGCGTACAATGCATGCATTAGCCTGTTCAACATGGCTATCGTGACCACAAAGTGGGGTACAGACGTTAGCATAGTCTGATTTCCCTTTTGCCTGTTTACAATCATTTTTGTGATCAGCTTTGTGATTGCATTGTTTACCGTGCTTATTGTTTACTTCACTTAAATGACACCTACCATTTCCATTGGAGAGTTCACCTGAAGTTCTTCTATCATATCTGTGATATATATCATCACTGCTATTA
The DNA here is from genome assembly GCA_024509875.1 of Oreohelix idahoensis. Lineage (NCBI taxonomy): Eukaryota > Metazoa > Mollusca > Gastropoda > Stylommatophora > Oreohelicidae > Oreohelix > Oreohelix idahoensis. Next base: position 199,374 of record JAMPIV010011544.1, on the reverse strand, counting down.
CCGTAGTGTTGTCCACGACCTCGGTTAGAGTAATTAGAATATCTATACCCACCGAAGTGAGATGGTGACTGACGGCGAGGAAAATTGTACCGTCCTCGAAAGGAAGATCGATAATCACTTCTATATCTGCCATCTGCACTCCTTGGGCGAGAACGGTGGTCACCTACTCTTCCGTCGTGGTACGAAACACATACAGGTAACGCATCATCAAAAGAAACCTTACAAATTTCCTTGTTTGGATGTGCAGACATATAATTTCTACCCAATTCTTGACATTCATTAATAGATTTTGGCTTTCTCTCCTGTAAAAAACTAACAAAATCTGCGCCACAGGTAGATACAACTTTATCCCTGAGCATTAGGTCAAATAATTCATCAAAAGATTTATTGATACCCGATAAATCAATCCAACGACCCAAGTACAATTTAATAGAAGAGATGAACTCTCCAAAATCAGCATTCTTGGACGGAACCACAGAATGAAATCTGGATCGAAAACCCTCCTCAGTGAGCTGAAATTTTGCCATCAAAGTATTGGCAACAATATCGAAATCAGATCGACTTGTTTCATCAATTGACATGAAACATTTCATTGCTTCACCAGTGAGGTAGTCTGAAAAGATAACAGATCATCTATCTTTTGGGATCTTCAAATCCATAGCCCTTGTTTTAAACCTCATAATAAACGAGTCCATGCAATCCCGTTTATCATCAAAATTTGGTAATTTAATTTTTGGATAATTAAAATTATTGCTATGAGAACCTTGTGGAGCAGCACCAGTATGTTGGGCATTAATTTTTGCAATCTCACTCTCTTTTTCTTTATCAGCCTGTAATTTCAATGACTGAAGTTCTATAGCATTTCTGTGTGCTTGATCTAACTGAAGAAGTTCCATCTTACGTAGTTCCATTTTCTTCCGTTCTAATTCTCTAGATGCTTCTTGTTCCTTTCTAGCTGCTTCTAGTTGAACCAATTTCTTCTCTTCAAGCTCCTTTAATTCTCTTGCTTGAGCAAGTCTTTTCTCTTCCAATTCCCTTGCTTGATCAAGCTCCTGCTTCTTTAATTCTCTTTGTTCCTTTCTTTCAATCTGTTCCACATAGTCATGATAGTTTTTCTCAGCATAAGCCTCTAGCTCAGCTCCAGATTTGCCTAAACGCAAACCTATGTCAACAAATTCTGATAATGAAGACATCTTGTGTTTTACGTTGAATCAACAAGTGTCAAATCTCCCCTTAATATCAATTAATTAAGTAGAATAAATTATGGCGTTGACTGAATTTATGCCTTATGAAGGAATGAACATACCAAGAATGAGAGACGAGCACAGTGAAAAAGAATGGTACAAGTCAATGATGATGGTAATACAGTAATATGTTAAATTACAGCACATTACAAGACAAATATAAAGGAAATAAAAGAAACAAAGACATGTTGACAAGTAACAACAGCTTGGTATAATCCCATGTACAATAAACAAGACAGAGAAGCACACACAATTACAGCAAATAGTCCAATTTCACAATAAGACAAGAATGATAGTAAAACAGCTGTACAGACACGTGACCCACTTACGTAAATTAGTGAATGAAAATATGGGACGTAGACTTGACGAAACAATTTATACAAATAGTGATGTTTGCTATGCAGTCAAGGACTAAAATTCCATTGTTATTTTCTTTGACTGGACAACCAACAATCACCTAATAGGACATCGTCATTTGCAAAATTTCCGAAGAAAATTTACAAATAGCGAGCGGCACAACTTCACATTTAATTTACACAAATAAACATGCAGATAAATAAAACATGGAGGACTAGATGTTGACTGGCAAAGTCTCTGAAATGGTCAAATAATGTCACGCATTAGACAAATCCAAACTCTACTTATCTTTCTTGTTGAACTCAGAACTTCTATAGATAAGGAATCAGCGTGTTTGTGCCTCAATTCAACTTCAGGAATACATACATGGATGAAACCATGTCTTGACTCTAAGTTGAACAAACGGTTATTTGAACGTCTGCCGGCTTTGATGACGTCACTGAGTAAAATTGCCAGATTGTCCTTTAACGTTCAAGATCGAAAATTTCGTGATTTGCCAGTATTAAAATATTGAATGTATTGAAGTATAGTCCGAACCGAATCAATTTGATGTCGAAGCGTTGAATCTTGACAGTCCTCAAGGTCAGGTCAACGATCTTTAATGCATCTTCAAGGAGTAACCGTTACATGGCATCTTCCATTGTGAAATTTAGTGAATGTACAGTTTTTATCGACACTTTATAATCGTATAGTTCTTCGAATGATAAAAGTCCTGCGTAAAAGTTCAGTGCAGTAGTCCAGCCTCAGTTGACTTCATATTCGTTGAAAGAAAAAGTTCTTTTCTTGATGTCCCAGGATGTATTTAAAGATGGAGTCCAAGTAGACGAACTTGTCAGTTATAGGACGGGCCTCCCAGTTATTTCTCACCTGTTAAGGGATGAAGAAATTTCCCGAATTCTTTCATTGTCTAGGGTCCATTAGTTTTAATAAAGATGTGAAAGTTCTTTTATTTTGATTTGGTTTGTATTGTTACATATTCTGGAAGTCAATCTTCTTGGATATCTCTTTCTGTCAAACTTCAATTACTGAGTGATACTATCAACTGTTTGAATGAATCTTATACTTTTATAATATCATTCCTTAATTCCATTTAACATCGGGGTATTATGCATCCCGGCATAACTAAAAGTTCATTATATGTTTTTCCATCAACATCGGGGGATTTGAGCGTCCCGGTATCTTTAATATTCATACATCATAATTTTCACTCCATAAACTTCGGGGAATGAGACCTCCCGGTATAACACTGTTCAATTATATTTCCAACAACATCGGGGGATTTGAGCGTCCCGGTATCTTTAATATTCATGCATCATAATTTTCACTCCATAAACTTCGGGGTATGTCGCATCTCGGTATAACACTGTTTAATTATATCTGTTCATATAATTCTAGTTTAACATACTTCTTTGTCTTGGGAATTATCGTCCCGTATTGACTTCACTTATAATCCTGGCATTTTCTCATGCCTTTGATTTAAAGCATATAGCTTACCATTTTCCTCAGAAATATTTCTTGAATACACACTCCAGTATACTGGCTGATACACAAGCCATTAGACACACGTCTTGACGCTATAGCGTCATATTCCATTCTCCCCTACGTCATTCCTAGATACTCATCTCATAGCGACCGCTCTCATGTATCTCTTGCATTCAGTTGAGGTACGACATGGTGTGACAAAAATCCGGCACTAATAATAAGTTGCCGCGATAAAAATCACATCATGAAGCAGCATCAACACATACATACATACATACATACATACATACATACATACATACATACATACATACATACATACATACATACATACATACATACATACATACATACATACACGCACGCACGCACGCACGCACGCACACACACACACAATCACAATCACACACACTCACTCACACACACACTCACACACACTCACACACTCACACACACACACACATACATACATATATATATATTAAAAACGCACCACCTGTATAATCCAGGAACAGAGTGTGAAATGTAAATATAAGTGTTTACAAGTTTACATATTTGGAAACTTTATTCATTTTCCTATGAATCCATGCTGGTCATTAATTTGTACATTTGATTGTTATGAAATTCGTTGCAGTCTGTGCAGGCAAGGGAGAAAACCAAAAATGCAACCAATAAAATGATTCATTCACACTATCCTCAGTATCTGGAATGTCTACCGTGTGCTTGCAAACAAGCGTAGTAGCGGCTCCGCATGGAACGCACAAGTCTCTGAAGGAAATTCCGGGGAATCAAGTCCCATTCACGTGTAAGAGCAGCTTCGAGCTGTTGCAGATTAGCTGGAGAATCTTGCCTGTAGACTCTGCGTCCAAGCTTGTCCCACAGATGTTCTATAGGGGACATGTCTGGTGATAGGGCAGGACAATGAATCGTCACAATGTTCTGCTGCTGTAGATATTGCTGCGTAATGCATGCGGTGTGCGCATGTGCGTTATCCTGCTGGAGAAGCTGCAAGTCTGGATAATTTGTGAACGCAGGAGCAACCAATGCATCCAGAACCTCATCTCGATATATCCCAGCATTAACATTTCCACGGAAGACGTGAAGAGGCAAGCGATGGTGAAAACTAAATCCTTCCCCAAATGTGAATACTGCCACCTCCAAATCGGTTGTGCTGACGAACACAGAAATCTGCAAAGCGATCTCCACACCGTCGCCAAATCCGCATACGTCCATCAGCAAAGGATATGTTGAATCTGCTCTCGTCTGTGAATAGGACAGCATTCCACTGCAGTCTAGTCCATCTGACATGTTGCTCTGCCCATTGCAGGCGCTGCTGACGATGTCTGTGAGTCAAGTTTGGCCCAACATAAGGTCGTCTTGCAGTAAGGCCTGTATCTCTGAGTCGTCGTATGACTGTCATTCGAGAGACTTGCCCACGTCTACCCACTATTGCTCTTGCTGTTTGACTTGCCGGGAGAGAACGATTCCTTAGGTGACTCAGCACAATATGACGATCTCTCGCAGGGGTAGTAACTCGTGGTTGGCCACTCCGAAGTCTATCCCGGGCACTGCCAGTGGTTCCGTAACGTTCATTGAGACGTACAATAGTGCTGTGGTGGCAATTCATCCTTCTGGCAATGGCCCGCGAGCTCATTTCGGTCTCCAACATACCAATGGCTCGTTGGCGGTCGTTTTCAGATAGTCGTGGCATTTCAAGCACATGTACTGGGTGTTTTGACTCAACGGCCTTTTTATACCGAGTATACTGCCACAACGCGTACACATTTTCAGGGTTATAGCTGTTGGGAATCGTGTTGCACGTGTAACTTTCATTGTTTTCATGTAGTCTGTACACAAACCGGTGGGTTGAATCATGCACTTTCCATTCCAGCAGCCATTCGCTGTCTACCTCATGACAAACACGGGGAAAATCCATTCCCGCACCTTTTTTTTCCAGCTTCTCGGCATCAGTATATATAATAGTGGTGCGTTTTTAATGTGCTTCAGTATATATATATATATATATATATATATATATATATATATATATATATATATATATATATATATATATATATATATATATATATATATATATATATATATATATATATATATATATATATATATATATATGGCCAGCAAGTGGGGCTGAACATTAATTTCAAGAAGACAAAAGTAATGACGCTCAATGTAAGAAATCCTGCACCGATTAAAATGAGGAACCGAAAGCTAGAAAAGACAATCATAACTGTAGCATAGTAGCACGCAATTACATCAATAATAGAATAATTAATCCAGAACAGCCTTTGACAATCTAAATAACATTGGGAAATCTTCCCAATACAGTACAAATACCATATTAAGAATATTTGGGAGTGGTGTACTTTCGTTCTTCTTTACTGAGCTGAATGTTTAAGAGTAACAAAAAAAAGGAAATATATGTATACAGTCGTCTTTCCATACAACCTGCCGAAGGACAATTCTATGAATTTTTTTCGCCGAAAACCGCCACTATAGAAGAGCGGCGTACTCGGAGCAATCATTAAGATATGCACACCATCATAGCGGATATATGCCAGATGACTTGGTCATGTCCCCAGAAGAGACCCCGACATTATCACCAGAACTGCTATACTATGGACTCCAGAAGGTAAGTAAAGAGAAGCTCATCAAAAACAACTTGGCGGAGAACTGTGGAGGCCGAGATGCAATGTATGAATCAGAGTTGTGATGCCGCACGAAAAATGCCCACCGATTATAGGAAAAAAAGTCACAGAACAAAAAAGTCACAGAAAAAAAAATCACAGCAAATAAAGTCACAGCAGAAGAAAAAAATCACAATACAAACACAACACACACAAATATGTATGCACACACACGCTATGCAGGACTACAATCTTAGCCCTGTTTCTGCGTCTTTCTGTAACTGAAATGTTAATTCTTGAATCTTCTTTTTTATGTTAATATGTCAGTCAGTCTCAATAGAGTAATGTACAGAGCTGATGGTAAATTAATGAGTGTTGCTTTAAAACTTCAAAATAAAACAGAATCATTAAATCTTTGCATCAATGGATAACATCATTCTGGAATGGATGAAGGGAAATCAGGTGAAATCGAATACGAATTGAGAAAAGGTTAAGTGTCACGATAAGATATTTTCAATCTGTGCAAATCATGTATTGTCAATAAATGATGACTTAAAGGTTTTTGTTTCACTTCGTTACTTTGATCAACACATTAACTACCGCAAGCCGCTGTCAGCGGCTCACAGCATAATCACATTTGGACCGCAAGCCGCTCAGAGCGCGAATCTATTTTTAGTAATAAAACGAATGAAAAATGTACTGAAACACTCTCTGATCTGGTTCGAGATTTTAAGTTGCCACCGGAAAACAAATTCCCAAAGCATAGTTGTTGTAGAACACTGGAAAATTGATATTATGTTCATATTTTTCAGCGTTTTGGGTTAGTTACCAAATCGTGTAAAACTGTTTACCGTGGCAACTGGTGATAGGACTACAAAAAAATGCGTGTATATCTCGTCTAACGGCTGAATAGGATAGAAACGTGTTTCAACAATTGACTGATAGATCTAGTGACGAGGACAAGAGTGAAAACGGTGTGCACATTGATTGAAATTGGGATTTTGATAGAGATGGGGCGCAAGCAGTGATAATTGTGAAAATATTGCAAGTCCTCGGCCATCGGAGGGCCGTTAAATAGCAACAACCTCTATTAGAGTTACAACCGGTGTTTATTGTAATAGTACATTCATTTATCTTTAAAATGACGTGTAATTCATAAAAATCTGTAAACAATTACGAAAACTACAGCTTACTTTGTGCAAACACCTACATGATGAAAATGGGAAAAAAACTTAATTCGGCCACAGTGTGTTTTTTAATTCGGTAGTTAATGTTTAAGAAACTGAATAAATCTTGTCATTTTTTTCAAAAAAAGTGTGATTTGTGTCCTGTGATTTTTTCCCTAGCCAAAATTGTGACTTTTTTCCCCCTTTGACTTTTTTCACCGCCAACAAAGTGGGGTATGTTACTTATGATCCACAGGATGCTGAAGTGATGGACTGCGCCTAAATGAATGACGTGTAGTTGTGGCGTTGGCTCTTGCACGCCACATGTCAGAGAATGACCAAGAGTATGGTGCTGGTAAGCGCGGCACGATTAAGAATTGTCACTTTGTGTACTTCGTACATGACGTGAACATGTTTTGGATAGAAACGGAATATAGTTGGTGTTTACCTTGTTGGGTTCATATGTGTATACTACCTAGCTGGTAGTTCTTTGGAACATGTTCAATGGGAAATGTTATATGATAACTCGATGTGTTCAGATTTTAAGTATATGGAGGAAAGTGGATCATGTGATACTATTATTGGATTGCTAGAATGTGTATCTTGGGAAATAACTTACATAGAAGGTCGTGCTGTTATCTTGTGAAAACTGTGGAATAAATATAATTGAATGTTGGACATGCATCGTCACTGTTTTGTTTGTTTGTTTTTTTTTTTAAAGTTTTGCCTCGTTTTGACGAGGCGCGTCCCGCTCAACCTAGTCGGTTATATTAGGGCGCATGTCCAAACATAAAAGACCCTTAGGTATAGGGTATATATTCTGTGACCGGTAGCTTGGAACTTTAAGAGTGAAAATGAGTGCAGAAAAATGGTTTAAGAAAGTTGAATAGAGTTGTTAATAAAATCACTGAGCAGAAGAGTGTGTTGAGGGAAGGGAGGTAACTCCCTAGGTCCCCTTTTGGGAGATGTAGCTTGGTGTTTTGGGTTTAGTATATCATGTGAATTCTGAATTATGGTGTGATTGATTTGCATAGTAATGTTTTGGTAATAGGATTAAAGAAGATTTATGGGTTTTGAGTGTAATCAGCAAAGGGAGATCACTTTAAATTACGTCCCTTGAAAGGTTTTGGTGAGCGAACAAAAATAAACACGCACGAGAAAGTGTTGCGAGGGTGAACACATTTTTAGCAGAGAACGGGGGGGGGGGGGGAATGTGAAATCGGGAGAAAGATTGAGGCATTCTGATTTTGGAACGCGCTTACCGTAGGATAGCAAGTTTGCTATGTATAAAGTTGTGTAGGGGCGAGCGATGTTTGACGGTTTATATTTCTAGCGAACAAGCCACTGAAGGTGGTTGATTGCTGTGGTCACAGTATTGTATCTAATTATTTTCCGAACTAACAAGACGCTCAAACGCCACCTTTAATAGATGATAAATAAAGACAAGAAAGACAATGTCGCCAGTTCAAGATTGTGTTAACAATTTGTCGAGACTACAAGACGTACAGGTATGTTGTGTTAGATGTAGAGACAATAGACAGTAGCTAGGGACAGCGTGGAACAAGTGACTATTGATACAAATAAACAGCCCTGATGGTTAGACCCGTCTTATATTAAAGATACATCGATTAGTTTCACCAGTCCTGCGGGCCTTAACAGGGGTTAGGAATCCAGAAGAAACAGAACTGTAGATGAGCGAGTAATCTTAGAGACAGCGTCAGACTATATATAAGAGAAAAATGATGGACTGAGAGAAGATTTATTTCAAAAGTTGCCTATGAACATTTTATGTATTATGAGATGGCCGGCCTCGATGGAAGGTTGGGCATGAATTATGATTTCAGCGGATTTGATGATTAGCTGTAAATAAACATCTTTGTTGTTCACCGCTGTTTGAGGTCAGTACTTTTCGCCTGATGTTCTCCATCCCATCATCTGTATGTCGTGTGATGTTATATCGTCAAGATTGGTTTTAAAATAGCATCATCAGCACATAGCTGCCAACTGTCGGGAAGTCAGACGAGTCACACTATACGACAAGTACATCATCATCATCATCAGTTGCCATCTCCACAACGGAGGTTGGCTGTAATGGATCTCCAACGTCTTCTGTCTCTTGTCTTGGTGGTACACTCTGATAGACTCTTTCCCATCCATCTCTTGATGTTATCTTCCCACTTATAGCGCTGTCTTCCCCTTGCACGTTTACCTTCAACTCTCCCTTCTGTTATGGTCTTCTGCAAGGTGTTATGCCTTTTTATGTGGCCAAAGTATTTTAGCTGCCGAACTTTGACCTCTCTCATTAGTTCTCTTTTCATACCTAGATTTTCTAGGACCTCCTTATTTGTTTTCATCTCTTTCCATGAGATACGCCCCATTCTTCTATATATCCACATTTCAAGAGCCTCAATTCTTTCTTCCAAATGCTTATTCATCGTCCATGTTTCTGCACCATACAGAAATGCAGAATATATATAACACTTTATGATTCTCAGTTTTAATTTATGAGATAACTGTTTGGATGTCAGTATATGTTTCATGTTGTTGAATGTAGCTTTGGCCATTCCTATTCTCTTCTTGATTTCTGTTTCACATCTGCCATCTTCTGTTATTATATGACCAAGATATACGTAGCTCTTGACTTGTTCCAGGATTTTCCCATTTACGCTTATCTTTAATGTGGGTTTATCGTCTGTTTTGCTAATTATCATAGTTTTAGTTTTCTCAATATTAATGTCGAGTCCATATTCATGACTTATACTGTTCACTTGCTTCACTAGTTCTTGTAACTCCTGTTCGCTTTCAGCTAACAACACGGTATCATCTGCATATCTAAGGTTGTTTATTGATCTTCCACTGATGTTCAGTCCTGGTATTTCCTGTATCTGTTTGAAAATTTTTTCGGTGTATAAATTAAATAGGCAGGGGGACAGCACACAACCTTGTCTGACACCTCTTTTTATGTCTATGTATGGTGAATAATTCCTTCCCGATCTTACTGTGGCAGTTTGCTCCCAATAAAGGTTACTGAGTATTCTTATATCTTTTCCATCAATATCTATGTCTTTGAGGCATTCAATTATTTTCCCATGATGGATTCTGTCAAAAGCCTTCTTATAGTCAATGAAGCACATATACATACTTTTTTGGACCTCTGTATATTTTTCTGCTAATCTTCTTAGGCAAAATATTGCCTCTCTTGTTAAAAACTGATGTCTTCATGTCGTGTGGTAAATATCCTGTATTGTATATATCATTGCATATTTCTGTGATTGTATCTATACCAAAGCTCTCCAGAGCTTCTATCATTTCAATGTTTATGTTATCCATGCCTGCTGATCTTCCTTTTTGTATCATATGAATGGCATTCTCTACGACAAGTCACGACAAGTACCATCAACACTAACATCATCCGCTGTAACGGCCACATCACAATGATTGATGTTGGCTGGTTGAAGAGCTTTTTGATTAAAGTTCACAGGCGTTATTACTGGGACAAACTTCGATATTAATCCTAGACGAAAATGAGCTTAATAAATGCGCGGATACAATGTTACTTGTGGATTAGTGACGCCACAGTAGTATATTGTCTACCTAGAGCTCCACAAGTCCATTGCTAGTCCAGGGTTGGTTTTGTTCCTGGGTAAGATTTTAGTCTCTATTGAAGTCATCTTAAATGACGAGTAGGAGGAAAGATAAGCAATGAATTTCCTCGCTAATTAAAACGCGACATACATTCTCTACAAGAACAGAGTAGAAGGAATTAACTAGCTAGAAACTGAACTTTCGTAGAAAAATCTAACTCGTCACTAAATCTTTGTCTCTTCCGAATCATTTTTAAGAAAAAATGGCCAAAAAATAAATAAATAAATAAATAAATAAATAAATAAATAATAAAATAATTGTCTCTTTTATCTTCAAAAATGGTCGATGTCCGTTATTGCATGTTATTTTGAACTTTTAAAAAATGTCTTACAGGGAAAGTCCAGCGCCATCTATGCTAGCAAAACAGACAATAAATTGAACAGAAGTCGATTATACGTAGTATTTTAGCTTCAGAACTTCGTGTATTGAGAAATTACATATGTAATAAGTTATACTTAAAAGATCAGACCTACTGCATCCTCAAGCATGCCATAGAAGGTGACCAATATGTGGCTGCGCATTGGGCTGGCAACCTCAACATGTAAAACAAATTACCACAGAAACCAACGCTTCAAGAAAATGTGCCCGCTTGGTGCAGGCTTCCTGCAGGGATCAGCGGCTGTGGAGGTTCCATGCTCCATGAGGAGCGTAAAGGACAATTACGACGGTGATGATGATAATAATGAGGATGACAAGTAGACATTCTGTTATGGCAGTTATGAGTTGAAACTGCATTATGGGAATGTTTGGTTCTGTGCACTCAAAAATTTGGCAAGTCAAATAAATGTGAAGATCTTAGCTAAGTAGGCCTACATTTGTTTCCTTAAGTTAACCAATACTCATCTGGCCCGAACGCCATTATTTCCATTCTTCACTCTCCCTTATGTATGCATGGAGGCATATCTGGAGTCATCCTTATATGACCACCAGCTATGCACAATGCTACAATATACGTACGTGGAAGTGAACCTATGTCTGTGAGGCTAATTACATCCTCGTTGACTCTTGAAATCATCCGTATACTTCCAGGGATTCACCCGGTGGTGAATATTGTTGAGACCTAGCGTTGCACACTACACTTGGAGAAGTCATTTGAGCCTCAGGCGTACATTTTTTTTGGCTTTGATTTGGTTGACTGCATGCAGAACGATCTCACTGTGGACCCAGTAATAGGCAGGGGAAGCTGAGAAGTGGCTCTGTGCAGGACGTGACAATTACTTGGGAGAGCCCAGAACTAGAGTACAGTATTTTAGCTCTGCATAGTTGGAGAGCCCCCTTTGATGGCGGGGAATGCACAGTATGCCACGCACTTCTTACACCTAGCTTGGGACCAGACGTGACAATCCTTTAAATGCAAGCCAGGCTGGAGAAACTGGAGCTCATGACTTCAACTCAACACGCTTCTGAATGGCAGAAAAGCCACAGGAAAAGCCTAGATCTACAGAGTAGATAAAACCAAGGACTCTTCAACTTGGTATTGCCTGCAAAAGAGCGAGAATCTCCGCAGCCTTAGTTAAACAACAATAACTCCCCCCTTATTTGTATATATATATATACTGAAGCACATTAAAAACGCACCACTATTATATATATACTGATGCCGAGAAGCTGGAAAAAAAAGTGTGGGAATGGATTTTCCCCGTGTTTGTCATGAGGTAGAGAGCGAATGGCTGCTGGAATGGAAAGTGCATGATTCAACCCACGGGTTTGTGTACAGACTACATGAAAACAATGAAAGTTACACGTGCAACACGATTCCCAACAGCTATGGCCCTGAAAATGTGTACACGTTGTGGCAGTATGCTCGGTATAAAAAGGCCGTTGAGACAAAACACCCAGTACATGTGCTTAAAATGCCACGACTATCTGAGAACGACCGCCAACGAGCCATTGGTATGTTGGAGACCAGAATGAGCTCGAGGGCCATTGCCAGAAGGATGAATTGCCACCACAACACTATTGTACGTCTCAATGAACGTTACGAAACCACTTGCAGTGCCCGGGATAGACTTCGGAGTGGCCAACCACGAGTTACTACCCCTGCGCAAGATCGTCATATTGTGCTGAGTCACCTAAGGAATCGTTCTCTACCGGCAAGTCAAACAGCAAGAGCAATAGTGGGTAGACGTGGGCAAGTCTCTCGAATGACAGTCATACGACGACTCAGAGATACAGGCCTTACTGCAAGACGATCTTATGTTGGGCCAAACTTGACTCACAGACATCGTCAGCAGCGCCTGTAATCGGTAGAGCAACATGTCAGATGGACTAGACTGCAGTGGAATGCTGTCCTATTCACAGACGAGAGCAGATTCAACATATCCTTTGCTGATGGACGTATGCGGATTTGGCGACGGTGTGGAGATCGCTTTGCAGATTGCTGTGTTTGTCAGCACAACCGATTTGGAGGTGGCAGTATTCACATTTGGGGAGGATTCAGTTTTCACCATCGCTTGCCTCTTCACGTCTTCCGTGGAAATGTTAATGCTGTGACATATCAAGATGAGGTTCTGGATGCATTGGTTGCTCCTGCGTTCACAAATTATCCAGACTTGCAGCTTCTCCAGCAGGATAACGCACGTGCGCACACAAAGTGCATTACTCAGCAATATCTACAGCACCAGAACATTGTGAGGATTGATTGGCCTGCCCTATCACCAGACATGTCCCCTATAGAACATCTGTGGGACGAGCTTGGACGCAGAGTCTACAGGCAAGGTTCTCCTTCTAATCTGCAACAGCTCGAAGCTGCTCTTACACGTGAATGGGACTTGATTCCCCGGAATTTCCTTCAGAGACTTGTGCGTTCCATGCGGAGCCGCTGCCAAGCTTGTTTGCAAGCACACGGTGGACATACCAGATACTGAGGATAGTTTGAATGAATTATTTTATTGGTTGCATTTTTGGTTTTCTCCCTTGCCTGCACAGAATGCAATGAATTTCATAACAATCAAATGTACAAATTAATGACCAGCATGTATTCATAGGAAAATGAATAAAGTTTCCAAATATGTAAACTTGTAAACACTTATATTTACATTTCACACTCTGTTCCTGGATTATACAGGTGGTGCGTTTTTAATGTGCAAAGGCGCGGATGATGCGAACGCGTTCTCGCCGGGACTATATGCCTTGTACTATTTTAATTACTAATGAGCAATGTAAACCAGCAGAAATCATTTTATTCATACTAATTAATCTAATGGTAGTTGAGAATGTTTAAAAATAATAACATTTTCGTTTGTTTCAGCTCTGTACGGACCAAAACCTTCAGAAATGAGTAAACGTAAAGTTGCCACTACGGCACTATTTATTCTATCAAAAAACTCTGAGCTTCCATTCACTAGAGTCGAGGCCATGGCGTCCGACAGCTGAACGATGAAAACTGTTGCCTCACCCAGCTTTCACGTCACTGAGTTCAATATTTTTGTAAAGTAATAACGACCGGTCAGAAACTTTAACCTGTTACAGGGTCACAAGGTTATGAGGGTCAACCAGAGGTGGAGTTCGCACGCAAGAGCTTTCCTTTTGCTGAAACGTTCTTCGCAATAAAATAATTTATTGTTGCTGTCTTAGAAAAGTCTCAAAACTGCCTTTGGTTCGATGACACCCGCGGTAATTGTCTAGCGGACAAGTCCTTTAATAGTGGTCACTTTGCGCAACGTCCTCTGGAGTGACGACTGCACCGTGGTACCTTTCGTCAAGGCTGTCGTTAACACTATCTGTTCTCTGAAAGCGGCTCAAGCGTGGGCAAGTGGGAATTGTGCTTCTCTCATCTCCTAGTCACCTTCCGATGACACAGGAAATATAATGAAAAGTCTTTCAGTTATGAGAGTTGGAGTACCTTGTAGAGGCGACCTGTTTGAACACATTTTTATGGCCATTCACCTCTTATTAGTTTGCATGCTCATCGAGTTTCCTTCTTCCCTTCATCTAGCAACCGCTACATCATCAAACCTTCCTGTCGTATGTTGGCGGTTTCACAATTTTTCTATCTTATTTTCTTGAGCAGGAACGAACGAATGAACGAAATATTTATTTCATCAGGGTAAAGAAATAAACATTATTGCCTTTTTTACATTTCTGCCCTGTAATAACACATAGTACCTATTAGCTAAGAGGTTAAAGCAATGGCTTCTCGCGTCAAAGTTATCAGGTTCCGGGATCGAAACCTGGAAATCACATTCCAGTCTACCCAGCTATAAATAGGTACCTGATTCTGCTCTTGAGTTAGGGAGGGCATAAGCAGCGTGGACGAGAACTTGGCACCCCACCTCACATAGCTGGTCCTAGTATTGTGAAGTCTCTAACACTTCACTACCTTACGGCAGTTTCTGAAACTGCCTTTTTTAAATTTGAGTGGTGTATGATAGAAGACATATCCACTAAACGCAATACTCAGTAGTGCGTGTGTTTGTTTTTAATTTTCGTAATTTGTTGACACTACCCAGTCAACGTCCTTGGCGATTGTGTTGGAAAGTGAGCCAATCATCGCATTTTTAAATTTGCGTCGTTATTCTGCCACTGCAGGTCTACCATCAGCTTCTGTCACAGTATCTATTCTCATTGCGTTTCTTGGCCTTCCTTTTTTGTGTCCTTTCTAGCGGGTTTGTTTCCATCTTATTTTATAATGAACATCGGACATTTTTTTTCTTTTTTCAGGGCATTCCATCTTCATTTTACTTCTGTTGTGTTTGCTTGGCGGGTTATAGTTTGATGTTCTTACAGGAGTTTGCTTTTCTGGCTATCTCCACGCGTGTGCATATTTATAACTGTGTTCTATGTGCACGAGACAAAGGCACAGGACCACTACACCTACAATGCATGCCGTTAAAGGCGACTTATATACACCGTACGAAGCGCGTTGGTACTGACCAGGGTTGCCAGTTTTGCTTTGTTGAAGCCAAATTCCACAAATCTGGCTGCTTTTTTTTTAAATTCGGTTTATTAGCTTTACTGTTGGAGGGACAGACAATGATATCAAAATAAGAATACAAAAAGCAAGAGGAGCTTTCATTGCATTGGGAAACATATGGAGAACAAGAGAAATCAAGTCCAACACGAAAATAAGAATCTTCAACTCAAATGACAAGTCAGTCCTATTGTATGGCTCTGAGAAATGGAGAGCAACAAAAACAACAACCAAAAGGCTAGACTTTTATAAACGGGTGCTTGCGTAGAATAGAAGGACTGAAATGGTATGCCAAAGTCACAAATGTGGAATTTGATGACAAGAACCAGACAAGTGCCAGTGGAACAAGAGTTGAGAAGAAGACGCTGGCGATGGATAGGACACACATTGAGGAAACCTGTTGATAGCATTACAATGCAGTCCTTGTTCTAGAATCCACAGGAAAAGAGAGGCAGGGGTAGACAAAAACACACGAAGAGAACTGGATACAGGGGTGAAAATGATGAGGAAAACATGGAAAGAACTTGAGCGGATGGCACAGGACAGGAAGACTTGGCATGTGTTTGTTGAGGGCTTATGCTCCTCGGGGAGATAAAGGTTATTTATTGATTGATTGAATAGCTTTACTCTGGATTTTATTTAAACATTGGTTGGCGTCGAAAAATTCGTTTGGCTTTGTTGGGGGGCTTTTTTTAAAGAATTGGTTGGCATAAAAAAAATTCGTTTGGCTTGTTTGGGGGCACTTTAGGCCCTTTATTTTTTACATGCTAAAATTGCTTGCACTGAAAGAAGTTTACGTGTGTTTAACCATATCAAAGAAATGCAAAACATAACTAATAACGCTAATATAAATTGCAACCCATTATCTAAGTCATATAGATGTCACATGGTTAACCCGAAGATTAACCAGGGAGAGTTATCTTTGTGGTGCAGGCGTTGTCAATGGCTCAGATTTGCCTTGCAACCGGTAATGATAGACAGCAGGAGCAGAAGAAGGCGAATTTGAGACTTTCTGGGATAAGTTCCCAGCAGATAATCCCAGTGATTCTATATCTCGTGACAATGGCACTCTTACCAATCTATCTATCCTCTCCTTATAAGCTCGCGAGCCCCCACTCCCTCTATCACACTGAGTGAACAGAAGAGGAAGAAACTAAGAAATGTATGTCTCTCTCGCACACTTTCTTTCCTTCTCTATGTATGTAAGTAACGTGTGTTGGTAATGCAAACACAATTACAACATTTATTGGATTACTCATATGTAACACAACATCTAAATACACCACTACAAATGCAACGACGACTAAAACTAACTATTCCTGGAAAAGAAGGTAGCAGTTAATACATAAAATACACCATCTAACCTTAAGTCTATACTACGTGATGATGATGATGAATTTAATCTAATCCTCACTACTAAAAAAGGGATATCTTGTTTCTTGGCCTCTGGCTGTCAATAAAGTTCTGGATGTATGTATACAATGGACAAGTCCTAGTCTGCATTCAATAACACTGGACGGTCCACTTAATTTCCTTCAGGTGTCGATGGCCTGGTCTTTTGCTCTTCATATTCGAGTTTTGACAATGCCACGAGCGGCTGAGATGGCTTGTTCAGAGGTTGTGTTGAGCGCAATGTTAGGCGGTAAAGACTTCGTCTGGTATGCAGATATCCCCTTGTGGTGATGATATTTTGCTCATGTGGTGATGATGGTGGAAATGTTATATATTTGTATTGAGTGGCGCGGCAGATTTACCTGGAGAATCTGTCCATTACTGTAGGTAATTTAGGATCTCAATAATTTTCGTAGGCATAGGGTGTACAAGATCGTCCGTGTGCTCTTGCAACTTCTGATCAATCTTTCTCGAAGGCACTTGTTGTAAAAGATCGTCCGTATGCTACTGCTACATCTGATCAATAATTCTCGCGGGCAGCTTTTTGTAATTCATCCATTACTATAGGTAATTTCTGATTACTTTTTTGTATGGGTGGTTGTTAGTAGAAAGTATCCTTTTTCTCCGGGCAAATTCCTTCCTAACCCCCGTTGCTTGTTGGTAAGTTTTGAAGCCGTTAAATATCTGTGAGATGCGTGTCGTCGCAGTATATCTGATTGGCCCTACTTATTAGCTTATCCCCTACCGACGCCAGCCAGGGTAGTAAGACAAAGGCTGAGTTATCTCAAAGGGTCCCTGTCTCTACCACTTGGTCTCCATATAAAGAATCACTGACTACAGGTCCGAACTCTTCCTCGGGAAATATAGAAACAAGTAGGCTGGCGGAATGCTTTCTATTAGCAATCCTGAGAGACAAATTTCTCTGGGTTATATACTGAACGAATGGCAGCTGGCGATTCCCGTGTTCTCTTCGTCTTTACTTTAGTTCAGACCACCAGTCCCCATTACTCTGTAAAGTTTCTGTAATATTTTGCTATTTTCGCATTCGTGTTATGCTAAGCCCAGACAATCCGACTCCTGTCCGTCTGATGTCTGTGCAGCGTTTATAGTCTCTCTATAATGACTTATTCTTTACTCCTTTCATGTTTATCTTCGTTCAGACTTTCGGTCTCCGTTAATCCAATATTTCTTTGCTTGTTCCATGAGATCCGGCTGAACACAATATTAATTGTAACGTTTCCTCGCCGATCTGTCTCCGGTCTTTCATTATGTCCTGTTACTAGGCAAAAAAAAATACTTGTGTATTACTGCCGTTGTGTAAACACAACCGAGCCGTTGTTGCGACTACGTCTAATTATCCCTGGACGGTCTGTTGACTAATGTCTCCTTGTTATGAAAACATTCCCTGCAAAATTGGTTGCTTTCTTATGACTTACGAAGAACGCGGTCCATTGTGGACAATGGATTTTCACCCTCGCCTGTTTTCTCATGCCTTGTGAAATTTATCAGCAACTGTTCATCAATAGGTTGTAAGAATCTAAATGCAAAATTACTCGCCTCTCGCGACAATAGACATCTCGGCTACCATTTAAATCCCCTTAGAGCAATTTTTATATTTGGTTCTGAACGGGGAAGGTATGCATTTGTGGCAGTATAGCCACGAATGTGACCATGTCTGACAAAATGCATCGGTTTTGCATCGGATGGTGCGTAAACCAAGGTTGGTTGTAATAACTCAGTGTGGTCTAGATTGAAAGATGTCTCCTCTCTGTGTGCAATTGAAATGTATCCGCCATTCACTGGCTTTGTGCATTCAACATGCAGTTTCCACACTATCATCTCATATCGGATTTTAATTGTAACAAATACCTCACTGGTTTCGCCAAAGTAAGTTGAGACGACAATCGTATCATTATTTTTTGCGTTATGAACACAGCTACGAAATCTGAACCTGCTAGAGTTGCTCCTCTCCCATTTGAAAAACCATCATCTACTGGTGGCTCGTACGAGAAATTGTTATGTTTAATATTTTGATGAACTGGGATGAGCTGAGCCGAGCTCGGCTTTTAAAGGAAATTTTGTCAGACCACAAAACTACCTGTACTTTGTATTTGCTACGCCTGTTGTACAAGAGTTTGAAAGATTTTCAGTAAAAAAACGCTGATCCACTCAATCTGTACCAAGAACTATTCTTGCACCAGCATAGTCTTCAGATAAGAATATGTGATGCCGGTGGGCAGAAAGAAAGCATTCATCAAGTTGATTTTGGAGTTAAGTTCTGTCGCAAGTATGGAAACAGAGGATGTCTGAGTTAGACAGAATATGAATGAGTAATGTGAAAGTAGAGAAAAGTAAAGTCACTAATGAAAATATGGAGAGAGATATGACGTCTGGAGAGAAGAGCGATATAATCAAATATCTAAGGTCTACTTCCCAGCCATACTCAAGACTATGTTTTAATATGTCATACCTTCCTCCGTCCTTTCACGCAAAATAGGAAAATATATTACCGTAAGGACTACAACTGCAAACATCAAGTGACAGTTAGAATAGAGTGAATTCTGACCGCTTAGTGCATATAAATATATTTATTAAAGAAACTACGATAATGACAAAAATAATAACTCCGTTAGCTCTGATAGGTTAGTGATTATATGTCACAATCACAGAAAATACTTCACTCAATCTCTCAGGCAAAAGTCTCACTCCAAACCACCAACACCCGTACACTTTTGAACTACCAAGATAATCTAACTAAAGGGGTTAGGCTCCCAGTTTCGAAAGGAAACGGTATCTCCTTCGCTGAAATTAATCCTGATAGGTAAGTTACTTTCTCGGGTAGGAAAAAAAAACTACACTGTTCCACCTAAGTTGATATTCAAAGGCTATGGAGATAAGCTCTCTCTGTAACAGCGTCGTAATAAATCCTATGCATTCACAATTTCCTGTGGCTGGGGCCACACTAGCAAATGAAGGAGATTACAACGAGTGCAGAAACACTTGCACCCACTGATATATATATATATATATATATATATATATATATATATATATATATATATATATATATATATATATATATATATATATATGAATAGATCCAAACGACGAGGACTTTTGCTGACGAGCGAGTATCCAATAGGGGGGTTGGGGCGCCTCTTATACTGAATAATTAAGACTTGAACTATAAGACAGGTGTGACGTGTAATGGAAAAAGAGTCTACAGTAATCCGACAGCCTATTGCAACTTTATAGCTGACCTCTGATTTGCTAGCTAAACCATGTATCAATACCCACTGCCTATTTCTGCCGCTTACTCTCTTGTCCCGCCTCTTTGGTTTAACACGAGCTAACGCAATGTTTACAAACTGCGTGACCTGTCAGTCATAACAGGGAAGCAAATCAGGCTGTGTTTACCTCGTCCCCTCACGCAAGCTCATATGTCAATAACAATACTTCCCAGACAGGCAAGCAGCTTGAGAGAGAAAAAAACACAGACCCTTTGAAGTTTCGTACTCAGGGGAAGTTAGAAACCCCTGGGCTCTTTGATCTTCAGAAGCGGACATTCGTAGAGAAACCCGTATGGAACAGTAAGTCTTTTGATGACGGTCGAACACCTCGACGAAGACCGACCGTAAAGCCTTTTATCTTGATACGCTTAGCTTCTGAATTCTGGGTAACACCGGAACGCGAAATTAATGCATTCAGAGATCAGAGAATCCTAATGACATATATACTGTTGTTTTCTTAATCCCATTGTCAGTGTCAGAATTCGGAAGTATCTAGCACGCAGCCTTAAACTATTTCCTTGTGTGGATGTGTTACTAGTTCTCGTGGAGATTTCATTTCTGAACTTTCTGGTAAAGGATAATAGTGCTAATGTTTTTAAGAAGTGATAGCTTTTAACATTTAGTCTTCACTTAGATTTTCTCGCTAGTAAAAGGAGTGAAATAAAGTAACGCGTAGCGATTTCCTACTAGATATTCTATTAAAATGCTAAATCACGCCACCCGTATAGACATTAAACTGATAGTGTAGGATAGAATACAACGTTATACAGTTGACATTCAAAAATCCGGCCATCGATAATCCGGTTCCTTCAGATTTCCGGCATGGATTTCGGAGCGCATTTTTAAATTTACCGCGTTGGCGCGCGACTGTTTTCTGGAGCAGTTTATGTTTTGATGCAGCTGTTGGGTCTTGCTTGCACGTGTTAACAGGCATTCCTGCTCATTCCTTCTCATTTTATCATTTATTTGCTGCTGTTTAGCCCCATTATGGATTCAGCAAATAAAAGAAGTGGTGTAAAACGTAAACATCGTGCATTGTCGATCGCAGATAAAGTGTACAGGTAGTCATTTTCTGTTAAATATATACAGAATATATAACCATAAAAAATCCGGCATTTTAAAAAATCCGGCACTCCTCAGGTCCAGAGGTTGCCGGATTTTTGAATGTCTACTGTATTTCATTTGTGCATATTTGTTATAGTGTCTACTATTTTAATCATATACGGCAAAGCCAACAGATGCCGACAATTAATAACTATTTAATGACAGGCGATCGTTGTTAAGGTAGCGCGTATGGAGAGATTAAATAGTAATTTTCATTGTACACTGACGCCGGCGAGCAGGGGTGGGCGAGCTAACATAACTCAGACCCGGCTGAACTCAGCCGCCAGCGGAATTTGCTAACTGATAGGAGTAAGGAAACACCGTGTGCCTTTTAAATTTAATCAGGACTGACGGAGTGAAGAGATCGTCTTGTCCCCGTCTATGTATGTAGATATAGGATTAGCAAATTTTTTATATAAATGTTTCTTGTATTCTTCGCAGACCTGATCACAAGAGCGGCCAGCGGTCTTTTTTTTTCTTGTTCCTTTTTGGATTTGTTATTTTCTCCTTTTCTTGGCTGTGCGTCACAAATTTCATTTGTGAACGGGCACACGCCAGAGAGTATTGGAGGACAATAAATTTGGTTTTTTTACTAACTTTACATACAAAACCCAGATATATATATATATATATATATATATATATATATATATATATATATATATATATATATATATATATATATATATATATATATATATATATATATATATATATATATATATATATATATATATATATATATATATATATATATATATATATATATATATATATATATATATATATATATATATGACCAGCCATAAGTTGGCCGATAGGAGAACCATCATCATCATATGAACATTAATTTTTAGCAACCAGATGTTTCTCAATACTGGAAGTATTTTTCCGTTAAAGAGTGAACCTCAAGAACTCTCACAGTTTTAACTGTTGGTAATAACACTTCTAAGAGAAGCACCATATTAAGCGTTCACCTCATTAAACTAATTTCTGTGGATGGACTGGGGCCAATTTGGATCTGCGACAATTAGAGTGACAGATTATTAATTGAAAATAGATAATATATTCATAGAGTAATTCTATTACCAATGGATATTACAGACAATTAGGTAAGAGTGTGAGAGTGGCCACTATTTGCAAGATTGTGCGAGTATTTTCTTGTTTGAGGGAAAACTATCCATTATCTGATTTGTCTAAATGTTTGTTTATTTTACTGGGTCTCATAGAGTACCAATACTGTTCATTCTGTAACAGAGTGCTAACCTTCAACCTTTGAGTTAAGAATTTTAGGGTTCTTTTCTCCATTTGGGGATGGTGCACGTTTTTCTACTTTATTTCATATGCATGTAAATGACCCTTTGATCTTTTCCTTTAGATATTTTGATGTTGTCGAGTTTTAATGATAATAAACTATAAAGAAACTTACCTTTGTGTGTTGGTCAGACCCATACCCATTTATCTGTAGTTTTTTTCACGTTTGTGTGTCTTGTTGTCACATAGCTGTGTGTGTGTGTGTAGAGAAGCTTATCTATTCTTTTTAGGGAGATAAAAGCTGTAATGCAATAAAGTACAGTCGTACGGATAGTCTGGATGAGATTACCTAATCACTTCAGAGACAGATCTTGTTTTCCTCAATTCTACCACCTGTGAAAAATCTATTTCCATACCTTCTCGCGTATCTTTCGACATCCACTCTATATACTCAGACGGGCCAAATAAAACAATTAACCTTCCGTACGACAACAGGTGACGAGTTCTGGCAACTGACTACTCCTCTCGGTCGTTCTGTCAGTATACTCAATGGTAACCGGCTATCAATGGGTCGGACAGTGTTGCCGAAAATGATTGGATAGCAAAGGCGACAGCCCGTATGTGCTGAGATGATGGTTAACTGCAACTGGCGGCAATATGTGCCTTATGTAAATAATCCAGGACGCAAAACTAATGCTTACGTGTAGGTAACAGAAATCGATGTACAGTGGTATACTCTCGACAGCACGAGTAATGTGTGTTTTACAAGTACTGGCTATCGACGAATCCTTTCTGTCGGCATGCCTGTATACTCCGAGTTAACTGGCTGTTAATGGGTCCGACAGTTTTGTCGAAAAGGACTTGATGGCAAAGTCGAAAGCCCGTATGTGCTAGAGCGATAGACACTTTCAACAATAGGTTGTGGTTAAGTAATCCACGCAGCGGCCTTATAGCTGAAACCCGTCAGTATGACGTAGACTGCCTTGTAATATTTATTATTGTGGAAGTTGTAATCCAACGGCAGCAGCAATCGCATCAGGAAGCACAGAACAAATGATCTGACCAAGGCTCTGAAAATATACAGCAATTCAATATCTCATTACTACCTGCAGCCTACGCTTCCCCGGTTATTCTCTCACCCATGCAAAATATAAACAAACTTCCACCTCCACTCGCCGTTTCTCTCTCATACAAAATCAAAACAGACCCCGTCTCTCACCCTCTTTGTAATGCCTATGGAATCCCTACCACTGTAGGCTCCGCCCTAGGTTTCTGTTTACAAGCCACGCGTCTTCTGACGCGATGCGTCGCAAGGTGATCTGAGGCTAAAAATATTCACACACACCTACATAGTCCCACACACTATGGTAAAGCAAGACCAATGTTAAATATTCACACCTTCCCTGATAATCATATGTGGCCCGAGTGATAATCATCCAAGTAGGGACAACTAAGGCTAAAGTTATCAAAAATTTAGCTTTGGGCTTACACTCAATAGAGAGAGAGAGAGAGAGAGAGAGAGAGAGAGATAAAATAGCGAAAACTCTTTACACTAATATTATACACACCCAACCGGAAAATTGGGTAAGAATATTATAATCGGCTCTCACTTTCTGTCTTAGGAAACACCACTCCGAATTAACACTTAGTGATTATGGAAAGTGGCTCACTTAATAAAATTCAGAGCATCCTGGTCACGAAAAAAATCTACCTTGAGGAAAAAGAATGCATATATATTTAAGATGAACTAAAGTAACAGGAGATATCTATTCTATTAGATTAAGCTAACACCTCATTGTATTAAATAAGTAAATGTTTGCTTACCGAATAAAGAATAATTCCTGCACTACAACTGCTATTTAGCTCTGGTATAGAATATCACTTTGTCCAGTGGCAGAATTTTCTTGAGACAATGGTATTGAGTGATAAAGACACCTAGCTTAAATAGTAAGATAAAGTCTGCATGTGGCTGAGCGTGGCTTCTGCACGTGCAAGGCTCTAACGTAATAAGACATACGCGTCTGGGGAAATGTTTCCCTGGCAATTTTAGATACAGGAAAAAGACGTAATCTGAAGCAACACTAGGCAGTTTTACGAGCGACCTGAGTTCGAGATTCTAGACGCCGGCGGAAAGGTGAAAAGTAAAAGTTTCTCCCCCCGGTCCACGAGTTCTTTGTAAATCAAAGGGAACTAGCCGTCATCGACTAGAAAGGCAGAATAAAAGGACTTTTAGCTAGATGCCGCTGTCCACGTGTAAAGGGGTGGAATTTAGCCTGTCCAACGTAAGATTGACATGCCCAATGCCAGAAATAGCGTTATTAGGAGCTATAAGACACAAAAGTGGGAGTAGACCAAAAAAAAAAAAAAAATAGAGAACAAGACCACTCGGTTAAAAGTGCCATAAATTTTTTCGAATCACGACAAGTTCTTAACAGAATGGAATAGGTTCCTACTGCAGAACATGGGCGTTGAGATCCATCAAGAAATAGAAAATATCAAGGCAAAATATTTGTCCAAGTAAGAAGAATCTCCCAGTCAAGTTAGACGTAGACTTCCCTCTGAGATACTTTTCAAGGTCTGTCAAAACTGAGCCCTGTGATAATTTTGAACAAGGTTTCAAGGCCCCCATTTTCAGACTTACCTTTTATGCACATTGCAGAAAACAACATCATCACATTAGAAGAGCAATACAGAAAAATACTTTTTGTTGATTAGAGAGATGAACCACAATTTAAGAAAGATGGACTCCCCACGGAAAATGAACAATTTTGGATTGATGTACTCCAAAATAAGGCATTTAAAGAGCTCGCCGCATGTGCCCTTACGTGTCCAATAACCCAGTGAGTAATGCTGTAGTTGAGAGGATATTCTCTTTTGTACCATCAGTTAAGATAAAAGCAAGAAACAGAATGCAGCTGCATCTGCTTAACTCTATTGTAAGAATCAGAGCCTAACTGTTGTTTTCGTATAAACGTTGTAAGAACTTCATTGCATTGTCAAAAATGTTAAAACATTATACTTCTGACAAAGTATATGGTGAAGTTCCAGCGAGGATGTCATTGATGACCTCGATCTGGAATTTATTTGTGTGTGATGTGAATATGAATAATCTATTTAAATAGTTAGGCTTTTTTTTGGCATTTTCTTTAAGTATTTGACTTTTTTTGGCTCTTTTGTGAAGGCATTTGCTTTTTCCCCACAATTTTCATCTGCCAACCCTGGTACTGAAATCTTCCTAGAAGATCAACTGAGCTGTTGGCTCTATTCTCGTCTGAGAGCGGAGGAAAATGATTTAGCATCTTCGTCATCATTATGTCACTTGACATTAATTTTTCGTTGCTTATTTCAATATGATCATGATTGCTATGACTTTTCTGATCCCCTAGATTACTAGTTTTCACTCTTTTTTCCATCATTATTGCTATAGAAAAATATCTTTACTGTTCTCTCATAATAAACATATAGAGATGTCATTACCTTTCGTCCATCTTACGAAGAAAAATATGATTACTGTTATAAATAATAATCTGATTATTGTACTCTCAAATAAGAATCGACTGACCTCAGCTGAGGCCAATTAAAAAACAAACAAACAAACCTCAAGTCTCGATTACTGACATATCTGTAGCTTGCAGTAAAACGTTGCAGGTAAGTGTCGTAGATTTTTGATAGGAGACTTAAGACTTGGGTTGGTCCCTTCTGAATAGATTAGAATAAGTGATAGTCACCGTGAGAAGTAGTAATAGCAATAGGTTTTCCACGTGTGAGATGGTAGAAATGTGATAAAGGCTGTCTCTGAAATCAAGAAAATCTTCTCTCTTTCACCTATCTTCTACGACAGATTTAGATTGAGTCAGACAGTCTACACACACACACACACACACACACATATATATATATATATATATATATATATATATATATATATATATATATATATATATATATATATATATATCCACTCACATACATACACACATAAGACGACAGTTAGACGTACAGACGTGGGAAAAACTCTAACAATGATTATATGAATAGTTTAGGAAAACGAACTGACCGACACGCTGGACTAAATTTTATGAGTAGTTTATTTATCAAGACTAAACTTCTCTCACAACATATCAAATCACATCAAGCATATACAAAAAAAATCATAAACAAAAATCAAGAAATGCTACAAGAATGATAGACCCGTTGGTATAATCCTTCCCTCGCTGGATAGCCCACAGTCCCGTTAGAAGAAAGTGATAACCCAAAGAGTCACAGATACATATGATTTAGTCTAAAATTCTTCCCCTTTAAGGTATGAACAGACTGGATACTCTGATCTAGTACAAGGGAATATATAGATATATAGTTAGCAATACCTTGCATAAAGAAATGTTACAATTGTGAGTGAATCAACAAAGAACATCCCTCAGTCTACTTTCACTCGGTTCTTTCATCAGGGCCCTGTCGTGCATTTCTCACTTTCTTACCCTATAACTTGCCGTTGTTCACCGTCTGGCGCACGCTATGACACAATCTGTTTTTATCGTTTGGTGAAGCGAATACCCAGCTCTGCAGATCTTGGTTTCATCCAATTTGTCCGGGGAGCGTTCTCTTCAGGCGATAAGTTTATTCAGATTTTAAGTTAGTGTCACTTTATCAGTTCAGGTAAGAATTAGTGTAAGCGGGTTCACTGTGTCAGAATCACGAGGTTTCCACTACTTAGGGGAAAAAAAGTCAGTTTGTAACTTTCGATCAAAGGTAGCCTTCTTGGTCACACCACAAGTTGACAAAAGTTGCGGAAAAAAACGTTACTGTTTGTAATTGTTTACTTGCCACCAGGCTGCACTGTTCTTAAGTTTTTTTCTCAGGAAGAATCAAAATCAGGCGCAAGAGGTCCGTTATCTCATTTAACCGTTAAAGTACTCGTAAAGATTTTGCACCAAGCCACTCTAAGGTAAATGTTTTAGTTCTTCACAGATATCACTCATACGTACTTAGCGCTGGCAAAGTTTGGGTACCACAGTTTCACTATATATAAATGGAAAGAACACATATCAAATAATTATACATACTATAACTGATAACTTAAACTGCAAGCGTAGCTTGTCTTATCATTTAAATCTTCCCGTGCAATAAGTTATATTTAAAAATCATCAATCCTCATGAATTAGGAATACATATGTGTTCCGTCACCACTCATGCAGCATCTAGCATTAATAAAGTTAGTTTAGAAAGTTTATTCTCGTCTGATTATTAGCAGTTAAATTAAATTCCTTTATTTGGCTACAATGAGTTTAAAGCTAGAAATATAATATATTCTGCATTCCTCTGAGACCACGACCATAGAAAATAATACAGACTTAAGTATATATTAACTCTCTGCACAAATCTAACTAGCAAAATGAAATAAGCGAGTTAACACTTTAAACACTTCACAAAATACTAGATATTATATATGATATTTTACCTCCAAACAGAATAACAGTTTCACAACGACTAGGATAATTCACTAGATAGGTATTTAGAAGCTCGGCAAAATTTTGACGAGAAACTAATGACTTCGATATACAAGCTTCATTCACTAGCACGGGTGATTCTGTCTACTGCAAGTTGGAGAATGAAAAGAAAGTTTCAAACTCTAGTTAATATCTATTACCAGACAAAGATGTGCGCTATTTCCAAAAACTACGCAATAGCCTCCCCTTTCCGTCTTAACACTTACGGTAACTCCAAGAGGCTGTCGTAAACTGCCACTTTGCGTCTCTGACACCTCCGTCTAAGAAACGGCCGTAGCGCTACGTGTCAGATGCAAATGTAGACAACTTGTCTGCAATGCAGGGGCAGTTTTCGCACCTATGCCGAGAAATGACCATTCTGAGCGAATGCGTGATGGCGCCTTCTCCACCCTGACACTGAGAATCTACCAAGGGAACTACGTGTCAGATGCAAAATACCAGACAAATGTCTGAATACTGCGCTGGGGAGGTGTCAGGATTCACGCCTCACCTCAGCGCTCACCGAGAAACTACGTTTTGACAGGTGAGAATGCAGGCGATATGTCGGCCCTATGTCTGAGAATAGCCAAATATTCACCGTTATTTCGTCAATCTGCAGCGATTGACCGAATGCATTCTCACGCCAAATCGTCTGGTCCAAGGGACTGACGCGTTACGTAAGAAGTTACTCGTTTAATCAGCCATGAAATGCGTTTCTAAATGAGAAAAGAAACTGGCGAAAGTGAGAATGGGAAAAAATTATTTTTCGCAAACGAATGGATGCGAAAAATACAGGAAAAAGGTAAAGAGTGATAATAAAAATAGAGGATACGGGTGCAAGAAAAAGAAGAGGAAATAGGCAATTTAATGATCATAAAACCTATGTGACAGTAAGCACTTATTTTATCTTGACATTTACCACACGCATTGCATAAGCTTGTTATGTGTAGTTCCTGTGGGTCTTTGAGGAGACAAAGAAAATGACTGGTTGATGAACATTTTTCATGATACGCACTTACTTGGTCGTTCCTCTTCTACCCTGGAGTGTAGAGGTTTGCCAGAGAGAGCGCCATACTATCCTACTGGCTGTCTTCCTTCTGGCCTGGTTCTAATCTAGTCCTCGGTCCTTCAGAGATTGTCTAATGTTGTCCCCTGAGCGAACTCTGGGTCGTCCTGGAAGTCTGGATCCCTGGCTATTAGTTTCCCTTACTTGTCGTTGTGGCCGATCTTCTCCCATATTCTGTTTTAGCTAAATCCTGAATTGAAAATATACAAAAAAAAATACAAAGCTTAATTGAGTTTTCGTCATCCTGACTTTGACGTGAATGACCTTTTGTATTTACACACCCGGTCCCTAAAAAATGCCGTGCTGAAGTCGGATGTGTCGACCGAAAGGTGCAGATATCACAGCTTAGGCGTAAACAGACACAACGCAACCACCGTCCTTTTCAGGGCGAACGAAGAAGAAGAAGAAGAAGAAGTATTCTCAACTTACTGAGCTAGAGATTTCTCCCCGTTATCAATCTTCATCTGGATAAACCTATTCTGATTTTTTAACTGTGGCAGCATCTGATTTCTGGTCAACATATTTGCACAGGTATAGATGGAAAAATTTGTTTCAATCTTGAAATGTGTCGGCCAAAAATGTGCCGCTATTTGGATCCATTATGACTTTCTTGTGACATTCACAAGGGGTTCTTTCAAAGTAAGCTAGATTCAACTTCACCTTCATCTGTATCTCTTTCTTTGTTTGCTCGTGGTTCGTCTTTCTCCAGTAATATTATTATTTTCTTCCTCCTTTTTCAACTCCATTTATTTTCCCCTCTTTTATAATCTCACGGCTCTATTTTGCTAGCACTCCTCTTAGCATCCTTTAATCTGTACCCTCCCAGAGTTATGGCCACACTTCTAGATGCAGTGACCGTAACACAAGTTAATGTGACCTAACAAAACAACCGGTTACTAGTGGTTAACATTATTGTTATCGTCTGCCCGCTATTGGCTCGTTAATAGTTTTTAAAATTCGAGGGTGTGGGTTTACAGGGTTACTGATTCTAAATAAACTGCATACATTTAAAGCAGGGTTTCTTAACCTGTGGTCCCTGGACCCTTGTGGTCCGTCAACGTATTCTATGGGGTCCGTGTACACAACCTAAAATTTAAAATGTAACATAGTGAGATCTTCCTGTGTGCAGCCAAACAGATAAAAGCCAGAGTTACATCTAGGACTCAAGTGTCTCCTCCAAGCTTAGAATGCAATAAAAAAGTATCGTCTTGATGCTTTTATTTCGTTTTAAAAATAAGTATACTATATATACATTTAGAATATATATATATATATATATATATATATATATATATATATATATATATATATATATATATATATATATATATATATATATATATATATATATATATATATATATATATATATATATATATATATATATATATATATATACCCGTAATAATAATAATAATAATAATAATAATAAAAAGGAACAAACCAAGAACTTTTCAGTGAATCATTCTCGGCATCTTAAAGTACACAGTGGTTTAGCACACAAGAACTATGTGAAATCTAATTAATCCTAATACATAATGACGTTATGATATATCCCAACCTTTTTCTGTCCCCCAAACATTTTTAGTAAACCTTCCTATACCCACTTGCCTTTTTGGTAAACCCTCCTGTACCCTCTATTAAAAATATGAGGAAATATTCTAATGTATGACGCATACGCACATAGAATATTTATAAATAGATTAATTAATTTTTCATAAAGAAATATTTATTCGGTGCAACATATTTATAGTATCATAAAGTTGGTAAATGTTTATCAAACCATAGTCAAATAAATTCGTGATACCCTTGATTCTACGTTTTGTCAAACAACAGTTTTATTCTTAGTCCAATTTTTTACAGTAACAAGCATGTTGTGTTCACCCTCCAGTTTGTTTTGTGCTTTGGATTTGACTGAGAATAGGACTTGCTGTTCTCTCTCCAGTCTACAACTAGTGTTTTCACTAACACTACTACTTTTGGGATATTTCAGTAAGATAATATAGTTATTTACCTAATATTTACCATTCCCCCTCGCAATGTCCTCGAACTTCCTAGGGGTACGCTTACCCCAGGTTGAGACCCCTTGATATCTTCTTTCTTCTTTGATCCATAACCGCCAACCGCCAAAGCAGTCAGTGGCCATCACGCCTGGTGGCGTCTTGTAGGGCAGCAACAAATTGATTCCACTTTGCTCGGTCGGCGGCGATCCTTCGTACATTGCACCAACTCTGATTCATTCTTTGCATCTCGGCTTCCACAGTTCTCCGCCAAGTTGTTTTTGGTCGGCCTCTTTTTCGCTTTCCCTCGGGGGTCCACAGCATAGCTGTTCTTGTGATGGTATCAGGGTCCCTTCTGAGGACGGGGCCAACCCAACTCCAGCGTCTGCCAGCTATGATGGTGTGCATGTCCTCCTGGTTACTCCGAATAAGTAGTTCTTGGTTGCTGATTGTGTTTGGCCAAAAGATTCGGAGAATTTTCCTTAGGCAGATTGTGTGGAAGGAGGGCAGTTTCGACATTTCCTTCTCTGTTACTCTCCAGCGTTCCGCACCATAGAGAAGCACAGAAAGTACACAGCTCTCATACAGTCTTAATTTGGTGTTTGTAATGTACTGGAAAGACTTCCAAATGTTGTTGAGACTAGCAAAGGCTGTTCTCGCTTTATTCATTCTGTTGTTAATGCCCTTGCTTGTTCCGCAGTCAGGTGTTACTATGCATCCTAGGTAAGTAAATGTGTCTGCCTGTTCTAACTTCTGATTCCTTACTGTTATTGGCTTAGGATTGCCCACATTTAGCGGTTTTCTTGGATGTGTTGATGTAAATGTGCGAGTAGTGCAGTGTCATCTGCATATTCCAGGTCTTCCGGTGAAGAAAATGTTGTCCATCTAATTCCTCTTGGACTGCCCTCTGTGGTCTGGCGCATCACCCAGTCTATGACTGTCAAAAGCAAAGTTGTTGATAAGGGGCATCCCTGTCTTACTCCTGTCTTCACCTCGAAAGAAGAAAACTAAAACAACACTGCATGTAAAATTACTATGAATAAGAGCTTTTTAAATGAAAGAAATGCAGCTTAGAATTGAGATAAGCCCCAACAAAGGTTTCCTGCAACGACAGACAAATCTCTGTGTATGCTGTCCAAAGAGTGCGTTTCAAAATTTGCAACAAAGTGTTAATTTCTGTCTCTGCCATTCCCTGAAGCGTACAAGATGCTTATAATGCTACGAACAGTGGTGAATTTAAGATTGCACATCTTTGTTATCTGTCTGAATAACCCGTTTTTCTTATTAACATTGTAGATTTTACACGCTAGATCAGGGGTCGGCAAACTACGGCACGCGTGCCAAGCGTGGCACGTGGAACGATTTTCAATGGCACGCTGAGTGAATTAAAATACTGTACAGTATATGATCTCATTTTAAAAAAATAGAATTTTTAATTAAATAGAAGCATATAATTCTTTTAAAGCTATACCTGTTTTTACAACCCTTCAAAACGAAAGTTTTTAGACATTGGATGTAAGAATGTGCGATCTGATGAAAACTAAAGGCCTGATCATACTATACTGCACGTAAGTCTTCGTTTTTACGGACCGTTTCCGAGAACAAACATTCTTCAACGAATTTCATGGGAAGTGGTTATACTTTGCGGCGCCCGCTAGTCTGGCGTCTACCTGCTACCGTAGTTTGCAGGATGAGATTCTTGAAAAGAATCCCAAGCAAATTTTGACGGGCAAGTGGAGACGTAATATCATAATTACGGAATAGTGTCTGGCTAGCGCCAGGACGAGCGTATTTATTTCGTTTTCGCTCGCAGTTTTTGACTCCCAGTGTGAGTTTGGAGCAACAATGACTGACCTCGACGAAG
Organism: Oreohelix idahoensis; assembly: GCA_024509875.1. NCBI lineage: Eukaryota > Metazoa > Mollusca > Gastropoda > Stylommatophora > Oreohelicidae > Oreohelix > Oreohelix idahoensis. The sequence continues at coordinate 166,464 of JAMPIV010011544.1, read as the reverse complement.
TTATATTTCCGTCCTATCCTGCCCCTCTCTACCCGAGCACCACCACCTCTACAGTTCTCTCGGCTGTCGCATACTCATGCCCGTACAGTCCGTTGACCGCAGCACAAAAGTTGGTGTTATTATTAAGTAATACGGTGCCGTTAAAATGAATAAAAAAAAGACAAAAACTTGATACACGCTCGTTTCAAGACTTTTGGACAAACGAATATGGATTCATACAACAAAAGGATCGTGCTGTTTGTGCTTTATGTTATGAAATTGTCTTGTGCCGTACGTCAAGTGTACAAAGACACTATCAAACCAAACATCAGTCCATGTTTAAAAACTCTGAGGAGAAAAGTGAAGCCATAAAAATGGCTGTTTCTGGCTACAAAAAAACAAAGTAGTATTTTTAATCAAGTAATTGGAACCAAAAATAAAGCTACCGAATGTAGTTACAAAACTGCACAGTGTGTGGCTTCGAATGGCAAACCTGTCACATATGGAGAATACATCAAGGAAACTTTTTTTGAGCAGTGCTGAAATTTTGTTTAGTGATTTACCACATGCGGACCTCCCGCTGTACAGCAATGTTCGTTGGCTTAGTCAAGGTAATGTTTTGAACAGATTTGTATCATGCCTAGAAGCAATCAAGGTGTTTCTTGATGAAAAGGAACAACATTTCCCGGAATTGAATGACGAGGACTGGCTGTGCAAGCTGATGTTTCTGGCTGACATAACTACAAATTTGAATGAATTAAACTTGCTTTACAAGGGCAGGGTCAAACAATACTTGATCTTTTTTGAGCACTGGAAAGGATTTGCGTCAAAATTAGACATATTTTGCAGAGATATTACCACTAACACATACAAGTACATCGAATTCAAAGCATCAGAGTTATGGACGATAAAATTTGTAGAATTGCGAAAAACTCTTGAAGGAAGCTGCTTGGAAAAGTCAGCTGCCATCCTCAACTGCTGGACATCCCTGCCTCAAGCGTTCACCTGTTTGAAGAAAGTTGCTGATAAAGTTGATAAAGTTGAATATTTTATTCCCGTTAATGATATCCACCAAAAGATAGATATAAGTGGATGGAAGCAGACATCATCATCATCATCAGTTGATAAGATCTCTATGGTGTTGTTTGCTCCACTGTAGTGTATGGAATGTCAACTTGACCTACGCAGTGGTGTGTAGACATGGATTGAGTGTATAATGTGCGAATGATGATAAAGGTTCGTGGTGTTGACAAAAAATGTTCTTTCCTCACACTCATGTATGGCTGGAAGTCATCGACACCAAAGACTGTGTACCTTTTCTAAAGTTTAATTGGACGTACACACTCGACAGCACAGATAGTGACAAATCACAGGTTGGCATAATACATCATAGTACAGTGGATAACTGGTCTTGCAATGTTATGTTACATGGGCACTCATGTAGATTAATATTATAATGGACTGTCAGTAGCCAAGCCCTCAGTATCGCCCATACATATATATCATCTGACTTCACTGACTGAGCACGTCAGCTTATAAACAATATTTCAGATGGCTTCTAAACCTAATCTCGTTTAGCGACGATTCTCCCACATAATGTTCAGCACATATTTTTTTCCATATAATAATATTGAACCGCTAGCAATGGGTTCTCATGTGTAGCAGTGATCTCTGGACTAATCAAGCGATAATACGGGCATCCCTTTTCTCTTCTTGAAAGTCACTACATGTTTTGGTTCCAAGATGGCTTCACTCGTGAGCTGTCACTCACGTTTGGATACAGATAATGAATCTGTCCTAAAGTTAGTCATTCATAAAACATTTCATTGCTCTGTAGATTTGATCATGAACAATTGACTGCAATCTACAGGATATAGTGCTGCTAGGAATCGAAGTCGTTTTCATCGAGTCAAATATATTCTCTTATCGAAAATGGTGGCTTCGTACGAGAGTTCATAAAAGTATCTTGGATTACCTTGGTATAAGAAATATGAAACTGCCATTCCTTGGCAATACGAATAAACACTGGGGTAAAGCATACACGATAGGTCTAGACGACTATCACTTTCCCCACAAATACTGAGATCACTTTTTCCCCGGCGACAGGCCGACATAGGAAACACAGTCCCTATCAGGACGAAGCCAAATCACACCACACTCTAGCGACACATCCGCCGAATAGCCTTTGACCTCTCTAGAGACAACAGAACATATAGTTCGACTTAGATATGTAAAGATATACAGATATAAGACAGACTCGTCCTACTCAGACAAACAATACACATAAATTCAGGCCATAGATATTCTGAAGCAAGAACAATCTATTACTACCCAAACAAAGAATAAATCGCAGAAATAATGGATTCATCCGCGGAGTTTGATCGAAGAGACGGCACAACTTTCAAGGGAAGTAACTCAATAATGACTTTCCCTTAAGCACTAAAAAATTAACTATGTATAATATTGTAAGATATCAAAGACTGCACGTAACAGTCTTACCACACCTCCCGGGAAAAAAAAAATGGAACATTTTTTTTTTTTTTTGAAATACATCTAGGAGCAACGTACAATAGGCTCACAACGCATGAATAATGCGCAGATGAAAATATCAGGAATACCTATAACGCCTAATATGAGGCTAAGTCGACTTATGGAGCGACTGGTGAGAATGTGTCTCATAAACTGAGAGAAATTATTTCTCTACAAGTATATTTTTCCAGGAAGGTGTCATCAAAGTATAATACAATTCTGGCAATTACACAATGCCTAAAAAATTCATATCATCATTTCGTATTAGATATCTTAAATTTATGATTTATGAAGAAAAAATCATCAAAGCACAGCGGTGAATAAACATCAATGAACCGCTATGTAGTGATACAATCATTATATTATTAAATTACAAATGTGTATCTATCATGATATAGAAAAGGAACTACTATAGAACTAGACATATCAAGAAGTCTAAGCCCTAATAGTTATGTGAAATCATGTGGGCATCTTGACAGAATGTCTGCCATCACATTATCTGATCCACGAATAGCTCGCACAGAGAAATGAAAAGGTTGAAGAGCAATTGCATATCGAGTAGACCTCGAGCTCTTCAAATTCTTACTCTGTATAGCAGTAAGAGCTTTTTGGTCGGTTTCTACTATGAAATGTGCGCCTAGAAGGAATCTCTGTAGTTTGAGGATCGACCAAACCATAGCTAATAGCTCACGGTCTAAAACCGAATAATTCCTTTCTGCCGAATTAAGTTTTCTGGAAATATACATTACAGGATGCAGAGTTCCAGAGTACTCTTGCATTAGTGCCGCTCCAATCCCAGTGGATGAAGCGTCACTACGAAGAACGAATGTCTTATCTTTAGTGGGTAGCACTAAAATAGGTGGTGTTGAAAACAGTGTTTTAATCTTATCCAGAGAGCATTGGCATTCCTGAGACCAGTGGACCACATTAGGCGAACCTTTCTTTAGAAGTGTTGAGAGAGGTGCCATGATAGAGGATAGATTCTGAATGAATCTGCCATAAAATTGAATAAGACCTAACAGACTTCTCACCTGTTTTTTAGTCTTAGGGATTGAGATGTTAAGTATCTTACTAGTATTATGGTCCTCTGTCTTTAGGAAACCATGACCAACTCGGTGGCCTAGGAAAGAAATTTCGCTAAAACCAATATAGGCTTTAGAGGGTTTCGCTGTCAGGTTGTGCTCACGCAAAGTAGACAGAAATTCATCTAACCCTGAATAGTGATCTTCCCAAGTATCGCTGAAAAGACAGATGTCGTCTAGATATGCAATGACATCTGACCGATAAGATAGAATTCGGCGCATCATGCGTACGAACGTAGCTGGTGCGTTCATAAGACCGAAAGGCATAAAATTCCATTGGAACAAACCTCTAGGTGTTGAAAAAGCCGTGAGAGGTTTGGCGCGTTCAGATAAAGGAACTTGCCAATATCCTTTAGACATATCAAGTTTAGTGAAAAAATGAGATTTGGAGAGTCGAGTAAGTAGCTCTTCCAGTAAAGGCATAGGTTCGGCATCGAACTTCGTTACTTGATTCAATTTTCGATAGTCAACGCAAAGACGTATGTTATTGTCTTTTTTACGCACAATAACCATCGGCGAAGAATATGCAGAGGTGGATGGTTCGATTATTTTCAAATCTATCATCTCATCCAACTCTTTCTCGACCTGTGCTTGAAAATGTATAGGTATAGGATAAGGTCTAACCCTAATAGGAGTATGGTCAGTTAGAACAAAGTCATGTTGAATGACATTCGTTTGTCCAGGGATGTCAGTGAGTACATCCTGAAATGTTTGCAACATAGTTGAAACTTGTCGCTGTTCTCCTAGAGACAAATCAGGAGAGACAGTAACGTTCTTCCATGATTCACTAGAATGAAGTGGGATCATTGGAAGAGGAAGATTTACATCTGAAAAACTTGTTTCCTCATCCTGTATCACGGACAGTGATGAGTAATGACCATGTTGTACTGGAGAATTGTCCGTTGCTTGGAAAATGGGTTGCAAATAATCCGGACGTTCATGGAATTCAGTAAGCATATTGATGTGGAAGGTTTTATGCTTCCCATCAATATCGACAATATAGTCGACATCGGAAATTTTCGATATTATATCGTACGGACCTTTCCAAGAAATAAGTAATCTGTTTTCCCTACAAGGTAGTAATACAAATGCTTTGTCACCAGGACAAAGTTGTCGTAAGCATCTCTTCTTATTGGCAAATTGCCTTGCCTTCTGTTTCGCAAATTCAGAAGAAGAAGTTGCTAATTTGCATGCTTCGATAATTTTTTGTCTCAACGCGATGACATATTCGTAGGATGACTTTGTGTCATCGTCAATATTGTCAGATGTAATGAGATCGTGAAGCAACGACATAGGGCCACGCGGACGCGCGCCAAAGACGAGTTCAAAGGGAGAAAATCCCGTATGTTCATTGGGTACCTCTCTGTAAGCGAAGAGGGCCGCAGGTAAAACTCTGTCCCAGTCTTGAGGATGATCCTCAGTTATCTTCCCCAGTAAGTTTTTAAGTGTTCTATTAAGGCGTTCGACCATACCATTAGACATTGGATGGTAGATACTACTTAAAGATCTATCTATCTGCAGAGTAGACATTACTTGAGACATGGTATCTGATATTAGTTGGGTGCCATGGTCTGACAATATCTCTCCGGGGAACCCCAGACGAGAAAATATAAGCCAAAGAGCATCTGCAATATCAGCAGTAGTAATGCTCTTCAGAGGAATAGCCTCTGGCCAACGTGTGCACATATCAACACACGTCAAGATAAACTGATGTCCTCTGGCAGACTTGATCTTAAATGGACCAATAATGTCTATGGCCATTTTTTGAAACGGCCGAATAGGAATGTCCGCCGCCTGAATGGGTGCAGCATGCCGTGGACCTTTGGATTTAACTTCCTGACATACTTTACAAGATCGACAATAAATACGTATGTCCTTGTTTACCAATGGCCAAAAGAAAGCCGCAAGGACTCTTGACTTAGTACGGGAAAAACCCATGTGTCCAGCACACTGAGAGTCGTGAGCGTGCTGCAAAATTTTAACTCTCAAATTCTTGGGAACCAGGATTTGAGAATGACTTGACGTAATGGAGTCTTGAACCATACGTACAAGTACGCCATTCTTCTTTGTAATCCACGATTTACGACTTGTGTCTTTATTCGGATCACCTTTAGTTGCAAGAATGAAGAATTTCTTCAGAGTGGGATCATCTTCTTGCTGTTTTATAAACGAGTCACGAGAAATTACCAAGGGATTATCTTGGTTATGCACTTCATTATCTTCAATAGATGAAGTTTGAGGCATATTAAGAGCCTGAGCTCTAGTGACTACAGCGTTAGCAATCTGCATGTTTTGCCTTTCCCACGTGGAAATTTGTTGCGGAGTGCATTCCTTGACTCCATGAATGCGACCGATGATGAGGTCAGCGATCGGATTCGGAAGAAGACATGCGTGTACATCTCCTGTAAAGAAAGGAGTAGCAATCCTAATGATAGCAGTAGAGTATTTCTCTAATGTGCCGCCAAATGTTACACATTTGACTAATTGTCCAGTGGCACGGGAAGGATCTACGAGTGACTGCCTAACACCAATTGTGGTGCATCCAGAATCAAATAGCACAGAGACTGGATTGTTATTCACTAAACCCTTATGTAAGACAAGAGAACCTCTTCCATCATGCGCGACTGATGCTGGAAGAGCAGGAAGAGGATGGCCACAGCTTAAAGTAGACACTGTGGTTGGCTCAAATAACGTTTTGCATTGGGGGCACTGAGATGCTCTCCCAAAATCAAAAGCGGCACATGCCATATTACTAGCATCATTATTATCTTTACTCTGTTTATAGGCTTCATGGGACTCTTGTTGTACAGAGTTTGCCTGAAAATGTGGTTTATGTCTTTTGTTTTGAGATCTACCTCGGTTATTATCACCTCTGTAGCTATTGTTACCTCTATTGTAACCCCTATTTGGGTTTGAGTCATAGTTCCCTTGGTTACCATTATCATATTCATTATAATGAGTATCTCTGTAATTATGATCTTGTTGACTCCAAGACGGATAACCCTGATAGTTTCTATAATTACTTCCTCTACGGAAATTCCTATAATTATGACCACCCCTGTGTCGAGAGCTATCAGGTCGTCTCCAGTTCTTTGAAGAAGAACCCTGAAATGATTGGTTACCTTGGTTTTGATAACTATTATGGTTACCTTTTTTATCAAATCTGTTTTGAGGTCCCTGAAATCTGTGTGAATAATTGGGATTGTATGGTGTTGCTGAAGCAACTGGCATACTCTCCTTAATCTTAGTGTTGCCAAAAGTCACGTCGGGGTGTGCAGTGACATATTGGGAACAATATTCTTCCATTTCTTTTAGAGATTTGGGTTTACGCTCATGTATAAATTCAAGGAAAGGTTTGTTCACACATGACATAATCTTATCTCTGAGCAACAAATCCATAAGTCCTTCATACGTTTTTTCTGTTTTGGAAAGCTCAATCCAACGATCAACTGTGAGACGTGCCTTTGCAGTGAATTCTGAGAATTCTACACCCGTCTCAGGTACCATCGTTTTAAATAAAAGGCGATAGCCTTCCTCACTTAGCTGATATTTTTTTATCAAAGCCGCCCTAATGACATCATAATTATCCTTATCTGCTTCTCCTACAAGGCATAATCTAGTCAAAGATTCACCTTTCAAGTTTTCTGATAATTGATTAGCGTATTGTGATTTATCCACATTATGTGTACGACAAGAACGTTCAAATCTATCCAGCCAGAATGTAATATCGTCACTGGACTGATTGAACGGTGGAACCTTAACCTTGTAAGTAGAAGGTTTACCATTACCACTAGATGCCTGATTAACATTACTCATACTTGTCAATCTCAATTTCTCCAACTCAAATTCATGTTCTCTTATTGCTTTTTTCTCTTCAGCATCTAATCTTTTTTGTTCAGCCTCCCTGTCTAATCTTTTTTGTTCAGCTTCCCTGTCTAATCTTTTTTGTTCAGCTTCCCTGTCTAATCTTTTTTGTTCAGCTTCACTGTCTAATCTTTTTTGTTCAGCCGCAGCTTCTCTTTCTAATTTTTTTTGTTCAGCTTCAAATCTCCTTTCCTCCACCTGCATCTGCAATTTCTTTTGTTCAGCAGCAGCCTCAGCTTCTCTTTCTAATCTTTTCTCTTCCGCCATAGCTTTTCTTTCTTCTGCAGCTAATCTTTTCTCTTCTGCCATAGCTCTTCTCTCTTCTGCAGCTAATGCTTTGTCATATTGAGCAACTGCCCATTGTTCTAATTGTTGACCAGTCTTATCAAGGGCTTTCCCTTGTGTAATGAAGTATTCTAATGTAGCCATGATGTCTAACAATAATACTAATCACCTGAACCAATAATAATACCACAAGTTCTCAATGACTTGATTAATCAGTATACTATCCCAATATCTGTGGGTCACAAGCCTTTAATAAGGTCTTGTATAATAGTAATAATAATCAGGTACTGGTTTATACCATAATCCAAGTGCAGTGCACAGGCAATTGTGTCTTATGAAATATACCTATATAAAACATATGTCAACCAACAGAATACATAAAGTACAAATAGGACTGACAATACAAGAACGTTTGCAGAAATCAAAATAAATCAAATAGGGAAATCAATGAAAATAATCACTGAATCTGCAAAGAATAACAACACAAATGACGTCACAATATATGAATATAAATTGTGAATAGAACTGAAAGATAGAAAAGGTTAGACCAACAAATTACAAACAAATCAAAACAAAACTAAAGAACAAAGAAATATTACAAAAATAACAATAATTACAGACTTCACAGCTAACACAAAAGCAACAGTTGTCGCAGCAAATTTTCAATCAAGAAAATTGCACCTATAGAAAACGCCCGCAACGGACCCTCTATGACGTGGGATATTCTGTTGTGAGGACGCCGCCCAACCTTAAACACAACCCGCTGACATAGAAACTAACATACTATACAAACAAATAACATGTAAACATAAATATATATAAATTATGTGTATGATAGTATGTGTTGCAAAATAGGCTCAGTTTTACAGTAATGGCAAAGTTATTTTTATGAAAATAAACAAACTGCCACTTTATTCAATTAAACATTCTGGCCTTAAATATTAAAGTTCATATATGGAAAACAAGAAGATCCATCGATGAAAATAGGACTTCTTAGTTCACAAATACTGTCTTCCTGTTAACATTGACAAGAATTGATCCAACTGTTCTGTGAAACTCTGTAATGTCTAATGTAAAAATGTCAACAACGCTGACCTACATACTGCATTCACTTGACAGGTCACGTGACAAAGTGTTGACAAAGAGCAAACCAATACTGCAAGTGTGTCGTATCAGCCACAGGAAACGGTCTGGTATCGGTAATCTGTTGACTTCTGAACTTCTGCGAGGTCAAACCCAGAAAGCTGGTCCACCAGTTGATAAAGTTGATAAAGTTGAATATTTTATTCCCGTTAATGATATCCACCAAAAGATAGATATAAGTGGATGGAAGCAGACATCATCATCATCATCAGTTGATAAGATCTCTATGGTGTTGTTTGCTCCACTGTAGTGTATGGAATGTCAACTTGACCTACGCAGTGGTGTGTAGACATGGATTGAGTGTATAATGTGCGAATGATGATAAAGGTTCGTGGTGTTGACAAAAAATGTTCTTTCCTCACACTCATGTATGGCTGGAAGTCATCGACACCAAAGACTGTGTACCTTTTCTAAAGTTTAATTGGACGTACACACTCGACAGCACAGATAGTGACAAATCACAGGTTGGCATAATACATCATAGTACAGTGGATAACTGGTCTTGCAATGTTATGTTACATGGGCACTCATGTAGATTAATATTATAATGGACTGTCAGTAGCCAAGCCCTCAGTATCGCCCATACATATATATCATCTGACTTCACTGACTGAGCACGTCAGCTTATAAACAATATTTCAGATGGCTTCTAAACCTAATCTCGTTTAGCGACGATTCTCCCACATAATGTTCAGCACATATTTTTCCATATAATAATATTGAACCGCTAGCAATGGGTTCTCATGTGTAGCAGTGATCTCTGGACTAATCAAGCGATAATACGGGCATCCCTTTTCTCTTCTTGAAAGTCACTACATGTTTTGGTTCCAAGATGGCTTCACTCGTGAGCTGTCACTCACGTTTGGATACAGATAATGAATCTGTCCTAAAGTTAGTCATTCATAAAACATTTCATTGCTCTGTAGATTTGATCATGAACAATTGACTGCAATCTACAGGATATAGTGCTGCTAGGAATCGAAGTCGTTTTCATCGAGTCAAATATATTCTCTTATCGAAAATGGTGGCTTCGTACGAGAGTTCATAAAAGTATCTTGGATTACCTTGGTATAAGAAATATGAAACTGCCATTCCTTGGCAATACGAATAAACACTGGGGTAAAGCATACACGATAGGTCTAGACGACTATCACTTTCCCCACAAATACTGAGATCACTTTTTCCCCGGCGACAGGCCGACATAGGAAACACAGTCCCTATCAGGACGAAGCCAAATCACACCACACTCTAGCGACACATCCGCCGAATAGCCTTTGACCTCTCTAGAGACAACAGAACATATAGTTCGACTTAGATATGTAAAGATATACAGATATAAGACAGACTCGTCCTACTCAGACAAACAATACACATAAATTCAGGCCATAGATATTCTGAAGCAAGAACAATCTATTACTACCCAAACAAAGAATAAATCGCAGAAATAATGGATTCATCCGCGGAGTTTGATCGAAGAGACGGCACAACTTTCAAGGGAAGTAACTCAATAATGACTTTCCCTTAAGCACTAAAAAATTACCTATGTATAATATTGTAAGATATCAAAGACTGCACGTAACAGTTGCATTTGCTCTACTTTCGGCTTTTGGGTCAACTTATACATGAGAACAAATTTTCTCACACATGAAAGCTGTTTTAAGTTCACAGAGAAGTCGCCTAACACTTGTGCATTCAGAAGCCTGTGTGAAGCTGAAATTGACAAAACACACACCTGATATTGAACAATTAACCAAGGAGAAGCAAGGACACGGGTCCCATTAATTGATTAATGACTCAGATCAATAATAATCAATGATTACTCATATTAAAATTTTAATAACGTGTTTTATGTTTGGTTTATTTAATTGTTTTGTTCTTCAAACTATTGGACTTTCTGTCTTAACAAAATATACATATGGCAATGTCGCCTAACACCTGTGCATTCAGAAGCCTGTGTGAAGCTGAAATTGACAAAATACACACCTGATATTGAACAATTAACCAAGGAGAAGCAAGGACACGGGTCCCATTAATTGATTAATGACTCAGATCAATAATAATCAATGATTACTCATATTAAAATTTTAATAACGTGTTTTATGTTTGGTTTATTTAATTGTTTTGTTCTTCAAACTAATGTGTTCAGAACTTAAATTTTGCAAAACATAATATTTGTATTGATATTTGTTCCTATTTATATTAAAATATTGAATAATCTACAAAAAATAGAATAGTTATTTAATTTATCGGAAACATGTTAATACGAGATCATTTTTAAATTGTTTCAATAATTGTTGTATATAAAAATATGATGGACTTAGGTTGGCACGCTGAGTGACTTTGCAACATTACTTCGGCACGACACTACTAAAAGTTTGCCGACCCCTGCGCTAGATACTCGTCCTTCATGTTGTGAAGCAGGATACCAACATTCTGTTGTGTCTTGTTTCGCCCCGTCCCATTTACCCCAAATAAGATTACCTACTTTCAATGTGCATTTTCCCCTTGTTTGTTATATGTTAGTAAAATGTTACTTTGCTACTCATAATAATATTTTTTTTTAATTACAGTTTTCTTTTAAGGATTGCAAAAAAAAAAAGAAATAAAGAATGGTACGACGCAACGTGAGACAAACGAACACATTTCCCCGGCTAAAGAAGACATGGTGTATGGATGCGTGATGTGGCAGAGCAGCTTCACGGGCCCAAGTCCACAGGACTCAGGACATCAAGTTATAATGTGGAAAAGGCAAAGCGGATTTTAAAAACAGTCTTTGCAAACGCTAAGAGTACCCCAAAAATGTTAAGGAAAAGACGAACTAAAATGCTTTACAAAACTGTAACAAAAGACAAACATCAACAATAACAACAAGTGATAAACAAAGAGTACAGTGGAATGCAGAAGTGTGAATGTGAAGAACTATATATGGTATTATGGTGCGCAAAATGGGACTGGTCCTGGCTATTCCGTTTTGCATACCGTGTCACAGATTGCCTCCCCTGCTTTGCAGTAGTGGTCCAACAATGGCCAAAACTCAAGAGTATCTAAATGGGTCGTCAAAGGTGTTTACCTTCGCACAAGATTACTCTTGGCAGAGATGTAGATAGAAGTGTAATGGCGCTTCTATCCGAAGGGAGTGTTCACAAGATAATTCAGAAGTCAAGAACCATGCGGCATAGCGCTGAGCAATGGTTAACTTATATCTGTCCGTCGCCTTTTGTGAAGGATTTAAGCAATGGTTTTTAGCCCGTTCAAGCCCCCAGCTGAGTTAATTCAGCGAATTCCTCTTATAATGGTATAGCTCTGTTTAGAGGTAAATATATGTCTAGGTATATATATATATATATATATATATATATATATATATATATATATATATATATATATATATATATATATATATATATATATATATATATATATATATATATATATCTATATATATATATATATATATATATATATATATATATGTATATATATATATATATATATATATTAAATATTCTGGCTCATACGTTTGCTTTCATACATATTAAAAAAACAGGAGCGACTATGTTGTTTAGTTTTAAAACAACACGTAACAGTTTTAATAATGAATTAGTCTTTAACAGTTAAAATAAATATGGAAAGTTTGGTGAAATTTAAATTAAAGTTTCCACATAGAGGTTTGGTCGGGCGCTATAAATGTCCGTGTTTTGCTGTTGCCTGTTACAAAAAACTTAACTCTAGATGAGTCCTGTCTCCGTGGTTTCCGTCACTTCTTTTTGGTGATGAGTGCACTTCTCCACATACTAGCGGCGTCGTAACGTTAGTACTTCAAACCGTCTGATGCTTGTAACCACATAGTCTTGTACCATGAACTTTTGGAAAAATAGAAATAACAAATGCCTTTGTTAAGTACACTGAGTTGGAAGCTTAACAGGCGCATCCTCTCGCTGCCCACCCACCAATGTTAATCTCTCAGAAGAATTAAATTCTTGAGTACACAACGTAGCTCAAGAAAGATGATTAAAATTCACCAATATTCCTCTGGGTATTAACTGAGAAAATGTGTCTGGACAGCGCGAATAATGATTTGTGCCTGAACTAACATTAACAAGCTACATATATCTCACAAAATGCTATTATACACTTGAGGCACATGTGATGTAATCATCACTCATCTGATGAGTCTGGGGTCCCCTCTCCTGTCGGGTTTTCCGCACTACTAGCCAGAAAAAAATCACCAGCGCTGGCTGTAGTGGTTCATAAATATACAATTTTCGTATGTTGAGGTTGCCAGCCTCATGTATAACCACTAAGCAAGAAAATATGTTTTTCACAATTGTAAAAGAAATGTTCACAACTTACCCCAAATTGGGTTATACACAATCTCCTCGCACAGTTTTCAGATGGACACGAGCAACTTCGGTGCATATGCTCTCGAATCAATTTCGTCTGAGAAATTTTGAATCCCTGCTTATGACGGGTGTTCTGCGATACACTTGGCCTGGGAAACTAGTAATTCCTCTTCGACGGGTGTTCTGCGATACACTTGTTCTGGGAAAGTTTCTCTGATGACAGGTGATCCAATTCCTACGTTTCCAGTCTTGATATTTAAAGTCCTGGCCCCTTAAGTTTTTCAGTCTCTGTATTTATAAAGGCGAGCTTACTTTTTAAGGTTTTAAGTTTCCCAAATACTTCGATCTGTCATTTATAAATATGAAATTCTTGGTCCGATCCTTCTGTTTCTGGCTGTTGGGGAGTTGCTCGTTTGAGGTTGCGAAGCTGTCTGTTCTGTGTCTCTGAGTTCGCTAGATTTTATTTTTCAGTTTCCAGTTCACATCACAGATTGTACTTCCCGGCAAACTTGCCAATGAGACTCATTGTATATTCCGGCTCTCACTTCAATCCAATCGTAAGCTCTTTTCGCACTACGTGGGTTGGGGTGTTTAAATTCATAATTTCCCCCGCGTGTTTAAAATATTAAATTTAATATTCCCACTCATGACTTCTTTATAATAAGACGTAATATTTCCGGTGACATCTTGTACACTCTCACAAACAAATGTGTGAACTGATTACCTATCTAAGTGCCTTCCGTCAAGATGTCTACCCAGACAGATTATCTGCGCTAATCACACACAGGGATGGGCCCGTGAAACTATTATCTCATTATCGCCTGTGTGTTCGTGCCTTCTTCAGACAGTCAAACAAAAGGGTCGCCGGCCGCTCAGACAAACAAAATGGTTGTCCAATGAATGGAAGGGCAAAATATTGCCAAATAATTATCGATCGGAGAGAAAAATGAAGAAGAAAAGGGATACTGCCGGAGTGGCTGAAGGTGTGAGAGAGCCACAAAAAGAACACGTACAGACGTTTTGTCGCACACCGAAAGGCATTGGCAATAAAATGTATACCTGGTTGTGAGTGTATAACGTGTGTTGTTTACACTGGAGACTGAGTGCAGCGAGATCATGATCTTAGTGCAAGGTGGACGTATTCAGTAGTAAAGAGTATCGATTATGGAAAATGTTGGACAGCCTAGTGCAGGGGTCGGCAAACTTTTAGTAGTGTCGTGCCGAAGTAATGTTGCAAAGTCACTCAGCGTGCCAACCTAAGTCCATCATATTTTTATATACAACAATTATTGAAACAATTTAAAAATGATCTTGTATTAACATGTTTCCGATAAATTAAATAACTATTCTATTTTTTGTAGATTATTCAATATTTTAATATAAATAGGAACAAATATCAATACAAATATTATGTTTTGCAAAATTTAAGTTCTGAACACATTAGTTTGAAATTTTATAATAAAATTGCCATATGTATATTTTGTTAAGACAGAAAGTCCAATAGTTTGAAGAACAAAACAATTAAATAAACCAAACATAAAACACGTTATTAAAATTTTAATATGATTAATCATTGATTATTATTGATCTGAGTCATTAATCAATTAATGGGACCAGTGTCCTTGCTTCTCCTTGGTTAATTGTTCAATATCAGGTGTGTGTTTTGTCAATTTCAGCTTCACACAGGCTTCTGAATGCACAAGTGTTAGGCGACTTCTCTGTGAACTTAAAACAGCTTTCATGTGTGAGAAAATTTGTTCTCATGTATAAGTTGACCCAAAAGCCGAAAGTAGAGCAAATGCAACTTTCTTCAAACAGGTGAACGCTTGAGGCAGGGATGTCCAGCAGTTGAGGATGGCAGCTGACTTTTCCAAGCAGCTTCTTTCAAGAGTTTTTCGCAATTCTACAAATTTTATCGTCCATAACTCTGATGCTTTGAATTCGATGTACTTGTATGTGTTAGTGGTAATATCTCTGCAAAATATGTCTAATTTTGACGCAAATCCTTTCCAGTGCTCAAAAAAGATCAAGTATTGTTTGACCCTGCCCTTGTAAAGCAAGTTTAATTCATTCAAATTTGTAGTTATGTCAGCCAGAAACATCAGCTTGCACAGCCAGTCCTCGTCATTCAATTCCGGGAAATGTTGTTCCTTTTCATCAAGAAACACCTTGATTGCTTCTAGGCATGATACAAATCTGTTCAAAACATTACCTTGACTAAGCCAACGAACATTGCTGTACAGCGGGAGGTCCGCATTTGGTAAATCACTAAACAAAATTTCAGCACTGCTCAAAAAAAGTTTCCTTGATGTATTCTCCATCTGTGACAGGTTTGCCATTCGAAGCCACACACTGTGCAGTTTTGTAACTACATTCGGTAGCTTTATTTTTGGTTCCAATTACTTGATTAAAAATACTACTTTGTTTTTTTGTAGCCAGAAACAGCCATTTTTATGGCTTCACTTTTCTCCTCAGAGTTTTTAAACATGGACTGATGTTTGGTTTGATAGTGTCTTTGTACACTTGACGTACGGCACAAGACAATTTCATAACATAAAGCACAAACAGCACGATCCTTTTGTTGTATGAATCCATATTCGTTTGTCCAAAAGTCTTGAAACGAGCGTGTATCAAGTTTTTGTCTTTTTTTAATTCATTTTAACGGCACCGTATTACTTAATAATAACACCAACTTTTGTGCTGCGGTCAACGGACTGTACGGGCATGAGTATGCGACAGCCGAGAGAACTGTAGAGGTGGTGGTGCTCGGGTAGAGAGGGGCAGGATAGGACGGAAACTCACACTGGGAGTCAAAAACTGCGAGCGAAAACGAAATAAATACGCTCGTCCTGGCGTTAGCCAGACACTATTCCGTAATTATGATATTACGTCTCCACTTGCCCGTCAAAATTTGCTTGGGATTCTTTTCAAGAATCTCATCCTGCAAACTACGGTAGCAGGTAGACGCCAGACTAGCGGGCGCCGCAAAGTATAACCACTCCCCATGAAATTCGTTGAAGAATGTTTGTTCTCGGAAACGGTCCGTAAAAACGAAGACTTACGTGCAGTATAGTATGATCAGGCCTTTAGTTTTCATCAGATCGCACATTCTTACATCCAATGTCTAAAAACTTTCGTTTTGAAGGGTTGTAAAAACAGGTATAGCTTTAAAAGAATTATATGCTTCTATTTAATTAAAAATTCTATTTTTTTAAAATGAGATCATATACTGTACAGTATTTTAATTCACTCAGCGTGCCATTGAAAATCGTTCCACGTGCCACGCTTGGCACGCGTGCCGTAGTTTGCCGACCCCTGGCCTAGTGCAATGTTTTGGAAGCGAAATATGATCTACAAGCGTCCAATAGACAGAATGGTTAGAGTGCTAGTCTCTCGCGACAAAGGTGCCGGGATCGATTCACGAACGGTATCGTCTCGCTCCAGTCTACCCAGCTGTTAATGGGTATCTGATTTTGCTCTTGAGTTAAGGAAGGAAAAGGTAGCCAGGAAGGCAGATGCTCGATCTAGGATAGCGAATATGATTTATAATGTCTGTTTGTAACGTTACGGTGAGCACAAATAAATGAATAAAATTAAAATAAAAAAATGGGACCAAAAGATGCAGTAATAGAGAATGCAGTCAGCGACCCATAGCTTGACTGCTTGCATCAGGGTCAGCGAACCAGAGCTGACCAAGACCGTACTCCACCTCCACGTGGTGGTCCTGGAAACAGTCTGCAGCAGTGTAGTCTGGCTGAGCGAGTACGGATCGCAGAGGGAAGGCAAACCCGGTCCCAAAAAATGCCGTGCTGAAGTCGGATGTGTCGACCGAAAGGTGCAGATATCACTGCTACGGCGTAAACAGACACAACGCAACCACCGTCCTTTTCAGGGCGAACGAGGAAGAAGAAGAAGAAGAAAATAAAAAAATTAAAAGGACAAAGTAAGAATACATTTAACATAAGTATTTAAAAACAGGGCAAATTAGGAACACATTGCAGAACTGTTTAAAAAACAATGAAAGTACACAGAAGAAGAGATAACTAGGGTACAGCTGAGATATGCTGGACTTATTCTGAAAAATCCCCAGCATTGTTCCTACATACCACCAGACAATAAAATACTTAGCATGAAACATGTATGTAGCAAAAGAAAACAAAATCATCATCACCATTACCATCGTCATCATCATCTACTTTTTCTCTCCTTCTGGTGCAAAGATCGACAAGTGTCCCCCTTGAAGAGACCGAGGTCAAAGCACATGCTGATGCAGCAGTCATCACTGTGGCAATTTGTTTTACAATGTGAGGATTCCAGACCTATGTACAAACTCATATTTGTTGTATCTTACGACATGCATGAGAGAACAGTAGTTAAATTCTTTCGTTGTCTCCTCAAAGACCTCCGGGAATAACAAGGGACAGGAAAAAGTAAATTTAAAAACAGAAAAATTTATTTTTATTTTTATAAAATAAAGATTTGCTTTAAACGTAATATATTTGATAATAATCAAATTTAAGACATGTTAGTGCAAATTGGGAGCCGCGGTAGCATAGTGGTTAGTGCACTGGCTTCCTGGCTCAGTAGTCTATGGTTCGATCCCCAGATGAGGTGGGATTTTTTTAGGCCGCAAACGGCTCCTGGGTCGACCCAGCCCCAACTGGGTACCAGAGCAACTTCTGGGAAGGTTAAGGCAGCCGGCGTGATGCTGACCACATCACCCCTAGTGTGCCGATGGTCAAGAAAATATGGGCCTAACATCATATTCCCAATATGCCTCAATGGGCGTGTAACGGGATCCTTAACCTTTACCTTTAGTGCAAATTCATCTTAATTTTCCACATGACTCTCGTCACTTCAGTCACCTCTCGTCTCCGTTTTGAACGATCATGTAAACGAGACTAGGTAAAGGGAAAAGTCTTACACAGGTAAGAGACCAAAAAGATTTTTAAAATGCTCACTTTATGACCATAAGGTCGTTGTCAAGGACAAGACGTACGAAACTGAAAGGATATGGTTGATGCGGACCCTAGAGAAGCTGCTTTGCACAGAAAAGCTTAAGAGTTTACCTCAATATACCATACCTTGTACCATAACGACTAGCAGTGCGTTCCCATTATGGAAAAGAGAACGAGGTTTTCAGAGTTGATTGACAGCATAACAGAAGTAATGAAAAAAGGCAGTCAATCAGATGCAGAGAGGAAACACCTGGCTATGGAGTACACCAGAAAGACGTACTCAACCAAAAAATGGACCACCATAGATGCAGATGGATCAACGACTTAACTTACAATAAATGGAGGTGGAGGTATATGCACAACATGAAATAGTGGACAAAAAATACATATCTTAACGGCCACTGGAAATTTTCAAGTAACTTGAAAGCGGAGGCAGAAGCACTAAAAACAGCTGCAATTACCATTATGGAAAATAAATATTTTGTTAGAGACAAGATAATTCTCCTCACAGACTCACTATCAGTCATTACAGTCCCCAGAAACAACATAAATTATGAATTAGACAGCCTGGCAGAAGTACTAATGAAAACCAGTTATGAGTTCAAACCAGTAAAAGTACAGTGGATCACTGCCCACTGCAATATATGTGGAAATGAGAAGGCAGATAAACTTGCTGTCACAGAACGTCTGGACATGCTCTTTTGTGTGATCTCTCACACCTTCAGCCCTACGTCAGTATCATTTCTTTTTCTTCATTTTTCTCACCAAACGCTTTTATTTGGCACAATTCATGCCTTTTCATTCTTTTTATTTCTATGTTGGATCAGTAGAATGAAGTCTTTAACACACAACTCCCCTACAGACGTATCTGCTTTACACGCAGGTAAATGCAATAATACCAGGTAATTATACTGGTCATACGCGTATCTATTCTAGCAGTCTGACCATCTTTTGAAACGCGTCTGTCCAACATTTGACCCCAGGTGAAAAGCTGGTGACAACACGGTCTCGTCCAATCGACATGAAAAGAACCCAAGATTGTCTGTCTGTGTTGCCGATGTAGGTGTCTTTTTGTCTGGCAGATTACACAGAGGGTAGATGCGTTTATCGCTTTTTGTGGGACAATCCCTGGTGATTGTTACAGATAATCTGTCCGGGAAGACATCTTGGTGGAAGGCATTAGCCAGGATAGTTCACACATTTGTTTGTGAGATGGTACAAGATGCCGGCGGAAATATTACCGCATGATTTGAAAGAGGTCACGCGTTGGAATATTAAATTTAATATTTTAAACACGTGGGGGATGTTTTGAAATTAGACACCCCAACCCAGTGCTAAACAGCTTACGATTGGATTAAAGTAAGAAGCCGGAATAAACTAAGGATCCTATTGAAAAATCCGACGGAAGCACCATCTGTGATGTGAACTGAGAACTGCACACATAATCTAGCGAAATCAGAGACTGCAGCGCACGTCATATGAGCGACTCCCAGACGTCAGAGAGACATCGGACTTAGAATTCCTATATTATAAGTGACAGATCGATGTATTTTGGAAACTTAAAACCTTATAAAGTAAACCCGCCTTTATAAATACAGAGTCTGAAAAACGTAAGGGACCAGGACTTAAAATACCAAGATTGGAACCCTAAGGAAGTGGATCACCCGTCATAAGAGAAACTTTCCCAGACCAAGTGTTTCGCAGATCCACCCGTCATAAAAAGGATTCAAAATTTCCAGACCAAGTGGTTTGAGAGCATATAACCTAAATTGCTCGTGTGCATTCTAGCCTGCGCGAGGAGATTGTGTATTCCCAAAACCTTGGGGTAAGTGTAAGAATTATTTTTTAAATGTAAGTATGACATGTTTTCTTGCTAAGTGGTTATATATGAGGCTGGCAACCTCAACATATGAAACTAGTATATTCATAAACCACTATAGCAAGCGCTGGTGATTTCTTCTAGCTAGTCGTGCAAAAAACCTACAGCAGAGTTGACCCCCAGACTCCAAATGGAGCAATGATGACTGATAATTACATCACATGTGCCTAAAGTGTATAATATTTTGGGAGATATATGCACTTCGTTAATTGTAACTCAGAAAACTCATTATTCGCGCTGTCCAGACACATTTTCCCAGTTAATACCCAGAGGAATATAATGCATTTTATTCATCTTCCCTGAGCTACACTGCGTACTCGGGAATTTAATTCTTCTGAGAGATTAGCATTGGTGGGTGGACAGAGAGAATACGCCTGTTAATTGGCAGTCCACAAATGTACTTAGCAGAGGTATTTGTTTTCCTATTTTTCCAAATGTTCGTGGTTACAAGCTATCAGACGGTTCGAAGTAATGAAGTTACTACGCCACTCGTGTGAGAGAAGTACACTCATCACCAAGAAGTGACGAAAACCACAGCTGCAGGACTTCCTTATATCAGTTAAGTGCTTTTAAGAAGGCACCAGCAAAAAGGACATAATTTTCTGACTATATCCTCACCTTAAATCTCTGTGAAGAGAAAATTTGATTGCAATATAAAAGTCACCAGCATTTTATTTATTTTAAACTGTTAATACTAACTGATTATCTAATTTGTTACATGTTGTTTTAAAACTAAACAAACATAGTTGATTCAGTTATTACATGTATGAAAGCAAACGACTTTATATATACAATAGAACCTCCATAGTTGACCACTTCCCTACATTGACCACCTCCCGAAGTTGACCACATTTTCATAGACCGGACACGGACCACATGTACTCAATGGAAGACGACCTCTATAAGTTGACCACCTCTGTAAGTTGTATCTTGACCACTTGGACTATGACACACAATAGTAATTTACCTCTCTATTACTTGACCAGTTTTTAAAAAATCAGTGTCTTTGAATTTTGTAGGCACAGGCTTTCTGACCGCTTTTCGAATGATGCTTGCCGACAAAGAAAATTAACCTAACCTCTTTGATTTTTTCGCACACATGCAGTATAATAAGCCCACCATCTAAGTAAAAATCTTCATTCTTGCTATGACTGCCCTGCCGGTTGATAGTAATTCAACTACTAAACTGTAAGTTCTCTCTCAGACTGTGTTTTATACACTTTATCGTTGACAAAATTAACCTAACTTTTTTGATGGCCCAAAGGAAAGAACTCAAGGAGCTGACAATGAAGGAAAAGGTTGATCTTCTACATTTTCTGGAAAGCAGCAGCCAAAGAAAGACGGCAGAACATTTTGGGGTTAGCAAGACCACAGTTAGCAACATCCAAAAACGTAAACATGAGTACTTGGAGAGATGCGGTAATGAAAGCTGCCATCTACATCAGACAAGAAGAAAAACCTCCCTAGATGAAGTCAATGACGCCACATTAAACTGCTTAAAACAAATGAGGGCAGTTTAACGATCAAACTAATCCGCATGGATGACTGGCGCCCTATTTGAGGAGTGGGTAAGGGGCATCGACCGAGAAATGAAGAAGAAACGGTCTATTCTACTGACAGTAGACAACCGTCCTGGCCACCCACAAGTGGAACATCTCACAAACGTTACACTGAAATTTCTGCCTCCAAACACGACCTCAAAAACCCAACCTCTTGACTAAGGCATCATCAAAACATTTAAAATGCACTACCGGGCCCAGCTGCTGCAGTGGGTCATTACTAAAACACAGATCTGTGGTCCGCCTGTGGAAGCAACTTCATCCGCTGCATCAGTTAACGCTCTGGATGCTGTCCTCTGGATCAGTTCTGCTTGGAATAAAGTTCAGCCGGAAACGATACAGAAGTGTTTAAAGAAATGTGGATTTATCACAACCCAAGAGCATGACGTTTCAGCCCCACTGGACAGTCCATCGCCAATGGCAGAATTCGAAGGAGTTGATTTTGAAGGTTTTGTTGCAATGGATGACGAGGTGGCAACCTGTAATGAACCTGACCCAGAAGGAATTTTCCAAGCGATATTGACCGAAGTACAGACAAGCATAACAGTGCATGAAGCAGCTGGTGAAGTTGAAGAAGCAAGTGACGATGACACAGAAATTGCAGACACTCCAAAAGAAGAGGCTGTCAGGCATCTGATAATGCAGTTGAAGTCATTTGCTGTGGAAAAAATGCCCAGGTATTGTGAGTGGTGTAGCCAGCGTTGAGAGTGCTTTCTCCACTTATATATGTAATGAGAATAAGACACAGACCAAGATTGACTCCTTTTTTCAGAAAGAATGATTAAACCATGATAAAACAGATGTTGATGATTTGATTTGATGTTGTGATTATGTATGATTTCGTATGATACTGTATTCTCCAATATAAGCTGTTCAAGGAAGTAAAGTATCGGAACAATAGGCCTCGTTCTGTATGTTGACCACCTCCGTATGTTGACCGGTTTGCTAGAGTCCCTTGGGTGGTCAAATTATAGAGAGTCTACTGTATATATATATATATATATATATATATATATATATATATATATATATATATATATATATATATATATATATATATATATATATATATATATATGTAAAGAGAGAGAGAGAGAGAGAGAGAGAGAGAGAGAGAGAGAGAGAGAGAGAGAGATATTTACCTCTAAAAAGAGCTATACCATTATAAGAGGAAATTCGCTGAATTAACTCATCTGGGGGCAAAAGGCGAGGGCAGATAATTATAAGTTAACAAATGTTCAGCGCTAAACAGCATTGTTCTTGACTTCTGAATTATCCTGTGAATCCTCGCGAAAGATAGAAGCGTCTTTACCCTTCTGTCTACATCTCTGTCAAGAGTAATCTTGTGCGAGGGTAGACACCTTTGACGACCCAGTTTAGACACTCTTGAGTTTTGGCCACTGCTGCACCACTACTGCAAAGCAGGGGAGGCAATCCGTGACACTTGCCAAAGAAGGAAGAAAGAAAGTCCAAAGAAGACAGTGCTATATATAAAGAGATAAATGTAATAATCAGAAATAACTATAGAGAAAAATGGCATAAGGAACACCCAGACTCCGATACTGTAGAACCATACTATACATTACCAAGAAGAGATCAAGTGGTTATTTTCAGATTAATAACCGGCCATTGCAGACTCAAATACCATCTATACAAGAAATTTAAACTCAGACAGATACGTGCCCGTGTGGGGTAGACGAACAAACTATAGAACACGTACTCCAATACTGTCGACTCCACGAGAGGAGCAGGGTGACTGTATGGCCTTCTCCAACCCAGTAGAAAGAAAAACTGTATGGTGGCGAGGGACGACTGAGACGGACTGCCAGCTTTAGAGAGTGGTTATTTGAGAGCGAACGACGAAGAAGACGTAAAAAAAAATATTTGAACAAGAGAGAAGATTAAAACAAACAAAAACTGAAAATATTGTGCAGTTACAAATTAGGAAGGTTCGCGATAAGAATATGAGGGGAACTGTAGTGTGGCTATATAAAACGATAAGGTATGTTGAAGAGAAACAAAAGTTAAAAGGAGACGTTTTGCAACGATAACGAACAAGAACCTGCCAACGTTTCAACCACAAGGTCTTCGATAGGAACAAGATGTACGAAAACGCTACAACAAGCAAAGAAATGCAAGAAGAAAGAGATAAGCCGAGATGGTCCAGTGAAAAATGAAAGCTATAGGAACACTTGGAGGACAGCAGTAAAGACTATATAAAAATTGGCGAAAATACCTAACGTCTTCCACAGATAAACGACATTAAATAAATAAATAATGTTGCTGCCTTTGCTAGTTTGTATGGCACTAGATGAAGTTTAATATGTATGGCAAGCAATTTTGCCAGATACTATATTAAGTATCTGTTCAAAAAAAGAAACGCAAAATTATTGCAGTGGTAATGGACACCAAATTTCAAACTTGTACCAAAATTTTATTTTACGGAATTAATGTTTCAATCTTGGCATGAAGAAACTTTCAGACTTTAAAAATGAAATGATGTTCATTAAATTTGGTTTGGACTTTTATTCTTTGCGACTGAGGCCTCCGTTTCAGTAAGGTGTATGGCCTCCTCTGGCCTCTATCAGAGAACGACATCTCCTTGACATGGATCCGATTAGCCGTTGGATCTGTTATTGTGCGATGGCTGCCCACTCTTCCCGCAGTGCAAGAGACAACTGTCGGAGATTGGCTGGAGCCATGTCTCGCTGGCGGAGTCGTCTGTCGAGTTCATCCCATAAGTGTTCTATGGGGTTCATGTCTGATGACATGGCTGGCCACGGAATGGTCTGGGCGTTGTTGTCAGCGAGGAACTGGGTGGTGAGTTGTGCCACATGAGGTCGAGCGTTATCCTGCTGAAAAATCGACCCTCGTGCAGCCAGAAGTGGAAGGACGTGAGGACGAAGAATTTCAGCGACGTATCGTTGGGCATTCAGGCGTCCTTCAATTTGCACCAGGTCACTTCTTCCCATGAAGTTGATCGCCCCCCACATCAGTACACCTCCACCACCATGTGGAGGAGCCTCATCAACGCTGTTCTGGGCGTAGCGCTCATGGACTCTGCGGTAAACTCTTCTCCGTCTGTCGTGTCGCTGGAGTACAAAAAATGATTCATCACTAAACCAAACCCGTCTCCAGTCATTCCCAACGGTCCCATTGACGATGCTGGTTCGCCCACTGCAGTCGGTTCTGGCGATGCCGGTCCGTAAGAACAGGACCTTTGAAGGGTCTTCTAGCCCAAAGACCAGAGTCGTGCAGCCGGTTCCTGATCGTATGATCTGAAATTCGACGAGCTTAAATGTTTGTCCTTCTGTTTTGTTTTTTTCTGATTGATTTCTGATTGGGCGATTCGTTGATCATTTTGTTCTTTTAGTGTCATGAAATTGTAGTATTTTATATCCTTCACTTGTTTGTTTTGTTTGGTAAGGTTTTCCACTTCACCGTGAAGTCGGAGTGGTTAAGAGGTATGGCGTTCGCTTCTAATTCTAAAAACACCGGGTTCGGTTCCCATTACAGCGAATATATTTGAAAGAAAATTTTTTCAGAACCCGTGGGTTCTAATGATGTCATCCCCCCCCCCCCCCCCCCAACTCCACCCCCCTCTCTCCCGATCACATGGGTAGTGAGATCGAATGCCTACCCTTCTCGGATAAGGGTGAAAAAATAGCACGTCCCGTGAGCAAGTTGCGCACGTTAAAAATCCCTCGGCAGTAGGAAATCGTAAAGAGTGGGCCATATGGCCGATACCCTGGCAAAATTTACAAAATTATGAAAACCTACCCACCATAAAATTATTTATAGAATGCGGTATTCCTGTATACACACTTTGGAACACTCGCCGGTGCTACGGTGTCAGCGCACTGAGCTAAGAACTCTTTGTGTGATCTAAGGGAGGAGATCGGAGTACTGATGGAGTTGTCCGAGTAATATCAATATGATCCTTAAAACTAAACTAAACCACTTTACTGAAATAACACACAGAACAAACAAACAAACAAACACAACAAAACGAATAACCAGAGAAACAAACCAAAAACAACTACTTCATTGCAAAGAGCTCAATTAATTTGACCAGCTATTTCTTCATTGTTTTTTAAAGATAAATTGAAGTATTTGTTTCTTCTCTTTCACGTTAACGTCCTTGGGAAATAAACAAGGAAGGAAGAAATGTGCGAGGAATAGCATTACAGACCCGCTTTCACTTCTGAACCCGCTCTGTTCTTCGTATTATTCTTTCTTACAACCTGGACTGCAGTATTGTAACTTGGAGGCGCCTGCTGACACAACCACGTACCGCAGACTAAAGCAGACGTGACCACTTTTCGGTCACTGAAAGTTCAGGAAAAACTTGGCAGGAAAAACTCTGCAAAACAGGAACGATAACTCTTTTCAAGGCTTCTGGCCCTTGCGGTCAGCTTGACCACTTGACCAATATTCATCCTTGTAAGTCGAGGGTGCCCAACTTTCATCAGTCCCCGTGTCCCTCTGCCTTTTAGTAGACCTTCCTGTAACCCCCATTCAGTATGAAAGGAAATTAATTATAGATTTGCCACGTATATGTACAAACTAAAATAAATAAACATTAATTATTTTTTCCATAAAGAAAACTGTAATCGGTACTTAACAATGTAGTTTAGTGTCGCAGAGTTATTAATTTGTTTATCAAGACACAGTGACAGGAATTAGTCAGTCATTTGATACTATTTCTTGTCAACCAACAATTTCATTACAGTTTTTAAAGAGATCATCAGTTGCCATCTCCACAACGAAGGTTGGCTGTAATGGATCTCCAACGTTTTCTGTCTCTTGTCTTGGTGGTGCACTCTGATAGACTCTTTCCTGTCCATCTCTTGATGTTATCTTCCCACTTATAGCGCTGTCTTCCCCTTGCACGTTTGCCTTCAACTCTCCCTTCTGTTATAGTCTTCTGCAAGGTGTTATGCCTTTTTATGTGGCCAAAGTATTTTAGCTGCCTAACTTTGATCTCGCCTCATTAGTTCTCTTTTCACACTTAGATTTTCTAGGACCTCCTTATTTGTTTTCTTCTCTTTCCATGAGATGCGCCCCATTCTTCTATACATCCACATCTCAAGAGTCTCAATTCGTTCTTCCAATTGCTTATTTATTGTCAATGTTTCTACACTATACAGTAGTGCAGAATATATATTTCTTCTTCCTCGTTCGTCCTGAAAAGACGTTGGTTGCGTTGTGTCTGTTTACGCCAGAGTTGTGATATCTGCGCCTTTCGGCCGACACATCCGACTTCAGCACGGCATTTTTTGGGACCAGGTTTGCCTTCCCTCTTCGATCCCTACTCTCTCAGCCAGACTGCAGTGATGCAGCCTGTTTCCAGGACCACCACGTGGAGGTGGAGTAGGGTCTTGGTCAGCTCTGGTTCGCTGACCCTGATGCAAGCAGTCAAGCTATGGGTCGCTGACTGCATTCTCTATTGCTGCATCTTTGGGTCCCGCAGAATATATATAACATTTTATGATTCTCAGTTTTAATTTGTGAGTTAACTGTTTAGATGTCAGTATATGTTTCATGTTGTTGAATGTAGCTTTGGCCATTCCTATTCTCTTCTTGATTTCTGTTTCACATCTGCCATATTCTATTATATGATGAAGATATGAGTAGCTCTTGACTTGTTCCAGGATTTTCCCATTTACGCTTATCTTTAATGTGGGCTTATCGTCCGTTTTGCTAATTATCATAGTTTTTGTTTTCTCAATATTAATGTCGAGTCCATATTTGTCGTAAATTTATTTTGAAAGAGTCCTAGAAATAGTGGTCCTGTTTAGAGTGGAGAAAGATGGTGAGGCTCAGTGATAATAAGGTTTAGAAAGTAAATAGTTGCTTCACAGAGTGCTGGGGAGAGTAAGGACAGACTTATTTACGACAATCGTTCCTCTCAATCTTCTCCTCAAACTCTCCTGGTCAAACAATTATTTGCCAGTTTCCAGACACACACCTGCGCTCACACTGATTTGGTGCTTCAAACACACAGACGCACGTGAATACAAACTATATTAAACAGATATGGGAAATTTGGGCTTTGGTATTCCAACACAGTACTAAATAAGTTTATGCTGTTTATTAACATTAAAATCAATCACAACAATTATCATGTGTTACAGGAAAAAATATCATAAGTACAGAGAATACAAATAACAAGGTGGGGGTGAAGAAGATTGGTATCGACTAAGCCCTTCCCGCTTGTATTAGACAAAGATAAACCCAGTCCAAAGATAGATAGTTATCAGGAACATAGGTAAGGTAACCCAACAGTGAATTTAATTACTCTGAAAGAGGGGTTACAATATTAGGTATGGGTGGTAGAAAAAAATCCTGTTATTCCCAATTGGTTTTCCCTTTACTAAGCAAATGAAAGTGGGGGGGGGGGGGGGGAATCAGAGTTAACAAAATATCCCACTTAAAGGAACAATGCAGGGTATACAGAAAATGTATTACCCGGTAGGCAAGTTAACAAATGGTTTGCAAACATTAAATCTCCTGTCATTCATGCACGCTCGTGAGGGCCCACACTCATATGCTCACACACACTTATTGATTGAAGCATCAGGCACTCCATAGAATTATATAAACAGCAATTACACTCTTGACATATGAAAATGTCTGGTACTTCGATGTCCAGCCCCAGATTTAGCGAGGTTGGCTGATAGCAAATATTCCCACTTATCGCCGGACGTGAAGCCTAAGATTTCTTGTGTTTTATTATATAAAAAGGAGTCTATGGGATGGCACTGTCACAGTTAGGTACAGGGGTGAGAATGGCGTGGTCTCTTTAATTTCGCCGTTGGTGGTAAAATTCCTTCAATGCGTGATGATAACAGCTGACCGGTATGTTTTAAATCCAGTGAGGAAAAACTAGGCCCAGTCACAGTTCAGGTAAATATGAACTCTCTCACAGTAGAGCAGTAAATAAAATATCGCTACTGGCAACTGTTCTTCTTCCAGTTTATCTTACAGATTGGCAATTTAATTTGATGGTTTTCTTTAAATGTTCTTGTGTGGGCTTTCTTTCATGTAATTATGATAACAAGGCCGCATCGGACCGCCACAAGGTTATATTTAAAATGTTTCATCAATATATCTGGAAGTTTAAGTACCGAGTCTGGAAGACTCTGTATGATTTCTTTATTGCTGGGATCGCAAAGGTTATGTGATCATTCTATAGAAAAAGATAGAAAAACCATGACAACATAATCATACCGCAAAAATCAAATAATATTCTAACGCGCGATAAATTTACCGTTAAGACTATTTATATACACTCGCGTATTTAATTATGTATTTAAGAAAACATTTCGCGAGTCTAATGGTTAACACACACATCTATATATATATAGGACTTAACTAAATTTATTAATTATAAATTCCTTCGCGACTTTAAAAGTTACTTTAGCATTTAAGCATCTATTATTTTTTTGAAATAATGTAATAGATATATCATTAAATTTACCACTGGAACTTTTAAGATGAGTTTAATTTAATAGATAAAAAAAAACAAAACACAAAATCCAGTGAAATAAAATGAAAGCACTAGACCACTGATCACTTTAACAAATATATTATACCGTTGTGGTGGATTTGATGTTAAGAAATGTTGTTGTTATGAACTCTTAGTGTACTGAATGAGGTCAGCTGTGAAGGTCCCTGAATATAGTAAAAATTATGTTAAGTTACAGAGTACCTTTCTGCTACCACCTTTATGATCTCACTCAGACTTATTCTTTGACTAGAATGTATGATGATGATGACTACGTTTGGTGTCTAGGGTTATGTATAAGTAGTGTAATGATGCATTTACCAACTAAACATATACACAAGTATTTTATTATCCAACACAACACAACAGTACTACAACAATCACATACACACTACACTTTAAAAGACTATCTTAAGTAAGTCAGTGGTTGAATTTTGTGTAACGTTAATAATTTTTTTAAATTTATTATCCTGACACTATTTTATTTGAATAAGGATTGACAATCAAAAGTGAAATCAATGAAATTATTTACAATATTCAATTTATACAATGGATCTTCTGTCCATAATACAAGTATTAATATAATAAAAGTGTGTAGGTGTAGTTTTCTAAATAGGATAATACTGGTATATGTAAAATGGTAGGTTGTTGATTATCATCACTCCCTATCGTTCATTTTATTTTCATGTATCACAGGTGGAATTCTTTTATTTGACAATGTCAGTTTTATTTCTAATAACTGAGGTTCACAGAGGTTGAGACTCTCGGTGCCAGAACGGGCACTTAACTTCGAATGAGAACCCTGGTAAGTCTTGTCCTAGGCTCGATGGACCATCTGGTTCACTTCATAAAAGACAAGGACCTCCAGTACGTGCCCGAATTATGCAACAAAGTCAGGAATCAATCAATTCCCACGAGCCTGGTTTTATGTGACTGTCAGGGCCACAAAACCCCTGAAATAAGAAGGTTATGCATCCTTCTTTATAATAAGTATACAATCATATTCCACAGTTAATTATAGGTACAGTACAAACAAACGCATAGGGTCAGCTCTTAATGACAACCAATTGTACCATTATATTTTGAAGTGACAATGTATACCAGTATTCCTCTCCCCTAATGGTTACAACGCCTCTGCAATTCCAACAGTAATCTTTTTCTATACAATAGGATAGGTGTTATGCTCCTTGATGACAATCATATATAATTGTGTAGTTCTACACCTCTCTGATAGGCTATCATATGATGGATCAATCTCTAGGCTTTGCTTAAGTCTGCCATCGACTCACTTACTTACAGTCGTAGGTTAGTATCTCACATTCAAACTTTATTTTAAATAAAATGGTTATTAAATTCAATCTTTCCACAATTTCAATGAATATTACACACAAACAACGATGACTGGCAGATCTGGCCCAAGTTATCACTGCCCTGTCTAGAAGTTTATAATATTTGTATTTAGAATTACACTTCTGCTCTCATCGTCTCGTGGCAAGATTTTTTAAAGAAATGGCGTCCTAGCCTAACAATTTTTCCTCAATATCAACTAAGCTGGCCAATAGAAGCAGACGACTATGAATTTTAAATCGAACTTTAAAAAAAAACAATTCCCAAAATACTACGTTTACTACTACAAGTATATTTTTAGTGTTAGGTTAACAAATCCCCTCTCGCCTTCCTTTAAACTACAGCCAATCAAAATCTTGGTACCTTTTAGTCCTATTTACCCAAAGCTTTTTTCAAAATATGTCATGAAAAAAATTAAGCAAGCGTGATCTTTTTTCTCGTCAGTCCGTCTTATCATACATAATATTATTGCCATTATTTTGGTTATTTTTTGTACTAGTGGGTAACTGACACCATATTATTGCTCAGGACATCATAAGGCATCCGAATATATAATTTTTATGGCCCTATGTATTATGGTTCATAATTCCATATTTTTCTATGTTAGTCTTCAAATCTAGAAACTACCACCTGTTCCATTCTTTTTCTAACTATTTTCAACCTAAATACGAGAATCTTCCGTAGTACGTTAGATTTACGTCATTCCTAATAAGAGCTAAGGTTGTTTACATGACCAACTGCCGAACATTTTTTAGTTTTGTATCGTAATTTGAAAAATTCCCAATGCTATGTTGCTCGAGTTGGCTTTTGTGAAACCCACGTGAGACGGCGTTCTCTAGGTTCTGTCTTTCCATCCCTCCCCTCTTTTATTCTTTCACTCTCGTCTTGGCAGTTCGACTTGACCTTGCAAAAGTGTTACATTTAATCTCAAGGACGAATTTTTCGAAAAGACAGTATCTTTCATTCGGCTATTAGGTTTATCAAAATCGACATGCGGGCTGGCGTAGGAGAATACGATGGTGGACTCACTTTTTATTGTCTATCTTATTTTTGACTTTATGCTCTAGAATATTATCTAATGTAACTATTGTATTGAGAATATCGTCACAACCGTGCACAGAAAAAGAAATCACTCCAATGTAGCCACCAATTCAGATGGAATTCTAGCAAAATTCTACTATAGCTAGTGAATCTTAAATCTCTGGCAACCGAATGATAAAATGGCTTTCTTCATGGTCTGTATATATCTAACTGGAATGCAAGATTGGGGGGACATGTTAGAATTTGACACCTTTTTAGATCTCATGAGACTTTCGGGGTTCTGACCGCCAGACTAAAGAGAGATGCCGCCCCTGGTTTTCCGTACCTCCGTTCGCTGCGTCTGCTTCGGCTTTCCCGTTTGCTCCGTCTTTCGAGCGGTGTTCTGGTTGACACAGAGATGCGAAATGCCGGCAAGAAACTTGCGTCGTTCGTTTCAGCGACCACTACTGCCTTTGATAGCATGCCGCTAGTCTTTCCTGAAATCCCTCAGTGCCTGTTTGATCGTGTGCCGCTACTTTCGCTTTGATTCTGGCAACGCCTCCACTTGGCCGGCGTTCTGACCAACTTAATGAAAATAACTGCATATGATTGCTCATGAGATATACGGGCGTGATTTAACCTCTCCTTGAATCAATGCGATGACCAGAATGAACGGTAGATAATTGTCCACATATTAATCAGCAAACGTGTTGACAATCTGCGTGGAAAAGTTGCATGCTAATGAGTCCACGTGGAAAAAATCCCATGTGACGAAAAGTTACCACAATACTCGGGGGCACTGATGTTATCCGAAGGGGTCGTTACGAAGGGTCGTACCACATCATCCAACACTTCAGGGTCAGCTGAGTTCGTCTGTCACAATCGTCCCCTCTTTTGCGACATGAAAACATCTTTTCATGTTTGATTTATGACAATGAAGCTGGCCTGATCGGTAGCTTTTGGATGATTGGTATCTTCAACTTCCTCCTCTTCCTCCGTAGTCCAGTTTCTACTCAGGAAATCAGCCCCGACATTCTGTCTTCCCGGAATATATTCCACTTTGAAGGAATAAACGCTTAAAAGAAGGGTCCAACGCATGATCCTTGCGTTAAATTCTTTATTGGCACCAAGAAAGGCTAACGGAGCGTGGTCTGTTTGCACCGTGAAAGATGTACCATAGAGAAACTCATGATGGCGTCTGATACCGTCAATCAGAGCGAGACATTCTCTTTCGACTACGCTGTAGTTCTGTTCAGCTTTATTTAATTTCCGACTGCCATAAGCAACAGGGAATAGCATGTTCGGGTCACTGTCATCGGCTTGAAGCAGTGTTGACCCGATGCCCTGACCTGACGCGTCGACCCGCAGTACAAAAGGTTTCTTGAGGTCAGGCAACCTCAAAATGGGGTATGCAGACAACTGTCCTAACAATGTGCTGTACGCGTGTTCGCACTTTTGATCCCAAATGACTTTATCAGGACAACATTTCTTTGTGAGGTCAGTCAGAGGTACCGTCAGTCCATTGAAGTTCTGGATGTTTTTCTGATATTATGTGATGATATGTGCATACGCACATAGTGATAGGAACGAACGAGTGTCTTTCTTGGTTCGGGGTCTTTTAGCTGCAATTATTTTCTCCACGTTTTTCTTAACGGGCTAACTACAGCCGTGAGAAATAGTATGCCCCAGTAAGTCTAGCTTTTCAAACCCGATGAGAAATTTGCTAGGTCTGGCTGTGAGACCAGTTTCCTTTAGTCTCCTGAGGAGCATAGCAACCGTAGCAATATGTTCGTCGTAGGTTTCCGATGCAATTAATATGTCATCCATGAAATTATGGACATGGAGACTTTGCAAAGGTTCTAGAAGCTTCCTCATCATCCTGGTGAACACTCCTGGTGTGTTATGCAATCCGAACGGCATCACATTAAATGTGTAATGTCCTTCACTAGTGCTGAAAGCTAACAAAGATTTAATTTCCTCCTTGACTGGTATTTGATAATAACCTTTACTGAGGTCAATCATGGAGAAAATCTTTGCTTTGCTGAGCTTGGTGAACAACTCTGAAACAGTTTGGAGAGGTTCGGGCTGGAATTCCGTTACAGCGTTTAACAGCCGGTAATCTATACACAGCCGAACTTCCTTGTTGGGCTTCTGCAACAGCACTACAGTCGAACTGTAAGGAGATGTATACTCACTGATAATTCCTGCCTGACGCAGCTTGTCTGTTTCTCCGCGAAGTGCATCAGCTTTAGCGTAAGGGATTGGGTAAACTCTGGTCCGAACAGGGGTCTCGTTTGTTAATTTCATATCGAATTCGATGAGATTTGTTCGACCAGGTACATCCGTTAAGACTGCACTGTACTGTTTTAGTAGCGCCCTGGTTTCTGTTTGTTGTTCTGGTGAGAGATTGTTGCCGAACTTGACATCTTTAAAGGATTCTGTGGGTTGCAATGGGTACTCCATGCAACCATCATCATCTTCCTCGTCTTCCGTTGCTATGGCGACAGCCAGGAGATGCTCGGAGGATGGCACTGGTCTCTCCAAATATTTCTTAAGGAGATTTACGTGAAAGACCTTCTCTTTTCCTTTAACAGAGATCTTGTAATTGGTGCGTGAGATCTTTTTAAGGACGGTAAAGGGTCCTTGCCATCCGATGCGAAGTTTATTGCTTCCGGTTGGAAGTAGCAACAAAACTTTCTCCCCTGGTTGGAGTTCTCTCTCTTTTGCAGCTTTGTTGTATCTTTTAGCATGTTTAGCGCGGGCTTTCTTAAGGTTGGTCGTAGCTAGATCCCATCCTAGCTTTAGCCTTTCCTTGAGCTCAGATACATACTTGCTTGCAGAGACGACTGTCTCGTCAACCTTTTGGTCTGTCAGGGACCGAAGTAAGGCTTCTAGTGGCCCCTTAATAGGTCTGCCAAATAAAAGTGTAGCTGGCGCGAATCCCGTACACGCTTGGGGAACCTCTCTGTAGGCGAATAAGGCAGCAGATATATATAGGTCCCAGTCTTCCGGTTTCTCCTGACCCAGCTTACGAAGCATCATGGTGAGACTGCCGTTAAAACGTTCCACGAGCCCATTTCCGGCCGGATGGTAGGGACTTGTGTGGATACGTTTAGCCCTCAAGATCTTAAAGATTTCCTCCATTAACAGGCTACGGAATTGGGATCCATTGTCCGTCAAAACTTGTTGAGAGAATCCCAACCGTGTAAAAATTTGCACGAGGGCTTCTGCGACATGCTTTGAATCTGTGCATGTTAGCGGTACAGCTTCGGCCCACGTTGTGCAAGTGTCGACTAAGGTCAGGATGAACCTGTTCCTTCTTTTGGTCCTTTCCAGGGGTCCAATGATGTCGACAGCAACCCGTTCACATGGAGTACCTACTATTAGCATTTGCCTCATAGGTACTGGGGGTGTCAAGTGCTTTGGTGCCACACGTTGGCACTGGGCGCAGGATTTCACGTACCTGAAAATTTCAGAGTTCATTCCTGGCCACCAATAGTGGTTTTTTTTATTCGCTGAATAGTGGCATTTTGTCGCATATGTCCGCTAAAGGGAAGAGAGTGCCCCATTTCTAAGATCTGGCTTCTGTACTGCGTCGGTACTAGGAGCTGGTTATTCCCTGTATCAGGGTCGCCCGTTCTACGATACAATACGCCATCCTTCGAAAAGATGTCTCCGTGGTGTCTGGGGTCCTTAGCCATGGGCAGTTTTCTAAAGCAGGGCGCCAGAGTAGGGTCCTTTTGTTGCGCCTCCTTCAGTTCATTCGGCAACAAATTTGGCGCAGGCTCCCTCTCCTTCTTAGTTTTTCCTCTTGTGGTTACCGCTGCCACAATCGGCTCCTTAGGTCTCCCAATAAACACGTATCTACATCCCAGGATAACTGGGTAGATAGGATCATCCATTATGGCCGCTTTAATAACACCTCTGACAAAATCAGAGTGTATTTCTACCAGTGCGATAGGAAGCGTCCTGGGTGCATCCAACTAAAACTTAATCCAGTGTCAAAGAGACAAGTAGTTGAGGTACTATTCAAAATTACAGTTCCTCGCGTTGAGGGTCGGTCCCCTTCAGGTTGAGAATCGCTGACATTGACTCTTCCTTGCGAGGCTGTATGCAGGCATCCGATGTGGTTTGGCCCGGCGTGCTTGCCCTGATCAGACGTTCCTGGTGTAGGGGTCTTCCCTTTTCCTTGACCTTGGTGGCCGCGCTGCCACGTAGGCTTGGTGGGTTGATCAGAATTGTTGTTTGGGGGAAATCTGGTTTTGTAGAATTTCGATTTTTCCTGGGGAGGTCTCTGGGTATTATTTTCTAGTCGGTTATAATGGTGAGAGGGATTGGAAGAATAGGATGACTACTCTAGATTTTGTTTACGAGATGGCTCATCTGTGGGTTTACGTTTAGTGCTGGGAAGTTCGGCCATTGCATTGGTATAGCGTTCTGCCTTATTGAGGATGTCCTCAAGCCTGACTGCGCCCTGTTCAGCCACAAATCTACGGGTTTCGTTTGACAAAGTTGACTTTATCTGTTCCACCAGAACAAGTTCAAGCAGTCTCTCATATGTAAGAGGTAGGTCAGATAATTCAATGCACTTTGTCAAATAGCCCGTGAGACGTGAAGAGAACTGCGGAAATGTTTCCGTGCTCTCTTTCCTGCTGTTTCTGAACATTTGTAGAAATTTTCGGGCGGTCATCTCAAACCGTTCCAGCAAGGCCTTCTTCAGCATGTCGTAATCATGTTGGTTGGTTCCCAGCTTTGTGTACACGTCATAAGCAGTACCTTTTAATGACGTTGAGAGTTTAAGTGCCCAAAGGGAACTCTCTAACCCATCCACAGATTTACGAGCCTCTCGAATTTTTCTAAGAAGGTGTCAATTTTTTCAATGGGGCTGGGAAAAGACTCTAAAGCAAAAGACATCGCAGTTAATTGGGCAGATTGAGTGCTGGAGAGATCCATTGACTGAGACTGGGGCGAAGACGGCTCTCCGTTATTCGAAGTAGAAGCGCCCCGACTCTCTAGAGCCTTAAGCGCCAGTTCGTGCTGTCTCTCCCTCTCTCTCTCTCTGTCCCTGCGAGCTTCCATCTCTGCCTCAATATTCTTCTGCTCCATTTGACGATCGTCCACTTCTTTCTTCCTAGCTTCTGCCCTCTCTTCCGGTTCCTTCTTCTTTTTTTCTTCTCTCTGTTGCTCCGCGTCATACCTTTCAAGTTCTTTGTTGACAAACAGGTTCGCGGCTTCTCCTTCTAACCCTGAGTCCTTCGCCTCCTGTCTCAAAATGGATCTTATCCTAATTCTCTCTGCCATGCCAAAGAACTGGATGCTTCTAAGACTAGAGAATAGTAAGAAGAACCAAGGAGGGAAAAAAAACTCAACCACTTCGAGAAAAAAACACAAAGTATAAATTACTTGTGTTACCTCCTACCTTGAAGTGTGCAAACTTATCGCTGCTATTATTGTCACTTAAGACTCTTAACGCAAGCGACTATACCACGTTAAAATGGTAAGTTACACTAGAAAAAATCTACTTTTGCTAACCGTAGAGAAAAATTTATATTAAAACAATTTAAAAGAAAAAAAAATTTTTTTTTCTTAAAATTTTAATTCTTCGACACAAAACTCCGCCCTCTGAAGTCAGTTTATCAGAAGAGACGTTGTTAACTAGACTTAAAAAGTCAGAACAATGCGTCTTTAGCTAAGCTCAACTCTTTTAACTTCAAAAAACCTTTAGTGACTGTAAAATCAATCACGCAATCCCAGCAAATCTTATAAAGAAAAAATTTTATTTTTCTCTGCCAGAGGATACTTTAAATAACAAATATTTTTTGTTTATCCGTAATTTCCTGCTCTGTGGAAAGAAAACAACCTGTAAATATGCTGTGTGCACGACCCAAATACTAAAAGGCGTGGTCTAGGGGTGTAATTAATTTTATTTATTTCCCTACTTCACAAAGACAGATCATTCACCCTCTATCTAGTTAGACCCAGACTTAAATCAGACTCAAAAATATCTTTATCCCGGCGAGCCAGCCAATTATATCGTAAATTTATTTTGAGAGAAAGAGTCTTAGAAATAGTGGTCCTGTTTAGAGTGGAGAAAGATGGTGAGGCTCAGTGATAATAAGGTTTAGAATGTAAATAGTTGCTTCACAGAGTGCTGGGGAGAGTAAGGACAGACTTATTTACGACAATCGTTCCTCTCAATCTTCTCCTCAAACTCTCCTGGTCAAACAATTATTTGCCAGTTTCCAGACACACACCTGCGCTCACACCGATTTGGTGCTTCAAACACACAGACGCACGTGAATACAAACTATATTAAACAGATATGGGAAATTTGGGCTTTGGTATTCCAACACAGTACTAAATAAGTTTATGCTGTTTATTAACATTAAAATCAATCACAACAATTATTATGTGTTACAGGAAAAAATATCATAAGTACTTCTTCTTCGATCCTTAACCACCGACCGTCAAAGCAGTCAGTGGCCATCACGCCTAGTGGCGTCTTATAGGGCA
The DNA here is from genome assembly GCA_024509875.1 of Oreohelix idahoensis. NCBI lineage: Eukaryota > Metazoa > Mollusca > Gastropoda > Stylommatophora > Oreohelicidae > Oreohelix > Oreohelix idahoensis. The sequence continues at coordinate 128,453 of JAMPIV010011544.1, read as the reverse complement.
ACAACAAATTGATTCCACTTTGCACGGTCGGTGGCCATCCTTCGTACAGTGCCCCAACTCTGGTTCATTCTTTGCATCTCAGCCTCCACAGTCCTCCGCCAAGTTGTTTTTGGTCGGCCTCTCTTTCGCTTTCCTTCAGGGGTCCAAAGCATAGCTGTTCTTGTGATGGCATTGGGGTCTCTTCTGAGGACATGACCAACCCAGCTCCAGCGTCTGCCAGCTATGATGGTATGCATGACCTCTTGCTTGCTACGAGTAAGCAGATCTTGGTTGGTGATGGTATTCGGCCAAAAGATTCGATGAATTTTTCTTAGGCATGTTGTGTGAAAAGAGGACAATTTTGACATTTCCTTCTCTGTGACTCTCCAGCATTCCGCACCATAGAGAAGCACAGAAAGCACGCAACTCTGGTATAATCTTAATTTTGTGCTTGTGCTGTATTGGGAGGACTTCCAGATGTTATTTAGGCTAAAGAAGGCTGTTCTTGCCTTATTCATTCTGATGTTGATGTCTTTGCCTGCCCCACCGTCTGGTGTTACTATGCTTCCTAGGTATGTGAAGGTATCTGTCTGTACCAGTTGCTGATTCCTTACTGATATGGGCTCAGGGTTGCTCACATTGAGCGTCATGACCTCAGACTTCTTTAAATTGATGTTCAAGCCCACCTGCTGGCTAAATTTATTAAGTCTATCCGTTTTTTCCTGGATGTGTTGATGTGAATGTGCCAGCAGTGCAATGTCATCTGCATATTCCAGATCTTCCAATGTTGAAAATGTAGTCCATCTTATTCCTCTTGGACTGCCCTCTGTTGTCTGGCGCATCACCCAGTCTATGACTGTTAAAAATAGAGTGGTTGATAAGGGGCATCCCTGTCGTACTCCTGTCTTCACCTCGAAGGTTAGGTTGCTCTGCCCAACACTACACGTAAAGTTGGCATAGAGGCTTTTTATGATTGACACTATGCAGCTTGGAATTCCATAAGCCCTCAGTATTTTCCATAAACTGTCCCTATGTATGATGTCAAAAGCCTTTTCAAAATCAACAAAATTTATGTAAAGCTGTCTTTGCCATTCTGAGCACTGCTCTATAATGTTCCTGAGAGTGAATATATGGTCTACACATCTTCTGTTCTTTCTAAATCCTGCTTGTTCTTTCCTCAGTTTGTAGTCTACTGCCTTTGAAATTCTCTGTATAATTATCCTGCCTAGTATTTTGCTGGGAACTGAGAGAAGAGTGATTCCTCTCCAATTATTGCAGTCTGAAAGATCTCCCTTCTTGGGCAATTTGACAATTATTCCTTTGTTCCACTCTGATGGTGTTATCCCCGTTTTCCACACTTGTGCAAATAGTGGTTCTAATAGTTCTGCTGCTAGCTCAGGGTCTGTCTTAAATAGCTCTGCATTTAAGTTATCATGGCCCGGAGCTTTACCGTTCTTTAACCCTTTGATTGCTGTGATGATTTCTTCTTTTCGTGGAATGTCTGTATTTACATCTAGATCGTTTTCAGCCTCAGGAACATTCAATTGTGTCTCTGGTATTTCCTTGTTCAGAGTTTCTCTGAAGTGCTCTGCCCATCTTGTTTCCTGTCCCTCTGCTGTCTTGATGAGATTTCCTTGCTTATCTCTTACTAATGTAATATTGTTTGCACCTTGTTTTCCGCTGATGAATTTAGTTATTTTGTATACTGTGCTTTGTTCATTTCTCAGTGCTGCCTCTTCTGCCTGTTTTGCAAGATCGTCTAGGAAATTCCTTTTGTTGGCTCGGGTTTGGCGTTTAACTTCCCTGTCCAGTTGACTGTACTGTTCGCTATTTAGTTGCTTTAACCTGGGGGACTTCGCTTCTGTTTTCTTTCTTTTCATTTCCTTTCTCATCTTTATGGTGTTTAGTGTTTCTGGTGTTATCCAGTCTTGCTTCTTCCTTTCCTGGAATCCTAAGCATGATTTGCTACTTTCCTTATATATTGTTGAAATGGTGTTAAATTTCTGGTCTATATCATCAGTCAATGTCTTTTCCTGGCTTTTGGCAAATTGATATCGTTTCTTAATGTCGGCCGCAAAAGCTTTTCTGGTAAGGGGGTCCTTCAATTTGCTGATGTCAAACCTTTTCTGTGTAGTTACAGTTGGTCCAGCCCTTCTTAGTTTCACTTTCAGTTTTGCAACTACTAAATGGTGATCGCTTCCCACATCTGCACCTCTTCTTACCTTCACATCTTGTAATGCATGTCTCCATCTACCGTTAACCATGATGTGGTCTATCTGGTTTCTGTCCCGACCATTTGGTGATTCCCATGTTAACTTGTGAATTTCCTTATGTGGGAAAAGTGTTCCTCCAATGACCAGGTTGTTAATGCTACAGAAACTTATTAGCTTATCCCCATTTTCGTTTGCTATTCCACTGCCGCATTTCCCCATTGTTCTTTCATTATATGTATTGTGTGTACCAACTTTCGCATTGAGGTCTCCCATTACTATAACAAGATCATATCTAGGTGTGTCCTTCATTTCTTTCTGCAGTTGTTGATAGAATTCATCCTTGACCTCCTCATCGCTATCATTCGTTGGTGCGTAGCATTGTATTATTGTAGTGTTGGTGAATCTCCCTCTCAATCTCAATCGTATCAGTCTGTTGTTGATGGGTTTCCATTCCAGTAATGTCCTTTCTATCCCTTTCTGTAGAATAATGGCTACGCCTTCACTGTGCTGTCCATCCTCTCTTCCAGAGTAAAGTACTGTTTCTCCTGTTGCTGTTTTAACTTTTCCTGCCCCTGTCCATCTGCTCTCGCTTATCCCTAGAATGTGTAACCTATAGTTTCTCATTTCTGCCGTGACCTGTCTTAGTTTACCTGTCTCGTACATTGTCCTGACATTCCAAAATCCTATTCTTGTATCCTGTTTTGCGGTCAGGACATCCGTTTTCATGTCAGTAGCTTCCTTTCGGCTTTCACCACTGACAGTCATACGAGCCACAGACTCCGAATGTCCATCCCGCAGCAAAGTTTGTTCATTTGATGTTGTTTCCGTAACTTCATTGTTTTTTTTTTACATAGACAGGGGTGTCAGCCCTATGCTAAAACCCCCAACCTGGAGGACCAGGGTACCAGCTTTTGTCTGACCCCTACCCACACAGACCAGTCCAGCTTGGTTGAACCTACCAGGAGTAAAACTCCCACTGGCATAGCTCTGGGGATTGTCAGGGTACGCAAGCTGCCATACCGCTACAAGGTATAGGTACCATTGATGGCAGATCATAAGTACAGAGAATACAAATAACAAGGTGGGGGTGAAGAAGATTGGTATCGACTAAGCCCTTCCCGCTTGTATTAGACAAAGATAAACCCAGTCCAAAGATAGATAGTTATCAGGAACATAGGTAAGGTAACCCAACAGTGAATTTAATTACTCTGAAAGAGGGGTTACAATATTAGGTATGGGTGGTAGAAAAAAATCCTGTTATTCCCAATTGGTTTTCCCTTTACTAAACAAATGAAAGTGGGGGGGGGGGGGGGGAATCAGAGTTAACAAAATATCCCACTTAAAGGAACAATGCAGGGTATACAGAAAATGTATTACCCGGTAGGCAAGTTAACAAATGGTTTGCAAACATTAAATCTCCTGTCATTCATGCACGCTCGTGAGGGCCCACACTCATATGCTCACACACACTTATTGATTGAAGCATCAGGCACTCCATAGAATTATATAAACAGCAATTACACTCTTGACATATGAAAATGTCTGGTACTTCGATGTCCAGCCCCAGATTTAGCGAGGTTGGCTGATAGCAAATATTCCCACTTATCGCCGGACGTGAAGCCTAAGATTTCTTGTGTTTTATTATATAAAAAGGAGTCTATGGGATGGCACTGTCACAGTTAGGTACAGGGGTGAGAATGGCGTGGTCTCTTTAATTTCGCCGCTGGTGGTAAAATTTTTTCAATGCGTGATGATAACAGCTGACCGGTAAGTTTTAAATCCAGTGAGGAAAAACTAGGCACAGTCATAGTTCAGGTAAATATGTACTCTCTCACAGTAGAGCAGTAAATAAAATATAGCTACAGGCAACTGTTCTTCTTCCAGTTTATCTTACAGATTGGCAATTTAATTTGATGAATTATTTAAATGTTCTTGGATGGGCTTTCTTTCATGTAATTATGATAGCTAGGCCGCATCGGACCGCCACAAGGTTATATTTAAAATGTTTCATCAATATATCTGGAAGTTTAAGAACCGAGTCTGGAAGACTCTGTATGATTTCTATATTGCTGGGATCGCAAAGGTTATGTGATCATTCTATAGAAAAAGATAGAAAAACCATGACAACATAATCATACCGCAAAAATCAAATAATATTCTAACGCGCAATAAATTTAACGTTAAGACTATTTATATACACTCGCGTATTTAATTATGTATTTATTAATTATAAATTCCTTCGCGACTTTAAAAGTTACTTTAGCATTTAAGCATCTATTATGTTTTTGAAATAATATAATAGATATATCATTAAATTTACCACTGGAACTTTTGAGATGAGTTTAATTTAATAGATTTTAAAAAACACAAAATCCAGTGAAATAAAAATGAAAGCACTAGACCACTGATCACTTTAACAAATATATTATACCGTGCACAGAAAGAGAAATCACTCCAATGTAGCCACCAATTCAGATGGAATTCTAGCAAAATTCTACTATAGCTAGTGAATCTTAAATCTCTGGCAACCGAATGATAAAATGGCTTTCTTCATGGTCTGTATATCTAACTGGAATGCAAGATTGGGGGGACATGTTAGAATTTGACACCTTTTTAGATCTCAGGAGACTTTCGGGGTTCTGACCGCCAGACTAAAGAGAGATGCCGCCCCTGGTTTTCCGTACCTCCGTTCGCTGCATCCGCTTCGGCTTTCCCGTTCGCTCCGTCTTTCGAGCGGTGTTCTGGTTGACACAGAGATGCGAAATGCCGGCAAGAAACTTGCGTCCTTCGTTTCAGGGACTACTACTGCCTTTGATAGCTGTAAAATGCTGTTTTGTGGGTAAGGTCGAGTCGTGCCTGGACAGTTCAGTGTTGCGGTGTATTTAGGTCAGCAGCGTGAGGCGCTGCCAGGGTATAGTGCAGACACTCACACATAAAACAGCATACATGTTGTTCAGGAGCGTAGTACTCGTAGTAGGGATGTAGTAGAGAGTAAAGGTGTGTGTGTGTAGGAAACAGCAGATCGTGAACACGAAGTCGTATAGGCTCTTATTCATCTACACACCAAACTCACTCCACCACAAGTAGATGTCATAGACGTGGATAATACCGATGACTTTTCTTCAACATTTATTACGGCAACAGTACGCTGTCAGACGACACAGTCAATAGCACAAAGGATCATGGACATTTCATGTGTGGTAATGATTATAAACATCAAGCATCATAAATCTTGCATAGCTAATGTATAAGATGCTAGTAGAGCTGGCTTGACAATTTACGTTCGTTCATACAGTAGCTCAGGGCCCCTGACTAAACGCGTCAGGTAGTCCTTTAACAAATATCCCGCACGATAAAGGCGGTTCCAGTTGCTTAATATCAAAGTATATGAACTTGTTTAATGAAAGTCAAGACTTCATCTGGCTTCACACGCCAGATACTTCTTCTTCTGCTCAAAGATATCGGCCGTAATATCGGGCCTCTATAATAATGTGAACAACTGCGTATTCTTCATAGGCAGGCATAATCATCCATGCCGAAACATACCGCTAACATGCGGTTTTCATAATAATCTCTCTTTACTGGGCTTCTGTAATATAGTTAGACGAATAGTCTTAGTTGGCTACCTCGAGCACACATAATGGACTCTGTATCTCAAAGAACTGTGAGCTCTACTCACAGGTCACCACAAAATGTTCTGCAACTTAGGTATAATAATTAAGTTTCTTTTACCTTTGACAGAATCCGAGAAATACACAGATAACAACTGTCGTCATTCTTGACGAACAGAATAACTCTGGGGAGAATCACTAACATCACAGTCACACTAAAGACTATCTTTCCCCAGATAATGCAGAGAAGTACCACGGACATACTAGTCCGGTCAGAACCCAGTTCATCACTCCCTTACGGAAGTCTCTCCGTTTCGTGCTCAAAAAACTTGCGCATGCGTAGACAGAACAGATCTGAGAACACCTAACCCCGACTTAAGACAGGCCAACACAATGAATAAAACAAAGGGAAGATAACCCGAAATCAACCTGTCCCAGAGAGTTAATATACAGTTCTCTAACTTAGATAATCAAAAAATATTAAATAGATTTACGTCTTATTAAACCGTCAAAAACGACAGCAACAGACTACCATACCCTCCGGATTAAAAAAAAATGAAACATTTTTTTGTGTGTGAAATACATCAATGAGCAAGGTACAACATGCTCATAACGCATGAATGATGCGCCGATGAAACAAGCAACCTAAAATAATGTCTTAATGACAGGCTCAATTGACGCACAATAGAGCGTCTATTGAGAACAACAATCACCTCACAAGATAAGAGAAAATATTTTCTCGAAGTAAAACATATCCGGAAGGTACCATCAACGAAATCTCAGTTGCTGGCGATGCTAACAAAAATCACATACATATCAACAAATGCAATATTATAGCAATGTGAATGACAACATATATCGAGAAGTCATATGAACATATAAATCTATATAAGTCTCATGCTATATAATCACTATTATCTAATGGATGGACATAATCGAAATTTGTAAAGTCATTATATATACATATGACAATACAAGTGTACAATGTAACAAATAGAAGATGGCATCCACAGTACAAAATAATGCTGTGTCTCGAAGATCAATGTAAGCAGCATCCAAATAGTATGTAAGTGTGACATATGGCATCGTCATGATTCTCAAAAGCACTCCGTACCTGGTACTAGTTTGCACTGAGAACAATATAAATGACACAATTAGCAACATGCTATAATGTACTATAATTACTATTACATGTCAAAGCATTACATGTGACCGCATTAATTTTTTTGACCTTTATATTATGTCAACTCAACCTTCTCCATTACACCAAAGATGGTAATAGAGAAAGAAAACAATTAATTTACCACCCTAAAGTGACAACAAATGTGTTAATATATATTGTTATATTGAAGAGACATAAGTCTAGAAGTGTATCAGGAAAATCTAGGACACAAGACTTAAGTGGACTCATGTGGGCATCTAGACAGTATGTCTGCCATCACATTATCCAGACCACGGATAGCTCGTACCGTAAAATGAAAAGGTTGAAGAGCAATAGCATATCGAGTAGATCTCGAGCTCTTCAAGTTCTTACACTGAATAGCTGTAAGAGCTTTTTGGTCTGTTTCCACAATGAAAAGCGCACCCAGAAGGAATCTTTGTAACTTAAGGATTGACCAAACCATAGCCAACAATTCACGGTCTAAAACCGAGTAATTCCTTTCTGCCGCATTCAGCTTCCTAGTGATATACATTACAGGAAGCAGAGTTCCTGAGTACTCTTGCATTAGTGCCGCTCCGATCCCTGTGGATGAGGCGTCACTACGAAGAACAAAAGTCTTATCAGCAATAGGTAGCCTTAGGATAGGTGGGGATGAGAACAAATTCTTAATCTGATCCAATGAAGATTGACATTCTTGAGACCAGCGCACCATGTTAGGAGACCCTTTCTTCAATAGGGTTGAGAGTGGTGCCATGATAGAGGATAGATTCTTAATGAATCTTCCGTATAATTGTATTAATCCCAGGAGACTACGTACTTGTTTTTTTTGGTTTTAGGCACAGAGATATTTAATATCATAGAAATGTTTTGGTCCTCTGTCTTCAATAGACCGTGACCAACACGATGACCCAGGAAAGAAATTTCACTAAACCCAACATAGGCTTTAGAGGGTTTTGCAGTCAAATTATGCTCGCGTAGAGTAGACAGTAATTCATTTAAACCCAAATAGTGATCTTCCCAAGTATTACTGAAAAGACAGATGTTGTCTAAGTATGCAATGACATCTGAACGATATGAGAGAATTCGACGCATCATGCGTACGAAAGTAGCTGGGGCGTTCATAAGCCCGAAAGGCATAAAATTCCACTGAAACAAACCCTTAGGTGTTGAGAAAGCAGTGAGAGGTTTGGCGCGTTCAGTTAACGGAACTTGCCAATAGCCTTTCGACAAGTCAAGTTTAGTAAAGAATCGAGAGTTAGAAAGTCTAGTAAGTAGATCTTCTAGTAAAGGCATAGGTTCAGCATCAAACTTCGTAACTTGGTTCAATTTGCGAGAATCTACGCAAATGCGTATGTTATTGTCTTTCTTTCGAACAATAACCATGGACGAAGAATATGCTGAGGTGGATGGTTCAATTATTTTCAATTGTATCATTTCATCCAAGTCTTTCTCGACTTGTGCTTGAAAATGAATAGGAATAGGATACGGTCTTACTCTGATCGGATTATGATCAGTAAGTATAATGTCATGTTCAATGACATGTGTGTGTCCAGGAATGTCGGTAAGGACATCCTTTAATACTTGAAGCGTAGAAGATACTTGTCGCTGTTCCTCAAAAGACAAATTAGAAGAAACAGTAACGTTTCTCTATGATTCCGTAGAAGTAAGTGGAATCACAGGAAGAGGTAGATTAACATCCGAAAAAGTAGTTTCCTCATCCTGTATAACTGACAGGGATGAGATATGACCTTGTTGGACTGGAGAATCGTCCGTCGCCTGGAAAATAGGCTGCAAATAGTCTGGTCGTTCATGATATTCCGTAAGCATATTTATATGGAAAGTTTTATGCCTTCCATCAATATCGACAACATAGTCGACATCGGAAATTTTCGAGACTATTGTATATGGACTTTTCCATGTAATAAGAAGTCTGTTCTCCCTAGAAGGAAGTAAAACAAACGCTTTGTCTCCAGGACAAAGTTGACGTAGGCGTCTCTTCTTATTAGCAAATCGCCTTGCCTTTTCTTTAGCAAATTCGGATGAGGAAGTTGCTAGCTTGCATGCTTCAATAATCTTTTGCCTTAGAGCAATGACATACTCATATGAAGATTGTGTGTCATTGTCGATATTATCAGCAGTTATCAGATCATGCAGTAAAGACATAGGACCGCGCGGTCGGGCGCCAAAGACAAGTTCAAAAGGAGGAAATCCTGTATGTTCGTTGGGGACCTCTCTATAGGCAAAGAGAGCCGCGGGTAGAACCCTGTCCCAATCCTGAGGATGATCCTCAGTTATCTTCCCAAGTAAGTTCTTGAGTGTTCTATTAAGACGCTCAACTAACCCATTAGACATTGGGTGATAAATACTACTCAAAGATCTTTTAATGTGCAGAGTAGACATTACCTGCGACATTGTGTCTGATATCAATTGTGTGCCATGGTCTGACAATATTTCCCCGGGAAAACCCAAACGAGAAAATATAAGCCAAAGAGCGTCTGCGATATCAGCAGTGGAAATGCTCTTAAGAGGTATAGCCTCTGGCCAACGCGTGCACGTGTCAACGCACGTAAGGATAAATTGATGTCCTTTGGCCGATTTAGTCTTAAAACGGCCAATGATTTCTATGGCCATTTTCTGAAACGGCCGAATAGGAATGTCTGCAGCCTGAATAGGCGCAGCATGCCGTGGACCTCTAGATTTGACCTCTTGACATATTTTGCAAGACGGGCAATAAATTCTTATGTCTTTATTGACAAATGGCCAAAAGAAAGACCCCAGAACTCTCGACTTAGTTCGGGAAAAAACCCATATGTCCAGCACACTGAGAATCGTGTGCATGTTGAAGAATTAAGGCTCTCATACTTTTGGGCACGAGAATTTGAGAATGCATAGACGTGTCTGAGTGTTGTACCAAGAAGACACGCGTGGACATATCCCGTAAAGAAGGGAGTAGCAATGTGAATAATAGCAGTTGAGTAATTTTATACTGTGCCACCAAATGTTACACATTTAACCACCTTTCCTGTGGCACAGCGAGGATCTATAAGAGATTGCTTAACCCCAATAGTAGTGCACCCAGAATCAAAAAGCACTGAGACTGGCTTACTATCCACAAGACCTTTATGCAAGATAAGCGATACTCTCCCGTCATGCGCAACTGCAGCAGGAAGAGCGGGAAGAGGGTGAACACAACTTAAAGTAGTTACTGTGGTCGGTTCAAATAATGTTGTGCATTGGGGGCATTGAAATGCTCTCCCAAAATCAAAAGCAGAACAAGTGACAGCATTAGAGTTTTAATTATCAATCACTTGATTACTGGCACCATGAGACTCTTGTTGTACAAAGTTTCCCTGGTGATGAGATCTATGTTTGTTATATTTAGATCTACCACGATTATTATTCCCTCTGAAATTGTCATAGTTTGATCTACCGCGACCACCGTTCTGGTTCGAATCCCAGTTTCCACAATCACTATTGTCATTTCCCCATTGATTATAGTGTCTACCTGTTTGGTTTCGCTGTCCCCGCGAAGAATAGCCTTGATAGTGTCTACTGTGACTACCTCTCCGAAAGTTTCCATAATTATTGGACCCGAAATAACGAGGACTATCAGATCGCCTCCAGTTCTTTGTAGAAGACCCATTATGTGATGGGTTACCCTGATTCTGATCATAATTACGATTACTCTTCTTATTAAAGTTGTGTTGAGCACCTTGGAATTTATGCATAAAGTTAGGGCCATATGGTGCTGCAGAAGCAACTGGCAACTCTTCCTTCACCTTAGAATTGCTAACAATAGCATGGGGATGCGCAGTGATGTACTGGCAACAATATTCTTCCATGTCTTTTATATTCTTAGGTTTACGCTCATGAACAAAAGCAAGGAAAGACTCATTTACAGATGACATAACTTTATCTCGAAGTAATAAGTCCATAAGGGCTTCATATTTTTTTTCTGTTTTAGACAGCTCAATCCAACGTGTGAATGTAAGACGTATCTTCGTAATAAAGTCAGAGAACTCAACTCCAGTTTCTGGTAGCATTGTCTTAAAACGAAGACCGATAATCTTCTTCTTTTAATTGATATATTTTAAGTAATGTTGCCCTGACAACATCATAATTAGTTCTGCCAGGTTCCTCTACTGCCATTACAGTACTTAATGGTTTACCTGAAAGTAACTCCATCAGTTGTCCGACATATTGTTCCTTATCTACCGTATGCGTTACGCATGTTAATTGAAATCTATCAAGGTAGAAGGTTATGTCGTCCTTTAGAGGGTTGAAAGGGGGCAATTTGACTTTATAAGTACTCTCCTTTATCTTACCCGAAGTTGTTTGAGGAGCACTCATATTCATCACCTTTAATTTCTCCAACTCCAAAGCTAAGAGTTTTTCTTCATGTTCCATTTTCGCTTTTCTTTCATCAGCAGCAGCTTGAAGTTTCCTCTCTTCAGCAGCAGCTTCTCTCTCTAATCTTTTATTTTCAGCTTCAGCAGCAGCTTCTCTGTCTAATCTTTTATTTTCAGCTTCAGCAGCAGCTTGAAGTTTCCTCTCTTCAGCTTCTCTGTCCAACTGCATTTGCATCCTTTTCTCTTCAGCCTTCTGTGCCTTGGCATATTGAGTAAGTGCAAACTCTTCCAATTTCTCATCAGTTTTGCCAAGGGCTTTCCCTTGCTCGATGAAGAAATCCAATGTAGACATTCTGTCTATTAATGTGCTATTGACACCTGAAATAATAATACACTTTATATCCCAACCTCAGTGGGAGACAAGTCTTTGTCATAAACAAAAAGATGTATAGAAATAAATGAAAGGAAGAGGAGGCAGACAAATACAAACAAATGAAATCAAAACTAAAGAAAAAAAAATATGACAACAACAGCGATGAAAAGCACATTACGTTACAGCTAAACAAAAATAGCAACAATTGTCGCTAGCATATTTCACTGTGGAAAATTTGCACAGTCCCTAAAGAAAACGCACTCATTAGACCCTCTATCATGTGGGATATTCTAAAGGAGTCACCTTTCCAACCAATCCGCAAAATATACACACTAACACAACATGTAAACAAAAAAACATGTAAACAAAGAATGCATGTAGTATGTAAATACACAATATAAAGAATGTGTATAGAGGAAGGCTCAGTTGAACATAAATAAAGGCACAGTTTAACACATAAACGGGCCACTTATCTCAAGCACAATCCTCAAACACCCGCAAAGATGCAGTATAATGCGGTACAACTGTAAACAGTAAAGTTAGACGATCCACTGTTGAAGTACCCAGCAACTTAACAACAGGTAGTGGTCTCCAAATGTCCAGCTACAATGTCATACCCAACAAACCAGTTGAAACCGGAAGATCCAACGTTGGTATGTGTAGAATGTAATATGTAAACAATAGCTTGAACTGTTTACAACTTGAGCTTTGACGTAAACAACGTGACTTGAACGTAACAAAATATGGCCATTGACGACTGTCAAAATGCAGAAGGGTGTTTATCTTCGTAGTACAGCGTAAATGAACTTCATAAGCAGCTGTGGTCCATAAAGCAGTATAAGGCGTTGACCTGCTTAGTACTGTTCGCTGCGTAGCTGACACTCCACGATGTAATGTAGAAACCCACGAATCTGGTCCACCAGATGTAAAATTCTATTTTGTGGGTAAGGTCGAGTTGTGCCTGGACAGTTCAGTGTTGCGGTGTATTTAGGTCAGCAGCGTGAGGCGCTGCCAGGGTGTAGTGCAGACACTCACACATAAAACAGCATACATGTTGTTCAGGAGCGTAGTACTCGTAGTAGGGATGTGGTAGAGAGTAAAGGTGTGTGTGTAGGAAACAGCAGATCGTGAACACGAAGTCGTATAGGCTCTTATTCATCTACACACCAAACTCACTCCACCACAAGTAGAAGTCATAGACGTGGATAATACCGATGACTTTTCTTCAACATTTATTACGGCAACAGTACGCTGACAGACGACACAGTCAATAGCACAAAGGATCATGGACATTTCATGTGTGGTAATGATTATAAACATCAAGCATCATAAATCTTGCATATCTCATGTATAAGATGCTAGTAGAGCTGGCTTGACAATTTACGTTCGTTCATACAGTAGCTCAGGGCCCCTGACTAAACGCGTCAGGTAGTCCTTTAACAAATATCCTGCACGATAAAGGCGGTTCCAGTTGCTTAATATCAAAGTATATGAACTTGTTTAATGAAAGTCAAGACTTCATCTGGCTTCACACGCCAGATACTTCTTCTTCTGCTGAAAGATATCGGCCGTAATATCGGGCCTCTATAATAATGTGAACAACTGTGTATTCTTCATAGGCAGGCATAATCATCCATGCCGAAACATACCGCTAACATGCGGTTTTCATAATAATCTCTCTTCACTGGGCTTCTGTAATATAGTTAAACGAATAGTCTTAGTTGGCTACCTCGAGCACACATAATGGACTCTGTATCTCAAAGAACTGTGAGCTCTACTCACAGGTCACCACAAAATGTTCTTCAACTTAGGCATAATAATTAATTTTCTTTTACCTTTGACAGAATCCGAGAAATACATAGATAACAACTGTCGTCATTCTTGACGAACAGAATAACTCTGGGGAGAATCACTAACATCACAGTCAAACTGAAGACTATCTTTCCCTTAGATAATGCAGAGAATTACCACGGACATACTAGTCCGGTCAGAACCCAGTTCATCACTCCCTTACGGAAGTCTCTCCGTTTCGCGCTAAAAAAAACTTGCGCATGCATAGACAGAACAGATCTGAGAAAGCTAACCCCGACTTAATACAGATCGACACAATGAATAAAACAAAGGGAAGATAACCCGAAATCAACCTGTCCCAGAGAGTTAATATACAGTTCTCTAACTTAGATCATCAAAAAATATTAAATAGATTTACGTCTTATGAAACCGTCAAAAACGACAGCAACAATAGCATGCCGCTAGTCTTTCCTGAGATCCCTCAGTGCCTGTTTGATCGTGTGCCGCTACTTTCGCTTTGATTCTGGCAACGCCCCCACTGGGCCGGCGTTCTGACCAAGTTAATGAAAATAACTGCATATGATTGCTCAAGAGATATCCTTGGGCGTGATTTAACCTCTCCTTAAATCAATGCGATGACCAGAATGAACGGTAGATAACTGTCCACATATTAATCAGCAAACGTGTTGACAATCTGCGTGGAAAGGTTGCATGCTAATGAGTCCACGTGGAAAAAATCCCGTTTGAGGAAAAGTTACCACAATACTCGGGGGCACTGATGTTATCCGAAGGGGTCGTTACGAAGGGTCGTACCATATCATCCAACACTTCCGGGTCAGCTGAGTTCGTTTGGCACAATTTAATTATATATATATATATATATATATATATATATATATATATATATATATATATATATATATATATATATATATATATATATATATATATATATATATATATATATATATATATATATATATATATATTGTCGCAGAGTGAAGATAATTTGCCTATTTGAAATTTTCTGTCCATCCTGTATATTGCTTTATTTTCTGTCTATCCTAAGTTTCCGAAAAAATGTTTCTCACGCACTTGCCTTTTCCCCACCTTAACCCAGGTGAAGATTCGGTCAACCAGCGTTCACGTTCGTTAGGAATTTCCAGACTCGGCTGTCTAGAAATGTATGGCCTGTCTTCTTCCTCATTGTTAATACTTTGAGCTCGGAAACCACAGCACGTACAAGTGACATTCAATATGCAAACTAATTTGCAGCGATACGTTTGGCTATCGTGAGAACTTTAAAGAATGTAGCGGGTAAATCGAAAATAATTCTTTCTTTCTTTCTTTCTTTAAGAAACTAGTTTTTAGACTTCACTTGGTGATAAGCATACGGGAAGAGATAGACGCATTTCTTAGTCTTGTAAAGTAAAACTGTGCATAAGGGAGACTTGAGTTAAACACACAAAGTGCCCTCTAGTTTAACTTACAGACTTTCTATAAATTCCGGAGCGGATTTATGCAGTGCAAAGTCTTGTCTCGTATTGCTAAAAAGAGGTTACCTTTGGCCAGTGGCCATATAGTCCTCGTCCACCAGTCACAATAATTCCCTTCAATCATTTCAATTATTTCAATTACTTCAATTACTGCAATTATTGCAACGATTCTCAACACCAGATATTACCCTTAACAACCATCACCCGTACCATACTCCACCCATTTTAACCCTCCATCCCACCTTTGGAAGCAAATTCGTATCTGTGGATATCTCATCAACTGTGGATACGTTACACCTTTCTTGGATTTATAAAAATCGCGTTCAGATTATGTGCCCTTTGTGGATACCTTATTCGAACAGTGAAGTCGTTACACCAATCTTGGATTTATAAAATCCTGTTAAGATTATGTGCCCTTTGTGGATACCTTATTCGAACAGTGAAGTTAATTTCAAGCATTGGATTACGATATATTTTTCCAAGAGAACCCCAGGATATAAGTTGTTTCCAACATTCACACCAAAGGAACAAAGGAACAAACATTCATTTACACACAAACAGTATTTCACATATTTTCCAGCAAAAGCTTATCAGGCCTGCCGGGAACTTTACTAACACAATTCATGCATAATCCTTGTTTTCACTATTTGTGTAATAATTTTTTTCTCTTCTTTAAAATCATCAAATTGTTGTGAGTTTGTTTTCTCGTGATAATCTTTATTATTATGTGCTGTAAAATCCTTATTGATTTATTTACATTTCTAAATTGAAATAAATTGAGTTAACCTCGATAGGATTGTTCGTTCAGTTCAGACTACCAAATCCTCAATCTACCTTTACTCCTTTACCCTACTATTTGTGAGTGACACAGTGTGTGCAAAAGAGTAATATTGTCGCCAGAGAAAACAAGAAGAGCTGTGTGTGTGGTTTTCTTAGTGAAGAACTCACTGACTCAGCCTGTGCCTTCTGCCTATCTCTCTTTCGCATCACTATCTCACGTCCGTGTGCACTATTGTTCCTCACCATATACAGCTGTCAAGCTTACCTACTATTAATTATATTTTCATGCGACAATTATTGGGGGCTCCTCCGGGATTTGAATTTCTTGATTCTTATTTCACAGTGACTACAGGGAATCTTGTCTTTAAATGGTTTTGCAGAAACTGTAAGGAATCTTGAACTATTAGTCTATACTGTGGACTATAATTTTATAACGCCCTAGACAACGACACTTCTGGTAGTATCTGAACAGAACAATTATAATTTTAAAGTAACGGAACGTTGCTGTCACTAATTTAATTCAGGGTTATTTAATTACGTTAAATAGTTAACTAAGGTAATTAAGTGGTACATTTAACAGGCAGTAGAGTGTGTATGTGTGTGAGATATTGAAGGGAATTGTTTATACTTGAGTATTACTCAAGTGATGAGACCTTAATTCAGTAGAAATAAGGAATTGTCAAAAATCCATTTATACTAAACTTCCATTAATTAGTTACATTACTTCATAGAATTAATAGTACTCCCTGGGGCTTAGTAAATTGATTATCAGTTAGTTGTATTGGTTTGTTGTAATAGAATACTTCATAGAAATATTAGTAATACCCAGAAACTAGTGTAACATACTGGGAGAGTGTAACAACCTGCACAGAAATATAAAAAAATGACTGATTTACTAAAACTAAGGATGGGTCTTTTAAAATACACTAAAGAGGTTGGAATGAGTGAAGAAGAAGGTAATGCATTCATAGAGGCCGAAATAGAAAAACAAAGAGAAGAAAACGACAGGATACGGGCTCATGAGTTCCGGCTCAAAGAACTAGAGGTTCAAAATCGTCCCGCTTCTCCCACTAACGCTTCATCACCTGACAACGCCTCTGCTGGTCTAGCACTCAACTCACCTGCAATGACTTTCCCAATGGAAAAATTTTACGAGCGAAATGAACAAATTGATCTGTTCTTGGACAGATATGAACGAACTGCTTCATCGTATGGCCTGCCAAAAAGCATGTGGAATCTTAAACTTTCTCAAGGATTAAGAGGGACGGCTTACGAAGTTTTTACAAAATTAACCCCAGCAGAACAGAACGATTATGACGCTCTCAAGCAAGCACTGTTACGACGTTTTCAGCTTACAGCCGACAATTACCGAAAGCGTTTTCGCCGATCTCACAAAGAAGGAGGAGAAAGATTTGGCCAATTTGCTGCTAGGATTGAATCATATCTCGAAAAGTGGCGCGATTTGGGAAAATTTCCTAAGACTTACGAAGGATTACATGAACTCTTCCTGGTAGAGCAAATCAAGGAAACAATGTCACCAGAGATGAGAAAGTTCCTAGTGGAGCACGGGGCAGACCGACTCGAACCAATCCTTACGTTAGCAGAAAGGTTTCAAAATGCTATAGCAGAGACTCAAACCTTCAAACGGAAACCTGCTGAACTTCAACCTAAACCAATCACCCAGCCCACCCAAAATCAGCGATCACAGGTAAACGCTCCAACGCAGGATACACGCAGAGACGGGTCAACTAACTCAAACACGAAAAATGCACAGGAAAACCAACCTCACTTCATGAGGAGGGAGAGGAAATATTGTCATCATTGTAAGCACACCTCGCATAATACAAAAGAATGTAGAAATCGGCCCAGCCCGCACTTGGCGGCGTGTTTACAAGGAGACGCACCAGAACAGTGCCAAGACAGAACAAAATGTGGTAAACCAGAACGGAATTCTGTAACGGATCAGATTATCGCAAACGGGAAATTTGTGCGCTGTCTTTATGACACAGGATTACAGTTTGACTGTATAATCGCTTCACATTTGGTCACACCTGAGCAGATAACCTCGGAGACAGTGGATCTGTGTGGAGCCGTAAAAGGAGACACTCCTATGACATTGAAAATAGCAAACGTTTATATTGATTCAAAATTTGTTAAAGGATGGATTCGAGCTGCCATTATGGAGAGTCCAATCTATGACGTAATTCTTGGATGTCGCTATGTGTTCTTGGGGAAACCAAGAAAACCTCTGATAGCTGCAGCAGTAACTACAAGAGGTCAGGCGAGGACAGAACAGGAACCAGGACCAGTGACAAACCTGCTACCACGGGAATTGAAGGATGCTCAACACAAGGATCCAACACTGGGACCATGTTTTAAGAAACTGCCACTTGCCAGTAACCCGCTGAAAAAAGGAAACTTTTATTCAAAATCGGGATTACTATACCGTAGGTCGGGCAACACTGGACAAGAACATAGCCAGTTGGTTGTTCCAACTACTTATAGGTCACAAATTTTAGAGATGGGACACGCTCTTCCTTTTAGCGGCCACATGGGACAAAATGCTACCATGCAAAGAATAGCAGCGCACTATTACTGGCCTGGGATGAACATGGACATCATCCGATTTGTGAAATCCTGTGCGCAGTGCCAAAGGGTGGCACCAAGACACTGGACACCCCCTGCTCCATTGAGGGAAATGCCTATTGTCGGTACGTCATTCGAAAGAGTAGCTGTAGATATAATAGGCCCACTCTTAAGAACAAAGCGGAGAAATTGCTGTATTTTGACTCTAGTCGACACCTGTACTATGTGGTCAGAAGCAGTGGCGCTCCCTTCTTCTGATTCTGTGCATGTCGCAGAAGCGCTAGTGAGTATTTTCACAAATCTCGGATTTTCACAGCAAATACTCACTGATAATGGATCGCAGTTTAGAGGACATCTGATGGAAGAAGTCTTTAAGATCTTCCGTACTCAGCATATTCACACCTCACCCTATAATCCACAAGCAAACGGACAGGTAGAGAGATATAACGGGACCCTCATCACCATGCTGCGAAAATTAGCACAAGAAAGACCAGAAAACTGGGACTTATTCTTGCCGGCTGCCTTATTTGCCTATAGGGAAGTGCCGCATGCCTCCACTGGTCTACCTCCTGCAACATTATTATTTGGACGGCCAATAAAGGGGCCCCTGGAAGCATTGCTTAGGTCTTTAACCGACCAGAAAGCAGACGAATCTATTGTATCTGCATCAAAATATGTGCAAGAACTAAAGGAAAGGTTAAAGATAGGTTGGGAATTAGCCAACACTAACCTCCGACAAGCTCGTGCCAAGCATGCAAAACGGTACAATAAGACTGCGAAGGAAAGAGTACTACAACCTGGAGAGAAAGTACTGCTGTTACTCCCAACAGGAAATAACAAACTTCAGATAGGATGGCAGGGACCATTTGAAGTACTCGAGAAAATCTCTCGAACAAACTACAAAATCTCCATACGAGGGAAGGAAAAGATTTATCATGTTAACTTACTTAAAAAGTACATGGAACGCCTCGCTGCTCCTCAAGCACATCTCCTGACCTTAGCGGTTGCAATGGAAGCGGATAATGACCCCCACGAATATGCTGAATACCCGCTAAAACAGGAAGAATCACACACGGATGTGAAGCTCTGTGAAACATTAACTGAATTGCAACAGCATGATGTCAAACAACTGTTAGCCGAATATTCAGAAGTGCTCACCGATAAACCGGGACTAACCAACCTCTTGGAGTTTGATATAAAAGTATTAGATCCTAAGCCTGTCAGGACTAAGATTTACCCAGTCCCATACGCTAAATCCAACGCTTTACGAGAAGAGATTGACAAGCTACTGCAAGATAACATAATCTCTGAATCGACATCCCCTTACAGTTCAAGTGTAGTGCTTCTACAGAAACCCAACGGGGAAACTCGGTTATGCATCGATTATAGGTTACTCAACACTGTAACAGAGTTCCAACCAGAACCATTACCGAGCCCTAATGAACTCTTTACAAAGCTGAGCAGAGCAACCATTTTCTCTAAAATAGACCTTAGTAAAGGCTATTATCAAATTCCGGTAAAGGAAGAGATTAGACCATTGCTCGCCTTTAGTACCAGTGACGGACATTACACGTTCAATGTAATGCCTTTTGGATTACATAACGCACCTGGAGCTTTTACCCGGATGATGAGAAAACTATTACACCCTTTACAAAGCAATACCATTCATAATTTTATGGATGATATTCTCATCGCAACGGCTACATTTGAGGAACATGAAGAAGCGTTAGCCCTGCTCCTCAGGCGGCTCAAGGAAACTGGTTTAACAGCACGCCCAAGCAAGTGTCTGATTGGATTCAGAGAACTTGAATTTTTAGGACATACGATCACTCATGGTTGCTTGTGGCCAGTAGAGAAAAACGTTGACAAAATCCGAAATGCAAAGCGACCCATAACGAAAAAGGACACTAGGTCGTTTTTGTCACTCTGTGGTTATTATCAACGGTTCATTGAGAACTTTAATAGTTTGACTGCACCATTGACTGACCTCACAAAGAAAGGTTAACCTGAAAAGGTAACATGGACGGCTCAATGTGAGAGCGCCTACACCATACTCAAAGAAAAGCTGACGACGAAGCCCATATTACGCCTCCCTGACCTCACAAAGATCTTTGTGCTAAGAGTAGATGCCAGTAATCTTGGAATAGGACCAACGTTGCTTCAAGCTGATGAAAACTACCCGGAAATGCTTTTTCCCGTGGCCTATGCTAGCCGAAAATTGAACGCTGCAGAACGCAACTATTCAACCATTGAAAAAGAATGCTTGGCTCTAGTGGTGGGAGTAAAAAGGCACCACGAATTTTATTATGGAGTCTCATTCGTAGTGCAAACGGATCACGCACCCCTCACGTTTCTAGCAGCTTGTAAAAGCCAAAATGCAAAAGTAATGCGATGGGCTATTTTGCTAAGTGTCTATTCCTTCAGGGTCGAGTACATCCCAGGTCCTGAAAATGTAGGAGCCGATTTTTTAAGCAGACATTCAGTAGAGGAACTCGCTAGTGGTGGAGAAAATAATCTTCTAACGCCAGCAGATAAGAAACAATCTGAGGAAACCTCGGAAGAAGTACAGAGAAGGAACTAATGGACGACACCGGGAATGATACACACTAGCCAAATTATCATCTCTCTCTGATTTAGTTGGGCAACTAACTTAAGTTCGGGGTATCTGTCGCAGAGTGAAGATAATTTGCCTATTTGAAATTTTCTGTCCATCCTGTATATTGCTTTATTTTCTGTCTATCCTAAGTTTCCGAAAAAATGTTTCTCACGCACTTGCCTTTTCCCCACCTTAACCCAGGTGAAGATTCGGTCAACCAGCGTTCACGTTCGTTAGGAATTTCCAGACTCGGCTGTCTAGAAATTTATGGCCTGTCTTCTTCCTCATTGTTAATACTTTGAGCTCGGAAACCACAGCACGTACAAGTGACATTCAATATGCAAACTAATTTGCAGCGATACTTTTGGCTATCGTGAGAACTTTAAAGAATGTAGCGGGTAAATCGAAAATAATTCTTTCTTTCTTTCTTTCTTTAAGAAACTAGTTTTTAGACTTCACTTGGTGATAAGCATACGGGAAGAGATAGACGCATTTCTTAGTCTTGTAAAGTAAAACTGTGCATAAGGGAGACTTGAGTTAAACACACAAAGTGCCCTCTAGTTTAACTTACAGACTTTCTATAAATTCCGGAGCGGATTTATGCAGTGCAAAGTCTTGTCTCGTATTGCTGAAAAGAGGTTACCTTTGGCCAGTGGCCATATAGTCCTCGTCCACCAGTCACAATAATTCCCTTCAATCATTTCAATTATTTCAATTACTTCAATTACTGCAATTATTGCAACGATTCTCAACACCAGATATTACCCTTAACAACCATCACCCATACCATACTCCACCCATTTTAACCCTCCATCCCACCTTTGGAAGCAAATTCGTATCTGCGGATATCTCATCAACTGTGGATACGTTACACCTTTCTTGGATTTATAAAAATCGCGTTCAGATTATGTGCCCTTTGTGGATACCTTATTCGAACAGTGAAGTCGTTACATCAATCTTGGATTTATAAAATCGTGTTCAGATTATGTGCCCTTTGTGGATACCTTATTCGAACAGTGAAGTTAATTTCAAGCATTGGATTACGATATATTTTTCCAAGAGAACCCCAGTTGTTTCCAACATTCACACCAAAGGAACAAAGGAACAAACATTCATTTACACACAAACAGTATTTCACATATTTTCCAGCAAAAGCTTATCAGGCCTGCCGGGAACTTTACTAACACAATTCATGCATAATCCTTGTTTTCACTATTTGTGTAATAATTTTTTTCTCTTCTTTAAAATCATCAAATTGTTGTGAGTTTGTTTTCTCGTGATAATCTTTAATTATTATGTGCTGTAAAATCCTTATTGATTTATTTACATTTCTAAATTGAAATAAATTGAGTTAACCTCGATAGGATTGTTCGTTCAGTTCAGACTACCAAATCCTCAATCTACCTTTACTCCTTTACCCTACTATTTGTGAGTGACACAGTGTGTGCAAAAGAGTAATATTGTCGCCAGAGAAAACAAGAAGAGCTGTGTGTGTGGTTTTCTTAGTGAAGAACTCACTGACTCAGCCTGTGCCTTCTGCCTATCTCTCTTTCGCATCACCATCTCACGTCCGTGTGCACTATTGTTCCTCACCATATACAGCTGTCAAGCTTACCTACTGTTAATTATATTTTCATGCGACATATATATATATATATATATATATATATATATATATATATATATATATATATATATATATATATATATATATATATATATATATATATATATATATATATATATATGATGGGGCCGAAAAGGAGACGCCCGCCCCCTACCTGTTTTTGGGCAGATTATTTTCGATGTGCGCGAAGCATTCTGGGTTGTGAAAAGTCTGAAGTAGAAGATATGTAATGAGGCCACAATAATGCCTTTAAATTAAGTTGTGGTGTAGAATTGTGTTATATTAAATAGCTGTAGGTTTTATTTGTGTTTTCGCTATTCCTAAGCGATAATCGCGTGTGATATTTAAGTAGCCAAGATTAATACGCCCAGCGCGCAGTAGTTGAGTGATTAGCCTAGTGCCTATAAAAAGAGATAGCGAACTACAAGCGGGCCTATTTTGCCACAGCCGCCAGAGAGAACAGACGACAGAGCCAAGCTGTAAATGCCTTGAGCACGTGAGTTAATTTAAATTAGAATTAGTTTTATTTAATTCGGAAATAATATCGATGTGGCTATTTTAATGTTGAGTGATATAGATAGATGTGTTTCCAAAGGAAATGTCTTTTTAGGACATTATAATTTAGTCTTGAAATGATAGATGAGTGAAAATAATGTTTGATAGGTTTTATTAGGCACGCAAAGCCTAAATCCAGATGTGAGAATTTAGTATCAAGTATTTCATCCATCAGACCGGGCAAATTTAGTAGGAGAGTGTTTTATACATGAAACTGGACAGAAATGTTATCAGAAACTGCAATTTAGATAATATTAACTAGTTGGGAAGATGGCAACAGGGAGAGCCACGTGGTGATTGTATAAAAGCGGCGCGAGGGGTCTGCGGTAACACTCTTAGTTATCACTTAATGTTACGCAGTTTTATATTGTGTGAATTGAGACGGGGGTGGGAAGCAGATAAAGATAATGTTCCCCAGTAAAGGAAAGAGAGAGTTTTCTTGGTAAATGTTACGCCATGTGGCACGTTGTGTATTTAGTCCCAGTTTGGCTTAAGTCGAGAATAATTATATTGTATTCTTTATGTAAGAGTAATTTAGTGTATTTCACGTTTATTGATAATTCTACTGTATATTTAATGGGTTACTGTGAGGTGAGAATATGTATTTAGATTTCTGGAGAGCGCGAGGCCACTCCTTTGTTGAGACATGTGTTTCTCTGGTTGCTCCCGGCGGAGCATGGAAACACCAATGTGGCTGGTGTCTATCACAAGCCGACAAGAAGCATTTTTATGCTAAAATTGCTATGGCAGTGATTTGTTTCGGTAACGATGTGTTTCATGTGATGAGATTCCCAGTCTCATCAGTGGTCATATACGACACGCTTGTTGCCAGGCGCACCAGTCGTCACATACGACATGCTTCAGAATGCAGTAGCGAATACTGATGTGGATCGGTTACGAGGTAGTAGCTTATTCTCATTACTGAGAGTATTTGTTGTACATATAGTTGAATATTATTTTATGTCCATTTTATGATTATTTAATTATGGTTATGTGAGGAATGGTTGTGAGAGCACGTGGGCTCACTTCAAGGTATATATTTCTCTTCTCCGCTCCTGAGGGAGCATGGGGCCAACAGTGTGGTTTGCCTCCATATTAAGTATTCATATGCTAGGGCAGTAGTGTTTCGGTAGCAATCTGTGTTACATGGTGAGATTGCCAGCCCCACGCACAACACCTTACTAGTCTCATTGGACGACATGCATGAGTGTGTGTGTGTGTGTGTGATAGCTGAGTGTGTGCTCTTGCAGTAGTGGTTTCCGTAGCAACCTGTGTTACATGGTGAGGTTGCCAGCCTCATGCACAACACCATACTAGTCGCATTGGACGACACACATGAGTGTGTGTGTGTGTGATAGTTGAGTGTGTCAGGTGGCGGCGTAGGACAGTTTGACAGGTGAGAGCGTGGTGTTTCTCATTCAGTATTATATTATGATTTTAACTATTCTGTGCTTTGTTTGCTTCTTCAGATTAGCATCGGGCACTGTTGGGTGTTTTGTTTTGTTTTGTTTAGTTTTGTTTTGTGATGTTCGCTAGTTTATTTGTTTAATGTTTGCTTTGTCACTGAATGGGTTGTAAAAATAAATATAGCCCCTGCCTCTAGAATCAAGAGTTTTATTGTTGTTCGGGTCGGTGCGAGTGTGACAAGAGAGTGATATCACAATCACAACATAATCATCATCATCATCTCGCCCACCCTATCACAATTGGCGTCGTCGGCAGGATCAGGCAGACAGTGACACTGAGCAAACAGCAAACTAACAAATATTGTAAACACCCAGCAGTGCATTCCTGCAGCAAGATGGCTAATGCGCATATGAAGGTACTGTACGTGGAGGAGCCAGAGATAAGGTTGTTTAGTGGAGAGGGGAGGCCCACTTGGCAAGAGTTTGTGGGAGATGTGGAAGCCGCGTGGAAGGTGGCGCCTTTTTGTGCAGAAGACAAGTTAGACATGATATGGAACAACGTTACGAAATGGGTATCTAGAGAATTACGGATACATGGCGGAGCCAAGGCCAGCCCTGAGAAGTTACTGGAAATTGTCAAAAAAGCCTACAGCGAGCAACCACAAGTCAGTGAGGTGAACAGGAATTTCCCTTGGGAATATGCTGTTTATGGTGAAAGTAAAAAGCCTGAGACACTGGTCCAGATAGCAAGTGCAGAAGTTAAGAAGGAGGAGGAGGCACTCAGAGCAGAATTATCCTTCCTAAAGTCCCAGATAGCACAGATGTCAGAGGCCAGTTCGCCAGCACAAGAGGAGGTGCAGAGAAAAAAAGCACCAAGCCAACCGCGGAAGCAGCCAAAGCACAACGAGGAGGTGTGTCCGCGGGAACAGCCAACGCAAGACGAGGAGGTGTGTCCGCGGGAACAGCCAACGCAAGACGAGGAGGTGTGTCCGCAGGAACCGCAACTAGCCCTTCTTGTATGTGAGAGTCAGGCTGTCGTCAAGGGAAGCTGTGAGCTGACAGCACCAATAAAAGCAGTGGCACCGACAAGGCGAAAAGGGATGTGCAAGTGGTATAGTGTCCACAGGGGATGGGGGTTCATCACGCCAGATGATGGAGGTATTGATGTATTCGTACATCAGACCAAGATCTACAGAAAGGGATTCCGGAGTCTGGCGAAGAATGAACGAGTAGAGTTTGACAGCAAACCATCGGTCCAGGGCATGGAAGCAATTTATGTATGCGGCATTGGCGGTCAAGAGTGTAAGGGCAGCAGAAAGCGACCCATGGCACAGAGGAAGCCCAGAAAGATAAGATGCTACAATTGTGGAGACCTGTCAGACCACATGGCAGCCAAGTGCCCTCAAGGCCCGCTTCCGAAGAGATGTTTTCGATGCAAGTCAACTGAACATTTGATAGCCGCCTGTCCCTCAAAGAGCTCTTTCCCGAGACGTGCTACCACAACCAGGTTTCCTTCCGGGTGCAAGCCAAGAGATGACCGTGACAACTGTCACCCTAAGGGCGCCGAGAAGATTGGTAGTCGGTTAGGGGAGGAAACTCGTCTTAAGCAGAGAGGAGGGAGTGCAAGTCAAGGTTCAGAGGAGGAGACACATCAAAAGCAGATAGTGGGGAATGTTGGCCACCGTCCACGCAAAACGAGTGTCAAGCACGTCAGGAGCAATCCCCCTACAGATTCGACAGCTACAAGCACTGACAGGCAGACGTCACGGGCAGGCAGCGATGCGGCACAGGTGTGCGAGTCTTCTAGACCACAGCAACTGCCAGCCCGACAACGTACAACTGGGGACATAACGACCAAGAGGGTCCCCAGCCGAGTTGTACCGAATACAGAATCTGAGCCCAAAACATCGCCGCTGAGAAATAATCAAACGCAGCACCAACGATCTAAGAGATGTCGACTGAAGCGCCAGAGGTAGTGATGTTGTCGGGACGACAACAAAATCAGGAGGGAGATGTGTGATGGGGCCGAAAAGGAGACGCCCGCCCCCTACCTGTTTTTGGGCAGATTATTTTCGATGTGCGCGAAGCATTCTGGGTTGTGAAAAGTCTGAAGTAGAAGATATGTAATGAGGCCACAATAATGCCTTTAAATTAAGTTGTGGTGTAGAATTGTGTTATATTAAATAGCTGTAGGTTTTATTTGTGTTTTCGCTATTCCTAAGCGATAATCGCGTGTGATATTTAAGTAGCCAAGATTAATACGCCCAGCGCGCAGTAGTTGAGTGATTAGCCTAGTGCCTATAAAAAGAGATAGCGAACTACAAGCGGGCCTATTTTGCCACAGCCGCCAGAGAGAACAGACGACAGAGCCAAGCTGTAAATGCCTTGAGCACGTGAGTTAATTTAAATTAGAATTAGTTTTATTTAATTCGGAAATAATATCGATGTGGCTATTTTAATGTTGAGTGATATAGATAGATGTGTTTCCAAAGGAAATGTCTTTTTAGGACATTATAATTTAGTCTTGAAATGATAGATGAGTGAAAATAATGTTTGATAGGTTTTATTAGGCACGCAAAGCCTAAATCCAGATGTGAGAATTTAGTATCAAGTATTTCATCCATCAGACCGGGCAAATTTAGTAGGAGAGTGTTTTATACATGAAACTGGACAGAAATGTTATCAGAAACTGCAATTTAGATAATATTAACTAGTTGGGAAGATGGCAACAGGGAGAGCCACGTGGTGATTGTATAAAAGCGGCGCGAGGGGTCTGCGGTAACACTCTTAGTTATCACTTAATGTTACGCAGTTTTATATTGTGTGAATTGAGACGGGGGTGGGAAGCAGATAAAGATAATGTTCCCCAGTAAAGGAAAGAGAGAGTTTTCTTGGTAAATGTTACGCCATGTGGCACGTTGTGTATTTAGTCCCAGTTTGGCTTAAGTCGAGAATAATTATATTGTATTCTTTATGTAAGAGTAATTTAGTGTATTTCACGTTTATTGATAATTCTACTGTATATTTAATGGGTTACTGTGAGGTGAGAATATGTATTTAGATTTCTGGAGAGCGCGAGGCCACTCCTTTGTTGAGACATGTGTTTCTCTGGTTGCTCCCGGCGGAGCATGGAAACACCAATGTGACTGGTGTCTATCACAAGCCGACAAGAAGCATTTTTATGCTAAAATTGCTATGGCAGTGATTTGTTTCGGTAACGATGTGTTTCATGTGATGAGATTCCCAGTCTCATCAGTGGTCATATACGACACGCTTGTTGCCAGGCGCACCAGTCGTCACATACGACATGCTTCAGAATGCAGTAGCGAATACTGATGTGGATCGGTTACGAGGTAGTAGCTTATTCTCATTACTGAGAGTATTTGTTGTACATATAGTTGAATATTATTTTATGTCCATTTTATGATTATTTAATTATGGTTATGTGAGGAATGGTTGGGAGAGCACGTGGGCTCACTTCAAGGTATATATTTCTCTTCTCCGCTCCTGAGGGAGCATGGGGCCAACAGTGTGGTTTGCCTCCATATTAAGTATTCATATGCTAGGGCAGTAGTGTTTCGGTAGCAATCTGTGTTACATGGTGAGATTGCCAGCCCCACGCACAACACCTTACTAGTCTCATTGGACGACATGCATGAGTGTGTGTGTGTGTGTGTGTGATAGCTGAGTGTGTGCTCTTGCAGTAGTGGTTTCCGTAGCAACCTGTGTTACATGGTGAGGTTGCCAGCCTCATGCACAACACCATACTAGTCGCATTGGACGACACACATGAGTGTGTGTGTGTGTGATAGTTGAGTGTGTCAGGTGGCGGCGTAGGACAGTTTGACAGGTGAGAGCGTGGTGTTTCTCATTCAGTATTATATTATGATTTTAACTATTCTGTGCTTTGTTTGCTTCTTCAGATTAGCATCGGGCACTGTTGGGTGTTTTGTTGGGTTTTGTGATGTTCGCTAGTTTATTTGTTTAATGTTTGCTTTGTCACTGAATGGGTTGTAAAAATAAATATAGCCCCTGCCTCTAGAATCAAGAGTTTTATTGTTGTTCGGGTCGGTGCGAGTGTGACAAGAGAGTGATATCACAATCACAACATAATCATCATCATCATCTCGCCCACAATACCACATATATATATATATATATATATATATATATATATATATATATATATATATATATACATATATATATATATATATATATATATATATAGATATATATATATATAAAATCTTATAAATATAGAAGAGGTGTTAAGAATAGACAGACCTAGGGAACTGCATAATATAGTCAAACAATGTTTATCACGAACAAATGTTAATATTAGTTTCTGGGAATGTGAAGGTCTGATGCTGTTCTTACAATGCATATGACTTTAGCAGATGAAAGTCAATTAAATATCTGTTAAAGTCAGTTATATAACTGGAACCACCAGGCCTTTACACACCTCCATTTTAATATAATTCTTGTTCAGAGTTTCATCTTGATTTTGTTTGTTTTTTGTTTTTTTGTTGATTTGTTTAACGTATTAGCATAATTGTGATTGTCCCTATTTACAATGATTTGACAAATGTGATGCCACTTTCTCATCGGCAGTTGTTCATATTATTTGGAATTGAAAACAATATATATCCTAATTATAACCCATCAGAGGTTGAACGGGATATTTTTCTTCATTAATTTTAATTTAAAAAATCTTACTCGACGCTTATTAACCTTCTAGCCCTGGTATTGTCCGGCCGAAAATGGCGTCTACGTCGTTCAGCCTCGTTTTCGATTCTTCCGTGAGGTGTAGAGGTGAACATTAAAAACAACAACTAAAAAGCTACAGACTTTCATAAATGGATGCTTGCGTAGAATCAAAACAGGTAAAGGTAGTCCTAAAGCAGATACTTCCGTAGGGGAGTGAAGTGTTAGAGACCACTTTACTAGGTCCAGCATCTAGAGGTGTGGTGACCAGTTCCCTTCCTCATTGCCTTTTCCGTCCCTAACTCAAGAGCAAAGTCAGGTACCCATTTACAGCTGGGTAGACTGCAGCGTGATAATACCGTGAATCGAACCCTGCACCTTTGCAGCGATAGACCAGCGCTCTAACCACTCTGTGAATCGGACGCTCTTGCGTAGAATAGGATTCAAATGGTATGGCAAGATCACTAATGTGGAATTAATGACAAGATCACTAATGTGGAATTAATGACAAGATCACTAATGTGGAATTAATGACAAGATCACTAAAGCGGAATTAATGACAAGATCACTAAAGCGGAATTAATGACAAGATCACTAATGTGGAATTAATGACAAGATCACTAATGTGGAATTAATGACAAGATCACTAATGTGGAATTAATGACAAGATCACTAATGTGGAATTAATGACAAGATCACTAATGTGGAATTAATGACAAGATCACTAATGTGGAATTAATGACAAGATCACTAATGTGGAATTAATGACAAGATCACTAATGTGGAATTCATGACAAGATCACTAATGTAGACCTGTTGACAAGAGCACTAATGTGGAATTAATGACAAGATCACTAATATGGAATTAATGACAAGATCACTAATGTGGAATTAATGACAAGATCACTAATGTGGAATTAATGACAAGATCACTAATGTGGAATTAATGACAAGATCACTAATGTGGAATTAATGACAAGATCACTAATGTGGAATTAATGACAAGATCACTAATGTGGAATTAATGACAAGATCACTAATGTGGAATTAATGACAAGATCACTAATGTGGAATTAATGACAAGATCACTAATGTGGAATTAATGACAACATCACTAATGTGGAATTAATGACAAGATCACTAATGTGGAATTAATGACAAGATCACTAATGTGGAATTAATGACAAGATCACTAATGTGGAATTAATGACAAGATCACTAATGTGGAATTAATGACAAGATCACTAATGTAGACCTGTTGACAAGAAATAGACAAGCGCCAGTGGAACAAGAAATGAGAAAAAGGAGCTTGAGATGGATAGGACAAACATTGAGAACACCTGTTGATAGCCTTACCAGACAATCCCTGTTCTGGAATGCCCAGGGGAAGAGAGGTAGAGGAAGACCAAATAACACGTAGAAAAGAGGAGACAGGCATGAAGGGCATGAGGAAGACACGTAAAGACCTTGAGCTGATGGCACGTGACAGGAAGGCAGCATACGGTTGTTGGAGCCTATGCTAATTTGGGAGTTGAAAGGTGAAATAAGAAGAGGAAAATGTATAAATTAATACCACGAGTCGCTTAGATCATAATACAACAGACACATAGAGAAGAGAAGATAAACAGTTTTCCAACATTTATGGCAATGAAAAACCATTTTTAAATGATTTGGTCAAAGGGAGGTAAGTTTATTGTGTTTAAAAATGTGTTTAAAATATTTATTTTAAAGCTGACTTTTCATTTTAAATGCATCAAATTAATGTAAAATATGTAAGAAAGTGGTAAATTTAATGATATATCTATTATATTATTTCAAAAACATAATAGATGCTTAAATGCTAAAGTAACTTTTAAAGTCGCGAAGGAATTTATAATTAATAAATACATAATTAAATACGCGAGTGTATATAAATAGTCTTAACGTTAAATTTATTGCGCGTTAGAATATTATTTGATTTTTGATTATGTTGTCATGGTTTTTCTATCTTTTTCTATAGAATGATCACATAACCTTTGCGATCCCAGCAATATAGAAATCATACAGAGTCTTCCAGACTCGGTTCTTAAACTTCCAGATATATTGATGAAACATTTTAAATATAACCTTGTGGCGGTCCGATGCGGCCTAGCTATCATAATTACATGAAAGAAAGCCCATCCAAGAACATTTAAATAATTCATCAAATTAAATTGCCAATCTGTAAGATAAACTGGAAGAAGAACAGTTGCCTATAGCTATATTTTATTTACTGCTCTACTGTGAGAGAGTACATATTTACCTGAACTATGACTGTGCCTAGTTTTTCCTCACTGGATTTAAAACTTACCGGTCAGCTGTTATCATCACGCATTGAAAGAATTTTACCACCAGCGGCGAAATTAAAGAGACCACGCCATTCTCACCCCTGTACCTAACTGTGACAGTGCCATCCCATAGACTCCTTTTTATATAATAAAACACAAGAAATCTTAGGCTTCACGTCCGGCGATAAGTGGGAATATTTGCTATCAGCCAACCTCGCTAAATCTGGGGCTGGACATCGAAGTACCAGACATTTTCATATGTCAAGAGTGTAATTGCTGTTTATATAATTCTATGGAGTGCCTGATGCTTCAATCAATAAGTGTATGTGAGCATATGAGTGTGGGCCCTCACGAGCGTGCATGAATGACAGGAGATTTAATGTTTGCAAACCATTTGTTAACTTGCCTACCGGGTAATACATTTTCTGTATACCCTGCATTGTTCCTTTAAGTGGGATATTTTGTTAACTCTGTTTACCCCCCCCCCCCCCCCTTTCATTTGCTTAGTAAAGGGAAAACCAATTGGGAATAACAGGATTTTTTTCTACCACCCATACCTAATATTGTAACCCCTCTTTCAGAGTAATTAAATTCACTGTTGGGTTACCTTACCTATGTTCCTGATAACTATCTATCTTTGGACTGGGTTTATCTTTGTCTAATACAAGCGGGAAGGGCTTAGTCGATACCAATCTTCTTCACCCCCACCTTGTTATTTGTATTCTCTGTACTTATGATCTGCCATCAATGGTACCTATACCTTGTAGCGGTATGGCAGCTTGCGTACCCTGACAATCCCCAGAGCTATGCCAGTGGGAGTTTTACTCCTGGTAGGTTCAACCAAGCTGGACTGGTCTGTGTGGGTAGGGGTCAGACAAAAGCTGGTACCCTGGTCCTCCAGGTTGGGGGTTTTAGCATGGGGCTGACACCCCTGTCTATGTAAAAAAAAACAATGAAGTTACGGAAACAACATCAAATGAACAAACTTTGCTGCGGGATGGACATTCGGAGTCTGTGGCTCGTATGACTGTCAGTGGTGAAAGCCGAAAGGAAGCTACTGACATGAAAACGGATGTCCTGACCGCAAAACAGGATACAAGAATAGGATTTTGGAATGTCAGGACAATGTACGAGACAGGTAAACTAAGACAGGTCACGGCAGAAATGAGAAACTATAGGTTACACATTCTAGGGATAAGCGAGAGCAGATGGACAGGGGCAGGAAAAGTTAAAACAGCAACAGGAGAAACAGTACTTTACTCTGGAAGAGAGGATGGACAGCACAGTGAAGGCGTAGCCATTATTCTACAGAAAGGGATAGAAAGGACATTACTGGAATGGAAACCCATCAACAACAGACTGATACGATTGAGATTGAGAGGGAGATTCACCAACACTACAATAATACAATGCTACGCACCAACGAATGATAGCGATGAGGAGGTCAAGGATGAATTCTATCAACAACTGCAGAAAGAAATGAAGGACACACCTAGATATGATCTTGTTATAGTAATGGGAGACCTCAAT
The DNA here is from genome assembly GCA_024509875.1 of Oreohelix idahoensis. NCBI lineage: Eukaryota > Metazoa > Mollusca > Gastropoda > Stylommatophora > Oreohelicidae > Oreohelix > Oreohelix idahoensis. The sequence continues at coordinate 95,386 of JAMPIV010011544.1, read as the reverse complement.
GCGAAAGTTGGTACACACAATACATATAATGAAAGAACAATGGGGAAATGCGGCAGCGGAATAGCAAACGAAAATGGGGATAAGCTAATAAGTTTCTGTAGCATTAACAACCTGGTCATTGGAGGAACACTTTTCCCACATAAGGAAATTCACAAGTTAACATGGGAATCACCAAATGGTCGGGACAGAAACCAGATAGACCACATCATGGTTAACGGTAGATGGAGACATGCATTACAAGATGTGAAGGTAAGAAGAGGTGCAGATGTGGGAAGCGATCACCATTTAGTAGTTGCAAAACTGAAAGTGAAACTAAGAAGGGCTGGACCAACTGTAACTACACAGAAAAGGTTTGACATCAGCAAATTGAAGGACCCCCTTACCAGAAAAGCTTTTGCGGCCGACATCAAGAAACGATATCAATTTGCCAAAAGCCAGGAAAAGACATTGACTGATGATATAGACCAGAAATTTAACACCATTTCAACAATATATAAGGAAAGTAGCAAATCATGCTTAGGATTCCAGGAAAGGAAGAAGCAAGACTGGATAACACCAGAAACACTAAACACCATAAAGATGAGAAAGGAAATGAAAAGAAAGAAAACAGAAGCGAAGTCCCCCAGGTTAAAGCAACTAAATAGCGAACAGTACAGTCAACTGGACAGGGAAGTTAAACGCCAAACCCGAGCCAACAAAAGGAATTTCCTAGACGATCTTGCAAAACAGGCAGAAGAGGCAGCACTGAGAAATGAACAAAGCACAGTATACAAAATAACTAAATTCATCAGCGGAAAACAAGGTGCAAACAATATTACATTAGTAAGAGATAAGCAAGGAAATCTCATCAAGACAGCAGAGGGACAGGAAACAAGATGGGCAGAGCACTTCAGAGAAACTCTGAACAAGGAAATACCAGAGACACAATTGAATGTTCCTGAGGCTGAAAACGATCTAGATGTAAATACAGACATTCCACGAAAAGAAGAAATCATCACAGCAATCAAAGGGTTAAAGAACGGTAAAGCTCCGGGCCATGATAACTTAAATGCAGAGCTATTTAAGACAGACCCTGAGCTAGCAGCAGAACTATTAGAATCACTATTTGCACAAGTGTGGAAAACGGGGATAACACCATCAGAGTGGAACAAAGGAATAATTGTCAAATTGCCCAAGAAGGGAGATCTTTCAGACTGCAATAATTGGAGAGGAATCACTCTTCTCTCAGTTCCCAGCAAAATACTAGGCAGGATAATTATACAGAGAATTTCAAAGGCAGTAGACTACAAACTGAGGAAAGAACAAGCAGGATTTAGAAAGAACAGAAGATGTGTAGACCATATATTCACTCTCAGGAACATTATAGAGCAGTGCTCAGAATGGCAAAGACAGCTTTACATAAATTTTGTTGATTTTGAAAAGGCTTTTGACATCATACATAGGGACAGTTTATGGAAAATACTGAGGGCTTATGGAATTCCAAGCTGCATAGTGTCAATCATAAAAAGCCTCTATGCCAACTTTACGTGTAGTGTTGGGCAGAGCAACCTAACCTTCGAGGTGAAGACAGGAGTACGACAGGGATGCCCCCTTATCAACCACTCTATTTTTAACAGTCATAGACTGGGTGATGCGCCAGACAACAGAGGGCAGTCCAAGAGGAATAAGATGGACTACATTTTCAACATTGGAAGATCTGGAATATGCAGATGACATTGCACTGCTGGCACATTCACATCAACACATCCAGGAAAAAACGGATAGACTTAATAAATTTAGCCAGCAGGTGGGCTTGAACATCAATTTAAAGAAGTCTGAGGTCATGACGCTCAATGTGAGCAAACCTGAGCCCATATCAGTAAGGAATCAGCAACTGGTACAGACAGATACCTTCACATACCTAGGAAGCATAGTAACACGAGACGGTGGGGCAGGCAAAGACATCAACATCAGAATGAATAAGGCAAGAACAGCCTTCTTTAGCCTAAATAACATCTGGAAGTCCTCCCAATACAGCACAAGCACAAAATTAAGATTATACCAGAGTTGCGTGCTTTCTGTGCTTCTCTATGGTGCGGAATGCTGGAGAGTCACAGAGAAGGAAATGTCAAAATTGTCCTCTTTTCACACAACATGCCTAAGAAAAATTCACCGAATCTTTTGGCCGAATACCATCACCAACCAAGATCTGCTTACTCGTAGCAAGCAAGAGGACATGCATACCATCATAGCTGGCAGACGCTGGAGCTGGGTTGGTCATGTCCTCAGAAGAGACCCCGATGCCATCACAAGAACAGCTATGCTTTGGACCCCTGAAGGAAAGCGAAAGAGAGGCCGACCAAAAACAACTTGGCGGAGGACTGTGGAGGCTGAGATGCAAAGAATGAACCAGAGTTGGGGCACTGTACGAAGGATGGCCACCGACCGTGCAAAGTGGAATCAATTTGTTGTTGCCCTACAAGACGCCACTAGGCGTGATGGCCACTGACTGCTTTGACGGTCGGTGGTTAAGGATCGAAGAAGAAGAAGAAGAATGTAAGAAACAATTAGAAATATTCTACACAATTTTTAGTAATTGATCTTATAAGATGTATTGTGCAAAACGTTCTAAAGTAAATTTTTTTAATTATTAAAAACTTAATTTTTTTACAGCATGTATTGAAAAGGTACGTCATCAATATAATTATTATATGATAAGTTATGATTGCATTTGCCATCACTTACAACGGACTAACTCAGGCGTTGGGATAGCTGGAGAGTCCTTTTTAGGGCTTTGTGCTTGTCGTAAAAATTAACAGTGATACAACGTCAAAATATCTCCAATGATACAACCTAGGGATAAAAAACCAATGCGTAAGCTGCTGGAATACATGATCGCCCGCGCCGCGGGTCATCAGGTGTTAGACTTGAAGGCAAAACGGAACGAGGATCAAAAGACAAAAATCTGACTGAACGCGTACTTGAACTAGCGAGGTTAATGGACGCAAATTGGTGGGGCAAGGAGGAAAAGTCACGTTCCCCCCCCCCCCCTCCAAGTTGACATAAAGTAAGGAATTCGACAGAAGGGACCTTGGATATGATACGCCACAGTCATTTATTGGACGCTTTTGCGATACCAAGCCTTTTATTTGAATTCAGCGGCTAAACGCAAATGCTTGAAATATTACAAAATTCAAAAAGTAACTTTTTCTTAATATTAATGTTAGGAATATAAAAATTAGCTGGCCGGATGGCCCATTCTGAGCAGTGAAATAATATACTTTCATTTATACAGACGGACAGATAATAAGAAAGATAATGACAAAAGACGGGGTTGTTCACATCAGCGAAAGACTGCATTGAATCAAACATGCCACTATTTGCACAAAAATCGCAACCTTGAGACTCAAGTGTTCAAATCTAGTTAGAATGCAAGAGAGGGGGGAGTAGCGGACAGTAGTGGCTAAAAATAACTTAGGAGGCAGGTTCGTGCAGTTTTACATGTGTTAGTCCAAAAAAACAAGTGAAATTGTGGGAAAAAGATAAATTGTGACCGACGTACATTTTAAAAATTGAGATGTACTTTTGACTTTTTTGGGAAAAGATAAAATGTGACGGACGTACATTTGAGAAAATAAGATGTAATTTTGACTTTATTTTCAAATTTTGAATTGAAAAGCTTGGTCTTCTGATCTGATTGGCCAACGCATTTTATATTAGCGGGATAGAGACGCACATTTTTGCCATTCGACATAAGTCTGTCCAGTAACACAGTCATTAATTGTAGTGGTGATTTCCCAGAAATAATACATAATATTCAGTGGGACACCATACTATAGCCAGCAGCTCAGCAGAGTTTTGCTAGCATTTATTTACTGTGTACTATATTCATATTTCTGAGCTGTGAGTTTCAGTTGGCACCAATGTGGTGTCAAACGAGTTGCTGATTTTACCCGAGTGGATCCGTGCAGTAACCTTGTGTCAGAGCAGCCTATTATTGCCCCCAAGCACGGAGAGGTGGGGCCACCAGACCACTATTATTGCCCCCAAGCACGGAGAGGTGGGGCCACCAGATCTCAGCACCAGAGCTACATCTTCAAAGTTGAGTGAGCCTCTGGTCTGCTGAGAATTCACCAACTCAATATAGTTACTAACAATCCCATAAAATTCCTGCAATTTACTGGACACTGTGTAGTCAATATAGACTGGAGTGATGAGGCCACCCCAACAGCACAACCATTAAACGGTCTCCCAAATTAGATGACTACTATAAACATTAATAAAACTAAATAGTCTAGTAACATACATATGTACACTCTTGCATTTATTATGTAATATTCCATGCATTTTTTTCATAATTTCTAAATCTTTTATAAGTTCTGGTCAAAATAAAACTTGATCCAGAACAAAATAAAATGTAAGAAAATTTCTATCAAAAATTGTACACACTTGAGTTAGTTCAGTGTATTATAACATTTGTTAATATTATTAGACTTTGTAAATATCTGTGTGTGTGTCTATAACTATCACACCACATTACATATCATTACCCTAGACATTTAACGTAGCCACATTCATTAGAACACAAAAAAAAAAAAAGATAAGTGTGAGGTCGTAGTGGTAGCGAGAAGGGCCTTCTGACAATTCACAGTTACCTATTATCTCAGGAGCCTTCACAGCTGACCTCATGCATCACACGTAGTACCATCACCACCATACAATACCATCAAACCCACTACAGTGCTAGCAGATAGATAATGTTGATCCTCTTCAGGACTTAGTATCTATCAACGCTGATCTTAACAGTCAACAGAGTTGACGTTTTATTTGGATGGTAAATACGCTCTGATATAACCACATATGTTGAAAGGAACGCGCCTCGCCAGAAGAAGGCAAAAACCGAAAAAAAGAAGATTGCTTTTGTAAACTTGGATAATATTGTGATACCTTACTCTTATGAGTTATACGTACAAATTGACCACGTGAGCATGTGGATTCAGGAAGGTGTCTCCATGATACTGGTTGTCTAATTGAAACGTTCTGTCACGAACACGAAAAAAATACCGTCAACGTTTCGGGAAAATACGGAAGAAAAGTCGCGCATCGCACCGTGAACGCAAAATTAAGCACTCATTAAAACAGCACGCAGGCCTTCCAATTTGTGTAATGTTGCACTGGCCATGATATGTTTGACTATAAAGATCCAACGAAGTTGAAATGGAATGGCTACATCAAATTAGTGCCGTCATCAGGACATGTGGAAGAAAGACTAGAACATAATTATTCATCCCTTTCTCTCTCTCTCTCTCTCCCCCGGGTTATGTTTTGGCGTGTTACTTACTCGTTTTATTAGATTTTCCGGCAATTACGTTGGTACAGAAAACACGTCTACATTTAAAATTTCATGACCACTGTGTCGAAATGATGAAGGGTGTACTCAACTAACATTTTACGAGTTCGGTCACTTATTTTACACACTTTTCATGTTCGTCTAACGAATCCACCCCTCATCGTCAGGATTGTGATCAATCTCCCCTCAACAACTAAACAGTTATCGTTTCGGTGTGGTTTCTTCCACGGGAATGGCCACTGACATCATTTTGATCCGGATGTGAATCATACTGACTGCTCACAGATATGAGCGACCTTCTACCTACTCAGATTTATGACAGCTCTCTAATTCTCTGACAATTTGTGGAACTCACTGCTGCAGGGTACCAAGTGAAGCTCTGTCACACTCTAATTAGATGTGTTGATCTATGAACTCGCACTTGCACATTTAGTAAGTGTTATGACTTAAAGAAAGGAACTTTTGTTTCGTAATGGAAACCGTTGAAATGCATCATATCCGATAAGCTTGACAGTTTAGTTTGCCAGTACTATAACGATGAGATGAAGTTGTTGTTGCTTTTAACTAGGGCTGCTGAGATTGTCGCTCCTTGGTACTATCTACACTGTAGATGTAGACTTTTCTTGTGGCTTTTCTGCCATTCCGGAACGTGCTGAGTTGAAGTCATGAACACTAGTTTCTCCAGCTTGGCTTGCATTTAAAGGATCATTACATCTGGATCCAAGCTAGGACTAAGTACGTGGCTTACTGTGCATTTCCTGCCATCCAAGGGGGCTCTCCAAATATGCAGAGCTAAAATGCTGTGACTTGATTCTGGGCTCTCCCAAAGAATTGTCACGTCCTACATAGAGCCACTTCTCAGCCCCCCCCCCCCCCCTCCCGCCTATCATTGGGTCCATAGTGAGATCCTCCTGTATGCAGCCAATCAGGTAAAAGCCAGAGTCACGTCTGGAGCTCACGTGACTACTCCAAGCTTAGTGTGCAACGCTGGGTTCTCCACAAGTTTCATCACAGGGGGAATCCCTGGAAGTGTGTGGATAATTTCAAGAGTCAATGAGGATGTAATTAGCCTCACAGACATAAGTTCACTTCAACATATGTATATTATAACATTTTGATTAGCTAGTGGTCATATAACAGTGACTCTAGATATGCCGCCATGCATATAAGGTACAGCAGAAGAATGTGTAGGGATGGGAGTAATGAGTGTAGGAGAGTTGTTAGATTAGTTTTCATTTTTTTTTCTCTATTGTTTTCTACGTTTGTCCCTGACAAAGATTTCATGGTGGTTACGTAGATCTTTCAAAGTCTTGTATCCCAGAATGACTCGCACAGCCTGTTTTTGTTCATCTCACTGAAATTAAAAGACACGGACAACCTCTGCTTAGCAAGAAAGAAGGCTCAATACCTTCTATCTACGGTGTCTTAGCCACATCCTTGGTATTTTGTGGAAGGACAATGTGGCAAATGTTGAAGCGCTGGCCTTCAAAGCATGTATACACTACTTAGACAGCGCAGACTACGCTGGCTTGGCCATGTCCGCCGCACGGAAGATGGCGCTTCCCCAAAGTTATTTTCTACGGACAACTGGCAGATGGCACAAGAACAGTCGGGCAACCGTAGCTGAGGTTCAAAGATGTGTGCAAGAGAGACATGAAGGCACTGGACATAAATCCAGCACAATGAGAGGATAAAGCTGCTGATTGCACCAAGTGGCGATGCTCCCTTTGGCGCCATCTCAGATTGAGCAAAAAGAAGCTCTCACAACAAGTAGGAGATAAAATAACACACCGAAAGGAACACAATGCAAAAAAACAACAACAACAATAACAAAACAGCTGTGGGTTATCCCCTCAGGGGCGCCTTCCTATAGTCAGTCATCACTGAAGGGACTACCACTACTGTAAGTAAAGATGCACGCGCTGTTGAAGAAGAGAGTAAGACTGACAAAGGAAATATCTTAGAGAGAACATAACTGGGGTACGCCTTCTCATATAAGATAAAATATAATGTTTAAAAAATCCTCATTATAAATCACACCACGAGATCTCTCATATTTGGACTTGCGCCCTAATATAATCAACGGACCTAGTGTCTAGATTGAACAGGGCACGCCTCGCCATAAACGAGGCAAAACGCATATTTAAAAACAAAAAAATAAATACAAAATTTCTCCCTCCAAATTGTTTTGGTAGTTCAAATCTGCAGAAATAGTGTGCCTTCTCAGCATATGACTACATTATATGTGTAAAAGGTCTTTGCCTTAAATTCTCGTTGAGAGACTTTGGTTTTATTTTTTTTAAACGTAATTTATGTGTAGTAATTTTTTTCCCTCCAATACTAGACTTTTGAAAGTAAAAAAAAAAATAACAGCCGCTTACTCACATGCACGCATTTTGACATCTCGGATGATATTCCGAAATTTGAGCAACTAAAGTATATATACACATATAGGATATATATATATATATATATATATATATATATATATATATATATATATATATATATATATATATATATATATATATATATATATATATATATATATATATATATATATATATATATATATATATATATATATATATATATATATATATATATATATATATATATATATGCCCAATGGGCTGATCACCCGTTGGCTTGTCACACCGATTACGGAAACAACGGCAGATGGTTCTATTTGTTGTTGCCCTAAAGACGCCGCTAGGCGTGATGGGAAACTACAACAGAGAAAATCAATCTGCTTTTGCCCTTAAGACGCCACAAGGCGTGATGGCCTCTGACTGCTTGGTCGGTCTTTGGCTAAGGACGGAAGAAGAAGAAGAAGATATATATATATATATATATATATATATATATATATATATATATATATATATATATATATATATATATATATATATATATATATATATATATATATATATATATATATATATATATATACAGTACTTTGCAAAAAAAATGGCAGTCATATTTTCGCAACGCAGCACACTCATAGAAGCAAATAATAAAAACTGTATGTCCAGAGGAAGATTGGTATCTCCCCTATCTATTAACAGTGGTTTCAGTACAATATAATGTTGCCTTCTCCAGCAAGGCAAGCCTGGATGCGGCGAGGCATACTTCCCACAAATGTTTGTAGGTAATTGAGAGTCAGTCTGTCCCAGTATTTTTCAGCTACCTTCTTCAATTGTTCAACGTCTCTGAGTCCACTCTTTTTTAAATGATTCTTGAGTAGTGCCCAAACGTTTTCAATTGGGTTTTGATCGGGACTGTTGCTGGGCCACTTCAGCACTATCACATTCTTCTCTTGCAGCCATGCTTTGGGGGTATGAGCTGTATGATTTGGGTCATTGTCATGTTGAAATGTGCACCATCGGGGTACATGACCTGCATAAATGGCAGAAGGTGTCCCTCTAGTATGTCGATGTACCTTTCTTTCGTGAGAATTCCTGTGAAAACACACAGTGGGGTGGCACCTCTTGCTGACACCCCTCCCCAAAGATGGAATTTCTAGGTATGTTTCGGTCGCTGGTACACAGGCGTTACAGAGCCTTTCGTCCAAATATTTATTTGAGCAGGATAAGACCAAAGAGAACATTCATCTGAAAAAATCACATTGTCCCATGACAAATTTTGGTGTTCGTGGCACCAGTTCAAGCGCATCTGTTTGTGAGTCTCTGTGAGCAATGGTGACGAAATTACCCGCTTTTTTGTGTAATTCATCCTGTGTAGCTCCCGGTTGACAGTAGCATTAGATACCTCTGGGCTTCCCAACTCGATCATGCGCTGCCGTATGTTTTCTACACTCTTCATTGACCCAGCCCGAACGATTTGGGCGAGACGCCGATGGTCCTTTGTGTCCAAAATTCTTGGCCTCCCACTACCTTCTTTTCGCTCGATTCCATTACCTGCTTTTAATTCACTCACAACTCTGTAGACAGTCCGCTCAGGAATGTTCAAGGTTTTGGAAATGTTGGAACATGTTTGATTTCCTTCATTCCAAAGCTGTGAAATTAACATACACTTTGACTTTGTATCCATTTTCTGCCACTAGCATTAGAAATTGTCGTCTGCTCTTATATCAAGGGACGTTACTCTACGCTAACTTTTTTTTTACTTTTGGTAGTGTTTGCTCACTTAAGTGGAGTGCAAATTTGGGGCAGAACATGCATATTTAATTAGATTTCAGCTTATTTAGCTGAGCAATATGACTGCCATTTTTTTTGCAAAGTACTGTATATATATATATATATATATATATATATATATATATATATATATATATATATATATATATATATATATATATATATATATATATATATATATATATATATATATATATATATATATATATATATATATATATATATATATATACTCACAACTTCTGTTACCTTTTGCATTATGCCCACTTTTGTTTATTATTTATGACACTTGCATTGTCTATGTTTCATGTTTGTGGACGGTAGTGGATCGGACATGATAACACCCTGCCGGTCGTTTCAGACTGTACATAGGAAAGCTGACATCCCTCATTATACGCGCTTGAAATTACTGCAGCAAATGGTGGATCGGTGGATCATGCTATCTGGAAATACCACCATTTTTTAACAGTACCGATGATAATGTGTAGTTTACGAGATTTACGATGCCAGATTTAGGAGAAAAATGTACGTACAGATAAGATTTGGTCTAGGTTCTCTCTCCCCCCCCCCCCCGTGTGAATGCGAATAAGACGAAAATAAGAATATATTAGCCCTGTAAACGAAGCTTTAAAAAAAAAAATACTTCTTGACAATTTCGTTTCGGACAAAAATGAACGACGTTCAGTAATTGCCCTCATCATCATGATCATGGTCATCATCGTCATCATATCATCATCGTCATCATCATTAGCATCATCATCATTATGTTCATTTGCGCACCTTACTGAGCTTGAAGTCCCCACTGCAGCTGGTCCATTTGCAGGAAACCTGCACCAAGCAGTCACGTGCTCTCACAGCGGTAGTTTCTGTGGCAAATTGTTTTACATGATGAGGTTTGCCAGCCCCATACACAACCTCACATTAGTCGCCCTGGACGACTAAAGACTTAGCTATGCCTGCTAGCACAAAGAGTGGGGGGGGGGGGGGGAAGCGCAAAGAAACGAAAAAGTGAAATAATTTACTGTTTTAAATAATACTTTTTTGTGGGTGGCACACTGCATGAAATATATACTTACTTACTTAGTCGTTCCCCTTCTACCGTGAGGTGTAGAGGTTTGGAAGAGAGAGCGCCAGACTATCCTATCGGCTGTCTTCCTCCTGGCCTGGTTCCATTCTAGTCCTCGGTCCTTCAAAGATTGTCTAATGTTGTCCTCCCAGCGGACTCTGGGTCATCCTGGGGGTCTGGATCCCTGGCTCTTTGTTGTTCATGCTTGAAATATATAATACACAAAACATCTGTGCAAAAGAAAAAAACAAATAATAATAATATTTTATTTTCTTGACCCAAAAAAATCATATTACTCGCCTTGGACCAGTAGCCATATTCTTTCTTTGTATCTTCAGAGACCGGCGTTAACGACCTGGGACAAACATGAGAATGGGTAAGACATATTCTATGTAGAAAACAAATACTTCTCGAGTATTACACTAGAACAGGAATCGGCAACATATCGATCATGATATACCAGTAGAACCCGTAGCATCATTTGGTAGACTTCTAGGTGATAGAGGGGGAACAAGGATTTTTAACCTAGGTAAATTTCAGAATAGCCCTCTCTCACCGGCAATTAAAAGCGCTATGTCCCCAGTGAAAACTACTTACTCGGAGTAACCTAGAGGACATGCACATCATCATAGCTGGCAGACGTTGGAGTTGGGTTGGCCACGCCCTCAGAAGAGACCCCAATGCCATCACAAGAACAGCTGTGCTATGAACCCCTGAAGGAAAGCGAAAGAGGCCGACCAAAAACAGCTTGGCGGAGAACTGTGGAGGCTGAGATGCAAAGAATGAACCAGAGTTGGGGCACTGCACGAAGGATGGCTGCCGACCGAACAAAGTGGAAGCACTTTGTTTCTCCCTACAAGACACCACCAGGCGTGATGGCCACGGACTGCTTTGACAGTTGACGGCTAAGGATGAAAGAAGAAGAAAAAGGTTTCCTTTGAAAATCCGCAAGCCAGTTTACTAAAATTAACTTTACTCGTTAAAATGTATGTATAAGATAGAAAGCGATCTTTTCATTGAACTGAAGTTAACATTCGGTAAATTGTTTAGTTTTAATTTTGCCACTGCTCTGATGATGATTGCAGGAAGCAGAGATAAAAGTTAGAAATAGACTGAACTTACCCAGAATTCTAGATAATCTAAAACATGGAAATAGACATGATTTTATCAAGGCAGATCTTTAGATAGCTCAACGTTTCCAAAAAAGATCTCCACAGCTGCTGGGTTGCCTACTGCTGCACTAGAATCTAAAGAGAAAACGGCCATGAAAAGATCTCAGAACATGGCAAAAACAAGACACCAAACTCAGATAAATTGGACTGATTCGGAAACAAAAAGAACCTGCTAAAAACCGAACTCATTGAAGCGGAGGAAAGACCTATGCTCCAGAGCAGGAGTTCTCAACCTTTTTTGCTCATGACCATCTTCTGAGTCTTATTTACCTCTGTGGCCCCCCTCATAGTCGCTGTTAGCTGGGAAAAAAGGTACTTTACCAGAAATATGGCACTTACTGTGGCCCCCTAGAAATATGTCATGGCCCCCCTGAGGGGCATATAGCCCACGCTGAGAACCACTGTTCCAGAGTACCTATGCTCCAGTGATAGAAAGAATGACTAAGTCCAGAGTACCTATGCTCCAGTGATAGAAAGAATGACTAAGTCGAGCCATGAGTAATATACTACTGGACAAAAGTTAAGGGCCGCCATTCAGTTTAGACAAGGTTTATATAATTCTTCGTGAGCAGGGTCGACTTTCCAAATGTCTGGTAACTTGACATCTCTCAAGAAGTCTCTGAATGATAGAGTGGGACACTGCTAAACGTCTTGCAACATGACGAACAGATTGACCATCCTGAATCCATGCCATGACTCGACCACGGTCTACAGTGCTGAGACTTCTCCTTGGTGGCATGGCTAATGCAGTGATCATTTCGACCACTTGTCATACTGATTTATTGCATACCAACGGTGAACACTCTTTACCGATGATCATTTTCCACGTGCATTCAAATTCAACTCACTTTTTCACCTTTTGAACTAGTGGGGCGTGTTGCAAAAACGATGAGTTTTTGCAGCAACAATCGTAATTTTTACGTGCGGGTTAAAGTGACCCAGTTTTTGGACATTTAAAAAAAAAATTAACCTAGTGCACACAGAAATGTATACACATTTCACTGAGCTCAGTTTTAATGACATTTTCACTTGTCTTTACAGTTTGCCAATCAATTATATAAACCTTGTCTAAACTGAATGGTGGCCCTTAACTTTTGTCCAGTAGTATACGTACCTTGACTTCCCAGGTTTGAGATTTGCCGTCATCTTCATGTCCGCAGGTTCAGCTTTTCTATTTTATTTCATTCATCATTTTTCTGTTAACTCCCCATGGACGACGGAACCACCACTGGAGCTAACCATATGCTCATGCAACGATGGTTTATGTACCAATTTGTTTTAAATGATGAGGTTGGCAACCACTTGCACAACTTCATATTAGTCGTATCTTAAACATGCCTGTTATATAATGTTGACAATTTACAGCTTCCACTTTAATTTTTCCAATATGTATTTCATTCATTGCTTCCCCCTTCTCTCTCTCTCTCTCTCTCTCTCTCTCTCTCTCTCTCTCTCTCTCTCTCTCTCTCTCTCTCTCTCTCTCTCTACTCTCTCTCTCTCTCTTTACTCTCTCTCTTTGTGTATGTGTGAATGTGTGTTAATATTAACTACTTACTGCTGAAGTTGAGAAAACCTGTGTTGATAACATTACCAGACAGTCACGTGTTCTAGAATCTACAAGGTAAGAGTGGTTGAGGAAGACCAAAGAACACGTGGAAAAGAGAAGGAACGAACGAACGAACTTTATTTTCAAAGGGTTGACAATTGGGCACGCAAGCCCGTCTGACATTCTGCCCTTCCTTTCTCTCACCTTTCATACTGAATTCATTTATTCTCATATGCATTTTACATATCAATGTCAAGGAATTCAACGTTGTAAAGTAAAATAAAATAGCACACTCATATTAACATTAACTACTTATAAACATAACATAAAATATGTTGAAAAGTACAAACATCGTCATTAGAACCTACAGTTGACATTATAAGAGAGAGAACTGGATACAGACATGAAGGGGGTTGAGGAAGACATAGACAGACCTTGAACTGATGGCGCGAGACAGGAAGACCTGGTATACGTTATGTTGAAGGCCTGTGCTCCTTGGAGAATTGAAAGGTGAAGATGAAGATTGTTGAAGTTCAGCATTTTAAAAATTTGATAAGACTTTTACAGTTGTATTTGCTGCGAGTCTGAAATATGAAAATGTCACAATGCTTATTTCTTTTCCCCGAAGAAATAAAGATTTCGTTTGTTCGTTTGTTAGTTTGTTCGTTTGTTAGTTTGTTAGTTTGTTCGTTTGTTCGCTTGTTCGTTTGTTAGTTTGTTCGGTTGTTAGTTTGTTCGTTTGTTAGTTTGTTCGTTTGTTAGTTTGTTCGTTTGTTCGTTTAGTTAGTTTGTTCGATTGTTCGTTTGTTAGTTTGTTCGTTTGTTAGTTTGTTCGTTTGTTAGTTTGTTAGTTTGTTCGTTTGTTCGTTTGTTAGTTTGTTCGTTTGTTAGTTTGTTCGTTTGTTAGTTTGTTCGGTTGTTCGTTTGTTAGTTAGTTCGTTTGTTCGTTTGTTAGTTAGTTCGTTTGTTAGTTTGTTCGTTTGTTAGTTTGATAGTTTGTTCGTTTGTTAGTTAGTTCGTTTGTTAGTTTGTTCGTTTGTTAGTTTGATAGTTTGTTCGTTTGTTAGTTTGTTAGTTTGTTCGTTTGTTTGTTTGTTCGTGCCTGAGATAGAGGTAATCCTTTTCTTTCCTTGTTTCCTCAGAGACTCCAGTGCTGGAACCAACCAGTTAACAATAATTCAAACGGTAAGAAGAACAGCCTGGATGATGAGGCGTATACGGGGACGAACAAAGAAAACACAGTTGTAGAAAATGGACACATAGGAAATAAGGTAAAAACAGAAGCTGGAGCAGGATGAAGGCAGGTCAGAGGAAGAAAGGTAAAGCAGAAACTGCCACTTCTTTCTTCTGTCTACAGGTCTTAAATTGACCAAATCCGTCTCGGAAAATTTGACCTCGGGTTCGGGCCAAAGGTTAGGTTAGGCAGGTCGGTCAGAGCTAAGGTTGCGCCTGCCTGTGCCGTACTTGGAGAAGATGATGGCGATGGGAGGTATTTCAGGATCGGCTGACCCTGGCAAACAACCGGTAACGTCCGCGGTGTAGCTAACCAGGGTCACGTTGTCTTACATTGGCAGAAAAATCTGGGGAAACTCATGTCTGGTTTGTAACTGTCGCTTCATGCCTCTTTTTTCTTTCTCTCTTTCGTTATTTCTCTCTCTCTCTCTCTCTCTCTCTCTCTCTCTCTCTCTCTCTCTCTCTCTCTCTCTCTCTCTCTCTCTCTCTCTCTCTCTCTCTCTCTCTCTCTCTCTCTCTCTCTCTCTTTCTTTCTCTCTCTCTCTCTCTTTCTGTTCGAGGTAAGAAAAGTCAACTAAAGGATCTAAGATTCCTCAGAAAAAACGTCAAAACATAATCGACAGGACTATGTCTAGAATTAACGAGAAAGAGGAGATTGGGGGATTTGGGGGGGGGGGGGGGGGAAAGGGGGTTTGCTGCCTAGATTAAACTGGACAATTGTCTTCAGGTTATATCCTATTTCCAACCTCTCTCTCTCTCTCTCTCTCTCTCTCTCTCTCTCTCTCTCTCTCTCTCTCCTTTGCTTTGCTGTCTCTCTGACTACTATATATAATAAAATGCAGGCACGAGCGCAATAAATAAACAACTTTCATTACTTTTATCAGTCGTGCCGACTGGCGTTTACGATTGTGTCTCTGCACTTCCAACGGTCTCTTGTGTCTTGAACTGCTTTATTTCCAGTTTATTATAACTGTTTGCTTCCGGTTATCTCTTAAAGTTTCTCTTCCCATCACATGTCTAGAAACCTTTCGTTGTCAGCGCCTGATCATTTTCTTTAATGGTGGATGTCTTTTTTTTTTTTTCTGAGTCGTTCACGGTATCTGTTAAATCCTTCATACGAGCCATACATGATATCTCTAATTACACTGACAAACAACATTTTTCTTTCTTATATAAGAATAAGTGTTATGAGGTCAGTTTCTTGCGCTGATTTCAAATTTGAAATCCATTTATCTCTATCACATCGGGTTCTTAAGATATTTGTGAATAAATATTTTTTTGGGAAACCGTTATTTGCTCCGTTTCATTTTTACTATATAACTTATTAAAAATTAATAAAATGCAAAATAATTCTACTTTTTATACTGCTAAAAGATGCATGTCATATGTTACGCTATTTTTCAAATAGTTACTGTATTTTGAAATAATTCTGAGCGAAATATGGCTTCTAGAAGTTGTAGAAATTCGGCTGATCTGTTCTGTTACGTGTGCGGATATTTTACCGATCGTGTTCACCAGAAAAACTTTACACCATTACTGAAGAAAGCATATAAACTTTATTTCGATTCGAAAGTTGTTGATGCAAATAAATCTTGGAAGCCAAATGCAGTTTGTTCGACTTGTGCAAATACATTGGCAGGTTGGTTACGAAAATCGCCAAAGCATAAGTCGTTGCCTTTTGGAGTGCCAGTAATATGGCGTGAACCGACAAATCACGCTGATTGTTACTTCTGCTTGACAAATATCCATGGTTTCACTTTTCAAACTAGAAAGTCTGTGGTTTATCCAAATATTGAATCGGTTTCGAAACCAGTGCCTCATGATCCAATCACGTGTCCGTTCCCAGTTCCACTAGAACAATATCCGTTGGACGTGAATGAACCATCAGAAAGTGATAGTTTACCTGCTTTAGAAACTAATTCTGGCTCGGATTATATACCGGTGAATGATGGTGTTCACTTAACCATTCAGAACTTTCAGATCTAATACGTGATCTCGCTCTTACCAAAGGACAAGCGGAATTACTCGGTTCTCGACTCAAAGAATGGAATCTTTTAGCGCCCAATACTCCTATATCTAAATTTCGTCATAGACACAGAGATCTTGTTCAATACTTTGAGATGGATGATGACATTTGCTATTGCAAAGATGTAAACGGTCTAATGGTGCACCTCGGTCATGAGCACATAGTCAACGAATGGCGACTTTTCATCGACTCTTCCAAGACTAGTCTAAAAGCCGTGTTATTGCATAATGGAAATTTATTTTCATCAATTCCAGACGCCTACTCTGTTCATATGAAAGAAACTTATGACAATATGGCTATACTTTTGGCAAAAATAAAGTACAATGACTACCAATGGCTGATTTGTGGAGACCTAAAGGTCATTGGAATTCTCATGGGCATGCAGACTGGGTATACTAAATTTTGTTGCTTCCTATGTGAATGGGACAGCCGCAATAGACAGGAACATTATGCAAGAAAGGTGTGGCCTATCAGGGATCGTATGCAGCTCGGGCATAAAAATGTAATACACGAGCCATTAGTTAACAAAGACAGCATCATTTTACCACCGTTACATATAAAGTTGGGGCTCATGAAGAATTTCGTAAAAGCGTTAGATAAAACGAGCAAAGCTTTCAGTTATCTTCGAGAAAAGTTTCCGCAAGTTAGCGATGCAAAGATAAAGGAAGGTATCTTTGTAGGACCTCAGATTAGGAAAGTTATTGGAGACAAACAATTCGAGAACTTGTTACATGGTAGTAAACTTCGCGCATGGATGGCATTCAAATCGATCGTCGATAACTTTCTGGGAAATCACAAATCTGTCGAATATGTGCATATTGTTAAGCAGTGCATAGATGCATACAGAATAATGGGCTGTAACATGTCCCTCAAAATCCATTTGCTCGATTCGCATCTTGACTTTTTCCCTGACAACCTTGGCGAAGTCAGCGATGAACATGGAGAACGATTCCATCAAGATATCGCCGTAATGGAGTCACGTTATCAAGGACGGTGGAGTGTGACCATGCTTTCCGATTATTGTTGGATGCTTCATCGTGATGTACCACATGCCATTCACCGACGAAAATCGACTGCAAAGAAATTCAAGCCTACATAACTGTTATACTTCTTGTACGAATGATGTTGTAATACTTTATGCGTTGTTAAAAAACTTCAATTGTGTATTTCTAGAGATCCCGACCTGATAGAGAAAAACGGTTTGCAGATTTAAAAACAGCGCATTAAAATTGACCAGAAAAACATAGACATGTTAGAGAAAGAAAAAAAAAATTTTTTTTGTTAGCCAGTGTTATTGTTCCCTCCACTTACATGTAACCCTGTTCTCACAGGCACAAACTAATATAAGCTCTATAAAGCATCGTAAAACGCTCTTCCATCTCTGCCAGCCAGTAACAGTTTTTGGTTTCTTTTGTTTTTATCAATCTGTATAAAGACAGGCCTACTCAATGAAAGATGTCAGTAATTGATATTCAAACGAATAATAAAGAGTCAATCAACTATAATTTTTTTAAATTTTCCAGCGTTCAGTAACAGCAGGGGGTTCCCCAACCTGGAATACGTGTATCCCCAGGGGATACGAGATGTTTGTCAAGGGGTCACGGCAAGTATTGGACCAGTAACTATATTATCCTATCGCAATATTCCAAATTGTAAGAGTGGACAGAGAACGACGATGCCTGTTCTGAGTTAAATCCAAAGCAAGAAAAAATCTGGAGGCTCAACATAATACGCGGGTATCTCTTTATTGAGAGCAAACAGCCACAGTAAGATCTGGAAGGAACTATTCACCATACATAGGCATAAAAAGAGGTGCCAGACAAGGTTGTGTGCTGTCCCCCTGCCTATTTAATCTATACACTGAAAAAATTTTCAAACAGATAAAGGAAATGCCAGGACTGAACATCAGTGGAAGATCAATAAACAACCTTAGATATGCAGATGATACAGTGTTGTTAGCTGAAACTGATTTACAAAAACTAGTGAAGCAAGTGAACAGTATAAGTCATGAATATTGTCACAATATTAATATTATTATTATATAATAATACAAATTATAATAATTTTATATATATATATATATATATATATATATATATATATATATATATATATATATATATATATATATATATATATATATATATATATATATATATATATATATATATATATATATATATAATAAAACTATAATAAAATCTCCGGTCCAAAATATGTAATTAGATTTTGTTAAAACTATCTGTACATAGTCGCATTTTTAATGAAAACATAAACTGATGTGATTATCTGGATCTAGTAAAACTGTCAGTGTCTACAACAGTCATTCACCAGTTTCCACATGTCAAACTAGGTAAATAGTTCAATTCGAAGGGAGTATGTTTTGCTAAGTGTTGCAACTCTAACGGAATATTTGTTGCTAAATAGTGGAATTCTAACGGAATATAAAATTCAACGGAGTACGTGTTAAAAATCCACGCTACTGATTCTTTTCAATAAACCGGTAATAAACTAGTTTTCTTCTTTTTGTTTTGTTAGTTGAAATACAAATAATAGTACAAATATGTGCTACTGTATTTGCATCTAATTTTATTTCAAATTATTACCTAACCTAAACGAAAATGCAAATTGGGTCTGAAACTCGCGATTGGGTCCATTTTCCTGCAATACGGGTACGGCCGAAAATGGCGGCCAAATTTTAGTTCGCGTCACTCTATATAGAAATCTAGGGCACTAGGAACGACTAAGTAAGTAAGTTTTTAATGTTATCAGTACAATTTACTCAGCGCAATGATAATCTCAAGATAACTCTGACAAATTCTACGCGATTATATTTTCCCTGGTTATCTCTCTTCGTAGTGCATGGTAGATCATGCAACAGTGGGAGAAAAGGAGAGAAATGAGAAAATAATCGAAATTTTAGAAATAACAAATATCGATGTCAAAGCCCTGAGAATAATAAATAACATGTACACCATCCAACAACAGCTACAAGAACTGGTAAAAAAAAAATAGACAGTTTCAGCAGATAACAACAGTGTGTTATGCAGGGATGTGTGGTGCCACTAATTGTTTCTCTAAGTAAGGTGAGTATATAATGAGATCTAATGTGGATTTTGCAGGAATATCACAGATGACATTATATAAACAGCTTGAGATTAGCTGATGATACAAGCTTGATTGCTTTAAAAAAAAATACACAAAAACAGCGAAACAGAGTTACGGGAAATGATTAACGTAATAGTGCCAAAGTAAAAATAAAGGCGTTAGTTTAAAAGTTACTGGACCGAGAAGAAATGGACTTCTCCAGAATGCACCATCAAAATAAATGGGGCAGTTTCGAAACATTTTATTCAGTTAAAATACCTTGTCACGTTAGTAACACAGATGGACGATATAATCGTAGAGGTGAAAATTAGAATAGCAAAAACATAAAGCTGCGTCCCTTAAAATGAAAAGTATTTTATTCAATAAATCTTGGTCAGTGGAAGTAGAAAAGAGGATTATTCAGTTTTACATAGGACCAGTGATGACATATGGAAACATGTCATTGGCAATGAATAAGCAAGACAGACATGTGGGAAAGACACACAATAACAAAATAAAAATTGAGCATGTTCTCCACAACTATCGGCTCAACGGTAGTAGCAGGCTGGCAGCACGACCATCACCAACCTATTTGAGGGAGAAACTGTTAGGCGATGAGAGACATGGACAGCTTAAAAAAAAGTAATAAGAATGTCCTACATGATGCAGTGCGCAACCGAAGATTAATACTCTCATATTAGAGGGAAGCATGTAGCCCACCCCATCCCCACTGTTATTTGACAAGTTATGGGAAGAGATCGCTGAAATATTTTGAACCAACAGAAAAGATTGAGGGGAAAATGAAATAGAGAACGACGAAGAAAGAAGATTTTGGACTGTTTAATGTTGTTGCATGGAGAGAGTCAACAAAGAACAGATGAACGCCACTGGGGACATGTAGTGGTGATAGTCATCATCACCTACACCAGATGAAGAACTCCATTCCTATACGCTAAATAAATCAATATAGGTGATTAACAGGCACTCGATAACTCTTTGACTCCAGAACAACGCCCAGAGCGTTGGTCAGATTTGACATCCGTGCCAAAACAACTCTCTGAGCGTTGTTTTTAGTCTATCACGAATTAAAATTACGGCACAGAGTTAAAAATAATTGCAGAGTCAAAGAGTTAACAGGCACTCACTCGTTGGACAGAAAGTAGGACACTAGACACGGCTTTCTATAAGCTGAGTAAAACGACCACTAGATAATGTTAGTTGTCATCCTAATCATTTTCCTTATACGCTCCTTCTGATGTATTAGACCATCAGTGCAGTTTGCCCATGATGTAAGAAGCTTGTGACGTAGCCTCTCTATTTAAGCTATTTCAGTTCTTATTCTCTTCGTTGTTCGCTCTCTAATAACCACATCTATCTCTCTCATAAAGCTGGCAGTCTATCTCAGGCTTTTCTCGTCACCGTAAAGTTTCTCCCTTAACTGGTTTTGAGAAGGCCATGCTGCCACCCTGCTTCTCTCGTGGAGCCGACAGTTTTGTAGGGCGTGTTCTACTGTTTGATTGTACTCCCCACCCGGGCACATATCTGTCTGTCCGATTTTCAGTTTGTTGTACTGATGATATTTTTGAGTCTTCAATTTTGCTTTGATGAGATGAATTACAATCATCGTTTTTCTTTGATGAGATGAATTAACATCATCATTTTTCTCTTTGCTTCTTATGGAGCATAGAGCTGCTGCAGCAGCTGGTTACCTTGTAGGAAAAACTGGGACAAGAATTCACAGCAGTGATTCCTCTAGCAATTTGTTTTACGCGATGAGGCTGCCAACCCTCAAGGAAAACATCTTGTACGACATGCCTGAGGGAAAAGTTGTAGGATTCTTTCTTTGTCTCAAACTACACGTGGCATGAACTAACAAGGGTAGTAGTGAAAGTCTTGCTATGATAACGGTAAAAACGATCCACACTACGACACAAAATTCTACAGGTACGACTCGATACACGAAAACAACACAATTAAAAATAAAGAGAATGGCAAACGTCAACTAATCCTTCTGTACTACATCTAAAATAGAAGGAAAAGATCGATGTGTATCGATGTGGTGGCAATCGTTGAAATTAATCATAGTCTGGGTTAAAAACAAAAAAATAGCGAGTGAAGCTGTAACAGTTACGATACATTGTGACGATGGAGATGTTGTCTTATTTCGCGGTAGTGACCACCATGGAGATGTTGTCTTATTTCGCGATAGTGACCACCATGGAGAGATCTAGAATCTAGACTCATTCATGTACGTTTGAGCAGGCCTGTCTACAGGTTGTCTGAAAAGTCTAGAACATATGACTGATGAACACTTTATTTTTAAAGAATATGTTCCACATGATTTGCTTCCACCTCCTGGAACATTTGCGTGCGATGTACAGTACTGTTTCTCTGTATGTGAATCAATATTAATCTGAAAATAAAAAGAAAATAAGCAATTAATAAAACAAAAAGAATACATTTTTCCTATGATTTCGGACTTTGCAGACACCCTGTATGAGTTATTGTTGTTGTTGATAATGTTTTGGTAATTACACTTTCACTTTTGTTTTTAAAGGACGCACACTTTCTATATAAAAAAGACAGCCTTGCACTCACTTTACTCTCACTTTGCTGCCTGAGAGTGTTTACTCATGCAATACTGCATTTTCATCAGGCAAATTAGCTACCTCAAGCAGCGCGCTGAAATCTCAAACTCAAAATCTGGTGTTCACTGATGTGGCCGCCCATTGGTTGGCCTTGCTAGAAAAAAAGCATGCTGGGCGGGGCAATCCAAACCCAAATCTCAGTCTAAACAACATATTTCAGGCGAGGAAAGCGGGTCGCTTTAGGTCCAGTGTGTCATCGTGACCTGGCGCGTGCTGTATGGAATTCAAAGGTCAGACAGATATAATGGTATCCCTAGCAACTGGCTCTCACATCTCCCTGTGTTTTTAATGATAAGAGAGCTTCGATAAGCAAGATAGATAACAGGCGGCTACGTCTCGCGTGTTCTCGGATTACCATGTGTCTGAGAGAAATAGCAGCATACTGTACATAAAAATGCAACTGTTCTTCCCATAGTTCCACAGTCACAGAACGTCACTTCTGACACAATTTTATCAAATTTTCTCTTTCTATCAAAGCATCATCATTATAACTATGACTAAGTTAGAAAGGGCGCCACTTCTGACATAGTTTCTCAACTTTCTATCAAAGCATCATCATTATAACTATGACTAAGTTAGAAAGAGCTTCACTTCTGACACAGTTTTCTCAACTTTCTATCAAATCATCATAATTTTAACAATAACTACGCGAGAAAGAGCGTTGTTGATTGGCACACTGGTTAAAGCCCATGCCTCTCTAGGCGAGTAAGCGAGCGGATGCGACGGCCAGCCCTCATGCGCAACCTATTAGTTGTCTCTTACAACATCATCGTCTTTACCATTTACGTTTCTTATGTAGCGTGGAGCCCCCACTGCAGCTGTAGAAACTGTTTTTGTATGTTGAGGTTGCCAGCCTCATGCTGTGCTTCATGTTTGTCACCTCTTAAGACATGCAGAGTTAGCAGTAGTTTTTCAGGTACCCCGGGAACTACACCGGGCGCTAATCTTTACCTGTAGACTAGCAAATTATAGATTGACCTCCACTTGTAATGTTTATCCTTGTTTTTGTAAATATTGCATGTCAAATCAAGGGGAGGTCACTATAATTTACTAATCTCAATATAAAGATTACCCACAGGCAAGGTTGCCACTCAAGTTCTAGAGATAAACCCAGATTTTCTTCTTTAAAAAACCCAGAAATACCCAGATTATTTTATGCCTCAAATACACAATATTTTAGTGCAACCTTAGCACACATAAGCTGTGTGCTACCAATTTTTATTTATTTCTTCCTTTTTATTTTATTTTTTATTACCAAAAATTCACAATTATATAAAAATGATCTTATTAAAACACATTAACTACCGAATTGAAAAACACACTGTGGCCGAATTACATTTTTTTTCCCATTTTCATCCTGTAGGTGTTTGCACAAAGTAAGCCGTAGTTTTCGTAATTGTTTACAGATTTTTATGAATTACATGTCATTTTAAAGATAAATGAATGTACTATTACAATAAACACCAGTTGTAACTCTAATACAGGTTGTTGCTATTTAACGGCCCTCCGATGGCCGAGAACTTGCAATATTTTCACAATTATAACTGCTTGCGCCCCATCTCTATCAAAATCACAATTTCAATCAATGTGCACACCGTTTTCACTCTTGTCCTCATCGCTAGATCTATCAGTCAATTGTTGAAACACGTTTCTATCCAATTCAGCCGTTAGATGAGATGTACACACATTTTTTGTAGTCCTATCACTAGTTGCCACGGTAAAAAGTTTTACACGATTTGGTAACTAACCCAAAACGCTGAAAAATATGAACATAATATCAATTTTCTAGTGTTCTACATCAACCATGCTTTGGGAATTTGTTTTCCGGTGGCAACTTAAAATCTCGAACCAGATCAGAGAGTATTTCAGTACATTTTTCATTCGTTTTATTACTAAAATTAGATTGGCGCTCTGATCGGCTTGCGGTCCAAATGTGATTATTTTGTGAGCCGCTGACAGCGGCTTACGGTAGTTAATGTGTTAACCCCCCCCCCCCCCCCCCCTCCCAATATATGAACTCTTGAAAATGAGATATTTTAACAGTAATATACTTACAGTAGTTACATTAACAAAATGTTCCTCAAATCAAATATAAAATATAAGTTGTAACTTGTTACTGTTGAAAATTGTCACTTGTCAGCGACTCGGCATCCATGTCGACAACTTCTCCTTCGTCAAGATCATATGCATGAATTGACAACGTGGAATCTTGACTGTGGAGATCCAAAATCTTTGCATATCTCTGCCGACAACGTCCTTCACGCACATCTTCAACCACGCTTTTACTAGGATTAAAATTATGACAAACTCCATCTTTGACAACTGCTTGCTTGGCTAGTATTCGATTGGAAACTGTTTCACACAAAAGCTTGTTGTGCTTCAGTGACATTTTTTGAGCAATTGTGCTGTCTGGACACATCTGCTTGCATATTCAATCAAATGATCAGCTTGTGAAAACGGAGTATTATGTTCTGCCATAAAAGCCGACAACAGTTTCTCCGCTTTAGCAATTTTGTCTTGGAGACAGGGCTCTTTTGGTTTGATGAAAAACTTGTTAATGTTCAGAGTTTTGCTTTTGGCTTCAAAGTTTTTCATGTGCTTCTGTGTGCTTTTATGTGTCAATAAAGATGTTTTGTTAGCATTAGTTAATGCACATGAACAGACCGTACAAATCGCAGCATAGCGATTGCCAGAGTCCGGCTTTATCCAATCTTTCAGTTCGCTGTCTGTTAGCCATTCCTTACAAAAAGCCTGATGATACCATGGCTTCACTTTTTTACGCGGTGGCGTGTGTGTCGTCATGCTGCTACAACTACGTAGCTTACCTTCATCATCGCTCATTTTATAATCTTATAATAAAAAAATAAAATTAAAATATGCTGTTTATCTGCTTAAGTCAAAAATTTAAAAAGAATACTTTAAAACACATCGCTAAAATGACTGGGTATTGTAGATGACAGCCATTAACAGAATAACTGGAAATAGATAGCTGATGTAAACGAGTCAAAAAACAACGTCATTGATGTGGTTAAAAACAAGAATTAATTTAAGTGGAATAAAAAATATAAAGCACATAATTTTTTACATTCAATTATAATATACATATAATGTATGATGCTCAGTGCACAGAATATACATACATTGTAAATGTCGATTGTCAAATATACCCAGATTAATGCAGATTTGGAAAAAAAATACCCAGATACCCAGACGGAAGCCCAAAAACCCAGATCTAGTAAAAAATACCCAGCTGTGGCAACACTGCCCACAGGGCCGCCTCTTACGTACTATACAATATTTCCTTGCAAACAGGGAATTTTTATTATGCACGAACTGGTTTATTCCCCCCCCCCCCCCCTTTTTTTTTGGTGTGTCTACATTGTATGAACATTATCTTCTTCTTCTTCTTCTTCGTTCGCCCTGAAAAGGACGGTGGTTGCGTTGTGTCTGTTTCCAACGTAGCTGTGATATCTGCACCTTTCGGTCGACACATCCGACTTCTGCACGGCATTTTTTAGGACCGGGTTTGCCTTCCCATTGCGATCCGTACTCGCTCAGCCAGCCTGCATTGCTGCAGACTGTTTCCAGGACCACCACGTGGAGGTGGAGCACGGTCTTGACCAGCTCTGGTTCGCTGGTCCTGACGCAGGCAGTCAAGCTATGAGTCGCTGACTGCGGTCTCTATTGCTGCGTCTTGAGGTCCCGTATGAACATTATAATCTATCTCAGACTGTCTCTGTCAGAGGCGTTGAAAACCTGTTGTCGAAGATCGTCCTGAGGCACGGGTTAATGCTAGCAAGGTGGCAGAGGAGACACAATCAATAACGCTTATAACTATGCCGTTGATACACTTGATGGGGCATTTGTTTAAAGTCTAGTGTGAGATTGTGAAAATTATGAACGAGTGAACAAACGAAGGACGAACCAGCTTTACGTTCAAAGGGTTGAGAATTGGGCATATAGGCCCTCCTAACATGAAAAAGGGGGAGGAGGAGAGACACCTTTTTAATTCCTAGTGAACGTTCACTCAATGTCTTAATTGTCTTCCTTCCACACGAGCTGCCTAAGGAAAGTTATCCTAAGTACTTACTCGAAGCAATCAAGAAGATACACCATCATAACGGACAGACGTTGAAATAGGGTTGACCATATCCTCAGAAGAGAGGATATCACCAGAACTGCTGTGCTATGGATCCCAGAAGGAAGGCGAAAGAAAAGCTGACCAAAAATAACTTTGCGAGGAAGTGTAAAGGCCGAGATGAAAAGCTAGAACCAGAGTTGGGGTTTTCAGAGCTGGCTTTAGGAATTTTTAAACGTGGTGCAAGGTATCTTGATATCCCCCTCCCCTCTCTCCCTTCCGTGCAGGACTTTATGTTCTCATACGAGACTCAGTTTCACGCTACTGAACTAGTTCAGTTCACCCTTTTATTATTTCGGCAAGGGGTGTTCACTCTAGCGTTTTAGAAAAACAGAATTAATTTATATTGATAAAATTGTATTGTAGTTAATTTGTTTTTATTTTTTATATTCATGTTGAATTACACATGGCCGCTCAATGCGCTGTGTTTTTGTTAAAGAATACTACAGGCGGAGACGTATAGGAAAATGATAAGTTTCGTATAAGCAAGTATTTTGTTTTACTTTTGAAATGTTTTATTTTTCTTGCTCTTTTAACATTAAAAAAAATATTTATTCTTTAAGAAGAAGCAGAAGAAAAGGAAAAAAGAAGAAAAATACACAGAAGAAGAAGAAGAAGAAGAAGAAGAAGAAGAAGAAGAAGAAGAAGAAGAAGAAGATGAAGAACGTTAAATCGGATGCGATGATTTTTCTGTCAAAGTGCAGACCAATATCTCGGCTTATAGGTGTTGTGTCCTCTTAGAGCGATATTCTGCAGTTTTTATAGCAAAAAAAACAAAAAACAAAAACCCCGCCATTTCCAACGGAGAGCACTTCCCTTTTATTCACACTTGGACGAGGTCCGGTTTATTTATATTTAATTATACTGACAGTTAGGGAAGACAAAGGTAGCAAGAAAGGGACCTGGTCACCCCCACCTAATAAGCTGGACCAACTATAGTGAAGTCTCTAACAATTCACTCCCCTACGGTAGTGTCCTATTGTTTTACCTGTACTTTTTTTTGTTTTTTGTCTTTAAAACTACCCTCTTTGTCCCTCTTTTAATTATGTGGTGTCTCCTTCTTTTTCTTACGACCAATATTGCATTAATGGTTTCCTGATCATACAAGATACAAAAGTCAAAGATTCCTTTTTTCCCCCCTCACTAATAAAAGAGATAGACAAGAAATCGTGAGTATCAGGAAGCGGTCAAGCCTTGTCCAGTGCGAGCACACCAAGTCAGCGCTGACTGGCCAACCACTGGCTAGTTTTACCGTAAACACGAGCGGCAAAGCATCACGGCGGACACCTCCTCGCGATCACATTGCACAAAGTCTGGTCAAAAACTGACCGCCACACAAGGCACCGGTCAGCCAGCAAACGAAAATACGCCGCCTAGTTAGCTCTAACTGACCGCAGGTTTTTTTTTATCCCACTCACAACCTGAACAGCGTATAGAGTCTACTCGCCGGAGATCGGTTATGTAGATTTTGTGCTGATTCACTAGGAGAAGAACATCAAGAGAGTTGATGTACAAAATCTCTTGACGCAGCAGTGTCGCATTTCTTATGTGAATTTATCTACAAGGAACTGAATTTTTACAATAAATAAATTCTCTAGCAGCACGTGCAGTAAAGCAAGTTACGTAGACTTTTCAGGCGTTGACAGAAATAACAAGTAGCTTACATTCTTACGTAGCCAAGCGCCAATACACGGAACATCGAAGACATAGCCTATCTGGCTGAACTGGTTAAGCACCAAGAAAACAAAATTGCATATCCTTCTTCAATTTACACTCAGTTGTGAAAATCGATCTGGATGGCAGAAAGTTCCTGCAAGAGCTGACATACGATTAACTTCAGCAGTTCGAATGTGTAGTCAAACAATTTTAAATAGGCTCGAAATATACGCACCAAGGAATACGTGATAACATTAAGTCTGTTAGTCCTAGTTTCTTTTCAAGTGGTGTAATCCAAGTAGCAGGATCAGGAACTGTGAACATTCAGGAAAACGTTATAATGCCTGTATACAAAGTTTGCAACTCTGGCTTCCTTCCCCAAAAGAGCAGAACGCAGTAAGAGATATAAGAAATATTTTAAGGAAAGATTCTTTGCAGTATTATCTACCGAGCGCCATCTCATCACAGTGGGGAAGGAAGAATCTGAAGCAGATAGTCTCCCCTGAATACACGATTTTTCAACTTTGCAGACGGAACAGGTAAAGTTGTTATTTATCATAATATAGAAATCACCACGTTTTGTTTATGTCGCCAGGGCCGGCTTTAGGCTGATTTAAATCAACTTTACCCAACCGTGCACCGCGCTCAAGGGGACCTCACACCCGGGCTCCCCACTCCAGCTTTAAATAATAATAATGCATTAATGAACGAAGATCATTTCAAATTAAGAATCATGAATATATGCTGTTACATTGTATTTTCTTTTAAATGAATATCTATATTTATTACGATATTTTGACATAAAACATGTTACAACAAAACTATTATTATAAGTCCACAAGACCCCAACAGAATGGGCCAAATCTGGTCCTGTAATTACTCAGGCCAACCATAATATATATATATGTGTGTGTGTGTGTGTGTGTGTGTGTGTGTTTGTGTGTGTAAGCCTATACATTTTTTCTGTCAAGCTTGTTGCGCCCTTCTGTTCCTCTTCGTCTTCTGCCTCTTCCCCCTCCCCTTCAAACAGTGGCGTAGCGAAAGGGAGGGCAAGGGTGGTCGATCGCCTCGGACGCCGCAGGAGTGGGGCGCCAAAACTCCGACTTCTACTTCAGTAGCCAGTTGTGAGCGTTCTTTTACTTAGACTAACGCGAACTCACACACTAAAGCGGAGTCGGAGTGGCTAAGAGGTAAGGCGTCCGCCTCGAATTCTAGAGGTACCGGGTTCGATTCCCAGTTGAGGGAATATATTTTAATATTTTATGGAAATTTTTTTTCTCAGAACCAGTGGTCCTAATGATGTTATACTCTCGCCCCCCTCCCCCCAACCGTGCTCCTGGGTAGTGAGATCGGATGTCTAGCCTTCTCGGATAAGGGCGAAAAAAATAGGAGGTCCCGTGTGCAAGTTGCGCACGTTAAAAATCCCACAGCAGTTGGAAATCGTAAAGAGTAGGCTGTAAGGCCGTTGCCCTGGCAAAATGTAAAATTTAGAAACCTACCTACAACAAAAATTGTTATAGAATGTGTGATTCCTATATACACACATTGTGATTCTCGCCTGTGCTACAGAGTTCGTGCACTGTGCTGAGATCCTTCTTGTTATATCTAAGGGAGGAGATCGGAGCACTGATGGAGTAGTCCGTGTGCAATGACGATATCCTTCAAACCAAACCAAACCAATCCAAACCAATCCAAAGCGAATTCTGTTGTATTTACTAGCGTCTGTGGGACAGGAACGTCTGAGTGATCTGGTGCTTCTTAGTAGGCTACTGAAAAAGAAACTCTTGAGAACATTGATTTTGATCACATAATTGATCAATTTGTAGGAATGAAGGCGCGGAAAATCAACCTGCCGTAGAAAAATAGAATTCTGCAGTGTAGGCCTTCTGTTTTTACTGTTAATAAAAAGCTTATTAAAAAGAGCGGGCTATTTCTTTTCTTTTGAGTTAAATTAATTCTTAAATTTTATATTGTCCCAATAATTCATACTGTTGTTCTTAATATAATTATAAATTCACGACAGGGCTTGATATAGTCCTTTAAACTTCCTTTTGATTTGTCAACAAAATTAGCATATATTTTATCTGGCATTTTTTCGTCTTGCCCCCGGGCGCTAAAAACCCTCGGTACGCCACTGTTTCAAATACCATTTTTCTCGCACTGTTTGTTGGATTTTCTATCTATGCCACCACCACATACTGTACTTAAAATGATAACTTACTTCGCTAACCATCTTAGAACACATTATAGTCATTTTATTTAAATGACCTTAAAGCGAAACGCAACGCTGTGCCCTCTTCTTACCAAATAAAAGGGAGGTAACAGAAGGATGTTGAGAATACCCTGGACAGAAAAAAAGACCAACAGAGAAGTACTGCACTCACTAAACGTACAGGAACATTGGCTCCTAAATACCATCGCAATAAGGAAGCTGAAATTTTTCGGTCATATAAAAAGACATAATAGCCTGGAAAAAAACAGTGATGGAAGGCATGATCCCTGGAAAAAGGGGAAGGGGTCGACCTAGACGACGGTGGACCCAGGACATCACAGAGAGTCTGAACTTGTCTTTGGCTGATGCAGGTCGACTTGCCCAGGATCGTGATGCGTTCAGAGCAGCTGTAATGGAGACAACGTTCTGGAAAGAATACGTCACATGATGATGATGAACGTCAACAAACATTTAACACAAGGGAAACACTATTAATATTTCTTAAATTTATTTTATAGTATTTTTGATTTAATTTTTTGGAAATAATAGTTTTTGTTTTAAGTATTTTTTTAAACTAACTTTTTGTTTAATTTTAAAGTTTAGTAATTTAAATTTCCACGAAAAACAATCTTTAATACATTTTAAATGATTTATTATACTTAAAGTTATAGAAGCTGAAAGGAAATGCAATTGTTTCATTAAAAAGCTCATTAAAATAATTGCTGCAATTATATCTGTCTCTTTCATCCAACCAAAGATCTTAATATAATTGCAAACCTTTACAAGGCCTATTTCAAATAACTATATAAAAATACATGTGAACTTGTTACAACACTAGATTAACTATAATTTTATTTTTGATATGGTAATCGCATGTGGGAGTATGTACAGGGCAGGCCATAGGCCGATTTAACCCAATCAGGCCCCGGGCTCAAATGGTGTGCCTACTCGGGTTCGCAGCTCCAGCTTTGAAAAAAAATAATACGGGGTTCACATGAAGAACAGAAGGGCGTGTGTTCGTTACGGCCTTAAAAGAAAATTCAGAGACGTAGTAATACGGGGTAAGCGTTAGGGTTAATTTTAGGAATCGTTAACCTAACTATAACCATAATCTTAATCCTAACCCTAACGACGCTGCGACTTATTGGAATACATCGAAGAACACGGTCCACAGTTGTTCATCTCAACCAAAATAAGGAACGAAAATTATTTTAAATAAGATACTCAGGAATATGTGCTATTACACTGTATTAAAAATAAACACATCTATATTTATTATCTACATTATGACATAAAACGTGTTACAACAAAACTATAATCTTATGTCCAGGTGGCCCCACCAGAATGGTCCAAATAGGGCCCTGCAATTATTAAAGCCGGGCGTGACTATTTGTGTGTGTATATATATATATATATATATATATATATATATATATATATATATATATATATATATATATATATATATATATATATATATATATATATATATATATGTAAGTGTGTGGGTGATTGTACGCGTGCATGTTTTTTTACTTTGATTTTGCAGTTAAATTTCTTTATAATTTTAATGACTGATTGTAATATCCGTTATGTGGAATATTGCCATCTGTTGTGTAAACAAATTTGTTGATGAGAATCAGTAAAGGACTACAATAAATAGTAAATAAATATTAGACAAACATAAAGGTATGTTTTCAGGCACTCGTAAGAAATAAAGAAGTAGAACACTAGACAACAGAAAAACAACAGACGTGAGTGGCTTACCAAGGACTCGAACCCAGGACCTTCCGTGCGACAACCCCGCCTAGCTATGCAAGCGAATCACAATATCCTCCCTGCCATCATAAGAACTACAATAAATACATAAATAATTAAAAAACAACCAATATTTCCTCACCGTCTTTATCGTTACCGTCAAGAAACTTGCCGACAATAACAAACATGCTTCTCTATTTCCTAACGTTTCATGAATTTTTTCTCGTTCTTATATTGTCATTCGTGTCCTATTTCGCTCCATAAGGAGCGTCGGGCCACCAGCTGGTGCTCTTGCAGGAAGCCTGTGCTAAAGCATTCATGTGCTCTTGCAGCGATGGTTCCTGTAGCTATTAGTAGTGTATGATGAGCTTGCCAGCACTTTGCCCAACTTCATATTAGTTCCCTCTTACGACAGAGACTAGTTGTCGCAATAGGATTAAGAACAGTCCTATTCTTAGTCCTATTTCTTGTCGCCTTAGAGACCCCCGTGACTACACGGGGCCTTGTCCCTATCAACAATTAATCAATACCCTTTAGCTCCCCGAGGAGCATAGGCCTTCAACAAATACATGCCAA
The DNA here is from genome assembly GCA_024509875.1 of Oreohelix idahoensis. Classification (NCBI taxonomy): domain Eukaryota; kingdom Metazoa; phylum Mollusca; class Gastropoda; order Stylommatophora; family Oreohelicidae; genus Oreohelix; species Oreohelix idahoensis. The sequence continues at coordinate 62,776 of JAMPIV010011544.1, read as the reverse complement.
GTCTTCCTGTCCTGTGCCATCCGCTCAAGTTCTTTCCATGTTTTCCTCATCATTTTCACCTCTGTATCCAGTTCTCTTCTTCGTGTTTTTTTGGTCTACATTTGCCTCTCTTTCCCTGTGGAATCCAGAACAAGGACTGCCTTGTAATGCTATCAGCAGGTTTCCTCAATGTGTGTCCTATCCATCGCCAGCGTCTTCTTCTCAACTCTTGTTCCATTGGCACTTGTCTGGTTATTGTCATCAATTCCACAGTTGTGCCTTTGTCATACCATTTCAGTCCTTCTATTCTACACAAGCACCCGTTTATAAAAGTCTGTAGCTTTTTAGTTGTTGTTTTTGTTGCTCTCCATGTCTCAGAGCCCTACAATAAGACTGACTTGACATTTGAGTTGAAGATTCTTATTTTCGTGTTGGACTTAATTTCTCTTGTTCTCCATATGTTTCCAAATGCAATGAAAGCTCCTCTTGCTTTTTGTATTCTTATTTTGATATCATTGTCTGTCCCTCCAACTTTGTCTATATTACTGCCAAGACATGTGTACGATTCTACATCCTTTAGTGGTGTCTCTTCGTTCAACCTTGTTATCATTTCTTGCATTTATTCTCATAATCGTTGTCCTTTCCCTATGTATTATCAGGCCCACTTGTTGTGACCTCTCATCGAGAATTTTCATTTTCTCTTGCAGCTGATTATGGTTATGGGACAGAAGAACCGTGTCATCTGCAAAATCCAGATCATCAAGCTGTTTAGTCAGATTCCACTGGATTCCATTTTTGTTGTGTGATGTGGATGTTTTCATAACCCAATCTATTGCTAGTAAGAACAGAAATGGAGACAAGTGACATCCTTGTCTCACTCCCGTTCTTATCCTAAACGATTTTGTAAGTTGTCCTTCATGAAGAACTCTGCTTGTCATGTCTTCATAGGTCTTCCTTATTAAGTTAATGATCTTCATGGGAACTCCATAATGTCTCATCAATTTCCAAAGTGATTCTCTGTCTACACTGTCAAATGCCTTTTCATAGTCCACGAATCCGATGTATAGCGGTGAATTCCATTCCAGACTTTGCTCAACTATTATTCTCAATGTGGCTATCTGGTCTGTACAGGATCTGTTTTGTCGAAAACCTGCTTGTTCATTTCTCAGTTGCTTGTCTATGGACTTTTTTAATCTCTCAAGGATGATTCTGTTTAATACTTTTCCTGGCACTGATAGTAACATTATTCCTCTATAATTTGTGCACTCTTGTAAATTTTCCTTCTTAGGCAACTTGACCAGATAACATTCCTTCCATTCTGTTGGTATTTCCTCTCCCTCCCAGACTTTGCCAAGTACATGTAGTTTGTATAATATCTCTGTAGAGGAATCAGTATATGTTTTGATGGCTTCTGCTGGAATTCCATCTGGACCAGCTGCTTTTCCATCTTTCAGAAGCTTTATGGCTTTCTTTATTTCTTCTCTACTTGGTCGTTCACAGCTGATTAGTAGCTCCTCTTTGTCGTAGATTTTTTTATAGGGGAATTAAGACTTGGGTTGGTCCCTTCTGAATAGATTAGAATGAGTGATCGCCACAGTGAGAGATGATAGTAGAAATAGATTTCCACGAGTGAGATGGTAGAAATCAATAGAGGCTGTCCCTGAAATCGAGAATCTTTTCTCTCTTTTAGCCTATCTTCTACAACAGATCTAGAGGAGTCAGACAGTCTGTTGACTACATATATTAATATATATATATATATATATATATATATATATATATATATATATATATATATATATATATATATATATATATTACCACTCACGTGCACACACACAATTTGACGACATGTAGACGCACACACGTGGGAAAACTATAACGATGATTATATAGATGTTTGGGAACGAGCTGACCCGACACACTGATTAAGTTCAAGGGAATTTTTAATTATCAGAAAATCCCATCACAACACATAAAATTACATCAAAGCATATACAAATAGTCATAAAGTCAATAAAAATGCTACAAGAATGATAGACCCACAGTATGATCCTTTCCCTCGATGTTTAGCCCACAGTCCTGTTAGAAGAAAAGTGATAGCCCAAAGAGTCACGGATACATTAGCGGTAATCTAATGATTTTCCCCTTTTAAAGGTATGAACAGACTTAGATATTAGTATGATCTATCCTAAGGAAAAGTATCTTGTTTGCAACAAAACTTGCATAAAGAAATTTACAAAGTGGGTGAAATTTGGTATACCATAAAAAAAAAGAGTCACTCGTTCCTGCTTTCTCTCGGTTCATTCATCAGGGCCCTGTCGTGCATTTCTCACTTTCTTACCCTATAGCTTGCTGTTGTTCGCCGTCTGGCGCACGTTATGACACAATCTGTTTTATCGTTTGATGAAGCGGATACCCAGCTCTGCAGATCTTGGTTTCATCCAATTTTTCCGGGGAGCGTCCCCTTCAGGCGATGATTTTGTTCAGATTTTTCAGTTAGTGTCACTTTATCAGTCCAGGTAAGAATTAGTTTTCGCGCGGGCTCACAGGATCAGAATCACGAGGTTTCCACTACTAAGGAACAATGTCAGGTTTGTAACTTCGATCAAAAGGTAAAATTCTTGGTCACTCCACAATGAGTAAAAATTTTCGGAAAAGTTAATGTTTGTAATCTATTACTTGCCACACGGGCTAAATGTACTTGAGATTTTTCTCTGAAAGAATTAAATCAGGCTCGATGGGCCCGTTACTTCTTTAAAATCTTTAAAGTTCTTGTAAAGGTTATGCACCAAGTCCTGTAAGGAAAGAATGTTTTAGTTCTTCACAGATATCTCTGTACTTAACGCTGGCAAAGTTTTGGTTAACCCCAGTTTTCTTCACTAAATAGAGGAAAAAACATAAAATAATTATACATACTATGTACTCGTTATAACTTACATTTTAAACTGCAAGCGTACAGCTTGACTTATCGTTTAAAACTTCCCGTGAAATAAGTTATATTCAAAAAATCAATCATCATGAATTAGAAATACATAAAGATATATTTCGTCAATACTCATGAGGCATCAGTGCATTTACTAGTTAGTTTAAAATATTCTCGACTGAGTATTTAGCAGTTAAACTTAATTCCTTATAGCTACCTGGTTTTAAGCTAGAAATTATAATTTATTCTGCTTTCACTGAAACACGTTGTAGCGGGAGGTTATTAAAATTATTTATTTAGGTAAGAATAGGGTTGGTAGATGGATAACCAGGTATCTCATATGCTACCAGAATAGTATGCCAGTAAAGAGTTCTGGTCTTACAAGTAATACCCCAGTCTTAGAAATAAGCACTGGTATATTGATATCATAGGAATAGTCAGACTGTGAAAATCCTGGCCAGTTGGTAAGAAGTTGTACCAGGATTTAAGGTGTCTCCTCCCTGTGACTATCTTATGATTACTAAAGGTCTAGGGGATAAATAAAATGAACATTCACTTTAACCACAAATGTAAGAAGTGAATAATTCCTCAGGTACAGTTAAAATATTTTAATATGTACACTAATATTCTATTTCTGCTAGTTGGAAAAGAGCATTAAAATATATAAAAAATATTCACACAATTACTATTATTGTCTGTTTAGACTTCAAGATCTTGAATAATAAAGTTACTGAAAACTTGAATCACTTTTACTGTATCTCTGTTCTTAGTCCTCTGACTTTACACATTACTGTCATCATGTGACTGAAGTTTATAATGATTTGAATCCACTATCGCTGTTGTTTCATATATATATACTGGTAGTCAGTGTCATAACTGGACACTTATCTGTGACTCGTGATCCTGCTGACACGGACTGTCTGTTGTATATATATCAGTATTGGTAGACCCAACCTGGGGATGCCAATGACCAGTTGAAGTTCACTCGTTGGGGTCCTGCACTCTTGTGGGATTGCCTCTGATGAACAACACAGGCTTCTGATACTGGACAGTCTGGTTTGAGTTATTTCATGGAACCCTCAGACTCCAGACACTTGACTGAAAAACTTCTGGCGATTCGCTCACAATTCAGATGGTATTAGCGTAGTGGCGATCTCTGCCGTCAGTATGTCTCAAACCTAATTTCAGTGTGCGTCCTTTCAGTTTACGATCCGCTCTTTATAAGACTCTGGCGGACGTATCGGAGAGCACTGACGTCACAGCCTATACTCCGGCTGAAATTTTTTTCCTGAGGCAGCGATTTCACATGATTTGTGCGTTGTCTGAAACTTTCCCTTGTTCATCCTCGGCTTATATATTATCCATACTGTTCCCTCCTATCTTGTTTTATACAGCCGATATATTTCTATCTTCCTATCCATGTACTTTCACAATCTATTACTTGTTAATTTAAATATGTAGAACAGAAGTGGGTTTATAGGCTTTCAGCTTAACTGTGAACAGCCGTAATACGCATTGTTCTCCGTAACTGATAACTTCCTACAGTTTTTCCTTACATACAGTTATGCCCAATCCTCTCCTGGAATAAAAGGTGAAATCCTTTTCATAATAATTCCGTTTAGCTCCTATATATCATTGCCGATTGCCGAGGTCTCCTCGACATTTTTGTTGCTGATACACCGCCATTTTGTAAGCGGCCTGCCTCTAGATAAGCGATCGGTGAATGGTCTGTAAAATACGATAAGCCACATTTGCACTGTATTAGAACCTATTTTGCGACACACGTCAGCTAGAGAATATAACAGACTTATAAATTAAGCACTCTGCACTAAAATCTAACTAGTGAAATATGAAATAAGCGATTTAACACTTTAAACACTTCACAAAATACTAGATATCTAATATATAATATTTACCTCCGCACAGAACTACAGATTAATACCACGAACTAGAATCATTCAATATAATAGTAGTCTAGAACTCGGCAAAATGGTGCCCAGAAACTAAAGACTTTTCAATACACAAGATATTTCTTCTAGCCTGGCGATCTGTCTACTGCAGATTTAGGAGTAAGAATGAAATTCAACTTACAGCTCCTGGGTAGATATATGAAACAGGACAAAGGATGCGCTCTATTACAAAATCCGAAATCATCTCCCCTTTCCCGTCTTTAACACTGCACATACCCAGACACCAGCCATAGCTGCCAGCTGCGTCTTAACACCTTCTCCCGACGAATGGCTATTCCTGAGCCATGCATATGACAGTTTCCACACCTTAGGCCGAGCAATTGACCGGAGAAACACTGTGACAGGGGAAACTGTAGACAGATGTCTGCTCTCTATATCTGACCAGCACGTATATTCACGGTTATTCGTCTCGTGCCATGGGAAAAATGAGACGAATGTCTGCCATTCGGTCTCTCGAGAACGACTTTCTAACACCATTCGCTCACATCCCGGGACTGACATCTACGTAATAGAATGCGTATCAGTATGAGAAAGAAAAACGGTAAAGTGAGAATGGGAAAGAAAATATTTTTCGCAAACGAACGAATGCAAAAAATACAGGAAAAGGATAAAAGAGCGATAATAAAGTAACGGGCACGGGTAGAAAAAAAAGAGAATATAGAAAATTTATTGATCATAATCTCTATGCGACACTCTTCTGCTGGATTGATGTCTGGGGGATTAGTTGGAGCTGGTCTATTGAGAAGTTCCTCAAAATGTTCTGTCCATCTCTTCATTTGTTCTTGTATATTACTAAGCAATTTTCCATTCTTATCTTTTATGAGGCCAGTTGCGTGCTTATATTTTCCTGTTAGCTTCTTTGTGTTGTTGTACAGGTCCCTCATATTTCCTTTGGCTGCAGCTTCCTCTGCTGCCCTTGCCAACTCTTCAATATATTTCATCTTGTCTCTTTTGATGTTTCTTCTTACTTCTTTGTTTGCTTCTATGTACACTTCATGAGCCTTGGCTTTGGAGCTTCTGGTTTTGCTTCTGTTTAAATCTGCTTTCTTGTTTTTCCTGTCTTCTATATTAGTAATAATTTCTGTTGTTATCCATGCTTTGTGCTGATGTTCTCTTTTTCTCAGTACTTCTTCACATGTCTCGTTCCATATATTTTTTACTTGTTGCCAGTGGTCTTCCGTATCTGCTTCATTTTCCAGCTGTTGGAGTACTTGGTATTTGTTGGATGCTGTGATTGAAAATATTTCTTGATTTCTTAGATATCCCACATTATACTGTTGTCTATAACTATATACTGTTGTAAATTTCTTGAGTTTTAATTTTGTTCTAGCCAACAGAAAATGGTGGCCTGATACCATATCTGCTCCTCTACATTCTTTTACATCATGCAATGATGACCTAAACTTCTTACTTATGCATATGTGATAAATCTGATTCTCAGTTCTGTGGCTTGGTGATATCCATGTTGTTTTATGAATTCTTTTATGTGGAAATATGCTTCCTCCTATAGCTAGTTGATTTGAAGCACAGAAGTTAGCTAATAGTTCCCCATTCTCGTTCATCATACCTAATCTATGCTTTCCCATGATTTCTTCAAAGTCTGTTCCTATTTTCGCGTTTAGGTCCCCCATCAAAATTGTGATGTCCTTTCTTTTCTTTTTGCCCAAGACACTGTGTAGTCTGGTGTAAAAGTCTTCTTTCTCAGATTCTTCTTTATCATTTGTTGGTGCATAACACTAGATACTGTTTATATTTACTTTCTTTTTGGCTGATTTAAACCTTGCTGTTATAATTCGGGGTCCCATTGCTTCCCATTCTATAAGTGCTTTCTGTGCTTCCCTAGACAGCATTAGAGCGACCCCTTCACTGTGGTGGGCTCTTTCCTCCTCATTTCCTGACAACACTATTTCTCATGTGATCAATCTCCTCCTCTCTTTGTCCTTCCACCGTGTCTCGCAGAGACCCAGGATATCAATCCTGTAATTTCTCATTTCCACAGCGTCCCAGTGTTGCGAGAGGTTAAATAATTTATGAAGAATACGACAACAAGGTGTATCAGATGATACTAGAATAGTTGCCAGAGAAGAGTCTGGTCTTATAAGAAATACCCCATTCTCAGAAAAGAGCAATGGTGTATAGAGTTCATAGGTTTAAAGTCAGTCTGTAAAGAATTTCTGGCCGAGATAGTAATATTCAGTACCAGAATTCTATGGTGCCACTCTCGGAATTATACCTATGGGCTGTTATAGTAATGGAATTAATTAATTTCAAAGTAAAAGGAATTCAAAGCTGACATAAAATAATCAAAACAGTGCACTACAATTACTTAATTTTATTTTTGTACAGTCATCTGTTTAGTTTTGTTTGTGTAAACACACACCCTAAAAATAAAAAGACACTGATGATGTTGTATTTATCTACACCAAATAAAATTCAATCACTAAAAATAAAGTCTTTTCCTTGTTGTTTCTAGACTAATTTAATCATCACTGTTTTCATCACAACAAAACTAACGGGGTGTGGTGCGCCAATGCTCTGCGAGTCAGTCTTGTCTAATTTGACTTAACTTCTTCGCTTCCGCCTTTTAACTTGAAGCAGTAGTATGAGATGGAGAAGCCCAACACTGAGGGTCCCCACTCTTCCAACTGATGTAGGTACGAGGTGCATGTTCAAATCCTACACCGCTAGGTACAACACCAATGTCCGTCTCTGCTAACAAGATGAGTGACAGGATACCTCTGACGAATTTGTTTCTGGCGGTTCAAGGAAAATCTCCCAGATTTGTTTCCCCTTTTATTTACAGATAGCGGGCGAACGGAAGACAAGCGATTCAATTGGCTGGCCGGGTCAGTTCATGTTTACCAAAATGTCTGTAAAACCACCACTTTCTGCCCGATCTGTCGATCTTACAAAACTTCGATAATTTATTCTTCCGGTGTTTCCCAACCGATTCCTTCCATCCAGGTCGTGTTTAAACCGGCCGATTGGGCGCTACCATTTTAACAAGCTATCCTTTTTCTGCCTCCCTTGTAGCGTTTGCAATCACAGTTGAAACCGGGGAAAACAGCCTTCGCTCTAAGTTATTACTGCATGTAATCACTCATAACTCCGGTGTCCATGCTTCTACAACTTAAATCTATGTATTTAATGAAAGCTTATGATCCCTATTATCTTACTGTGCTCACTGTTCCGAGGAACATACCCTATCCTTTGGCCCGAAGTCACCAATACACATTACCGTTTGCACAAATTTCATTCAGCTATCCTGCAGCTTAAGGTTCTGGCTACGGGTTTCAGCTCGTGCAGTGATTGGTCGAAACATTTGTTGACATATTTTGATATAGGTAGGCCAGGTAAGCTCTAGTTAATTGCCATTAGATATTGGTTCAGGACTACGCTACATACCTGTGCAGTTTTCCCTTGTTCACATAGAGTGCGAACATTCCCGGTGCCAATCCTGGAGATTTTCCTAGACGAAAAAAGGTTAGTCGGCCACCCACACGCCTTTCGGCTTTCTCAGGGTTGCTTCATGCACCTCCTTTCCAGAGGACCTTCTTCTGTCTTGGGCGGCTGAGTTGATTTATATTCTGTATTTGACTTGTCCATGTTTGTTGAAGTTTTTTGGTAAAACGTTTTTTACGGGATGGGGTAACCAGCCCCATGCCCAACCCTCCTTAGTTGCTTTTTACAACATGCATCGTAGGGAACAGTGTAATTATTCTTTGCTCCCCTTTCGGGCCCCGGTAACACACGGGTGCTTGTCCCAATAGAATAAGTCAAAGTAACTTCACAAAAATTCGTCTTGGATCTTTAGCCCTTGACAGACAAAGCAATCGGTGACCACCACGCCTAGTGGCGCCTTGTAGGGCAACTGCAAATTGTCTCCACTTTGCTCGGTCGGTGACCATCCTTCGTGCAGTTCCCCGAATTCAATTTATTATGATGTCCAGCGATGCCATCCATGACCCTTAGCAATTCGCCATCTAACTCTGCAGTGGCCATTTCTTGTCTAAAAACATGTTCCTTCGAGCCCAAGATCTGACTACTTCTGCCTCTAGTTCACGCGTTCCCAACTGATGCTACTTCCTCACCCCTAATGCTCTTGTCTAAAGCGTCGCCAAGTTGGGCTGATTACTGGTTTCTGATCTAGTGAATATGCTACCCCCTTGTACTGTCATGTTGTGTTTAGTGAAGATATCTGTCGTTCTCTCGGTGGCCTTCTATCCTTGATCTTTCCTTGTTGAGGCTATATGTTCGCGTAGCTAGCTGAACATATTCAGTGTTCCAAGTGTTCACAGCAACGTGTTCACAGCAATCTCAATACATGTTTTTACTTTCCTGATAACAGAAGATCACGAGTTTCATTGGTTATTTGTTTGTGATGTATTATTTTGCAGATGGCAAATTATATATAAAGCTGTTGAATACAATTAATATATCCTCTTTATTTACTTCTTTCTAATTTTGTAATGAATGGTGGGTGTTGGAAGATGGTGTTCAATGGATAAGTATATTTACAGCTGATGATTGTACATTTATATATATCACTTAATAAAATATAAGTTTGGATCTTCCAATTGAATTACACAAAATGTTTTCCACACACAAGTTTTTGGCACTAGTCTTCAACTATCCTGGTTTTAGTAACGTTTATCATCATAGACTATCGTTCTTGACTGCTCACAAAATCACCGGAATGAGTTTTACTATACTCATCTTTAGTTAAACACTGTCCTTTCACTGGTGTGACACACCACACTGTTGCTGACAGTCTGTTCCTTTAGCCCACCCAATGACTGAGGGGGACTAAGGTCTGGTACAGATTCAATCACTGTGCTTCTTGGGAATATAGGCAGCGGGATTGACTGACTTCTGACCTCAGCTCGAATATGAACCCTCTAGAATCGATATAAGCTCAGTGTAGGACTGGTTTGTAGTGAAGTATGACTGCACTGCATCCAGATAGGATAGTTTTAGTCTGGCAGCTACTTTTCTCCTCAGTCTCTCACTCTGGCGGATTTTGTGTTAGTGTGTGTTTTCAAAGTTCGTTCGTTCGTTTGTTTGTCTACTATATTGTTGTTATACCCTGTTCAACCTGAAAATTGGTTATAATTGGGGTATATTGTGCGTGTATGTGTTTTCAAACTCAGCGCTGATTCTTTATATATTGTGAGCGTGGGCGTATCGGAGAGCTTACTCGGCAGGGGACATCTGTCTTCTCACGAATATATCCTTCTTAGTGACTTTGTGCATTTTTCCCACCAACTTTTTCTCCGTACCACTAATCACTGTCAACTGTCCCGTTCTTATCCACCTACTTTTATTTTCCTTATTGGGAGCTATCATTTCATATGATCTATATCGAAATCTGTTAAGGCATGTATTTATTAGAATTTTCTAAAGTCTATCGTTTTGATCGTACTAGATGTGAAGACTAAGCAAAACTTTAAATTTCTTTAATACTACTCACGTCTTCGCATCTTCCTTCTGGATTTTCATTAATCAAAATATCCTCTCACAAATTCGAACATATTCATCAGTATTATACACTGCGTACTCTTGTAGCTTTTAATTTTCTTTCCCGAAAATGCAATTTTCAGATCGCCATGTTTTTTCTGCTCTTTGTCCTGCCCACACTTTCCCCGTAACATATCCAATAGACTGTGCAAATCTTGGCTGTATTGCGGGACAGCCAAGATTTGCACCGTCTATTGGATGCCACACCATGCCATACCCCTAGTCTGCACTGCGTTTCGCCCTGCTTTCCTAAAACGAAGCATGTGTTGACAAATTGTGCTATATATATATATATATCTGTGTGTGAAGCTATTTATTTATTTTTGAGTTAGTGTCCAGGTACTATTTCCTGAAAATTAAAAAAACCTGATAAATAATTAAGCAGTGGAGCGGGAGGTGAAGAGAATGCGCTCTTGTTGGATAGGACCATACATTAAGAAGATCAGAAGATAGATGTACAAGGTATTCCCTGTTCTGGAATCCATAAAGTATAAGAAATAGAGTGTGACGGTATTGCCTCCCCTGCTTTGCAGTAGTGGCCCAACAGTGGCCAAAACTCAAGATTACCTAATATGGGCTTTAAAGGTGTCTACCTTCGCACAAGATTACTCTTGGAAGAGATGTAGATAGAAGGGTAATGACACTTCTATCATAAAGGGAATCTTCACAAGATATTCAGATAAGCGAACACAATGCTGCTTTGGCTTAGCACGTTAATTCTAGAATCTGCCGACCACTTTTGTGAAGAATTAAGCAATGATTAATTTTAGCTTGTTAAGCCCCCACCTCTGATTTACTCAGTGAAATTATTATTATTCTGGTATAGCTCTGTTTAGAGTGTGTGTAGTAATTTGACTGAGACAAACATGCAGTAACTTTAAAATGATTAAATCGAAGTTAAATTTGTAAAACGACAAATAACAAAATTTAATAATCACTTAAGTCTTAATAGTTTGAAAATAATTGAACAGTTTAGAAAAAATGTTTTGTCATTGATGGATAATACAGACGATTGAAAAAAGTTCACTTTGGCAGCTTATATATGGAATTTAGCTGCCAATGACGGTTCTGCTCGTTCTTATGGGTTGGTTTTTTTACACTGCTCACGCTCGTCGCTGGTCAAGGTTGTCGGGTGTAGCTCGTTTCCCAGCAATGTCAAGGATAGTCTACAAAGTTGGTCCCTTGTCTTAAAGCGTAGGCCACTTGTCTCTTCTTGTTCCAGAGATAGTACTTTCTGCTGGTACCACCAATAAGCCAATCCTGGCTCACAGACTTTTTGCTAAGGTGAATAAAAGGCACTGGTAGTTGCGTTATTACACGTGTACTTGGGGTCGTTAATTTGAACTTTAATTCCCTTTCTGACTCCGTGTGTTTTCTTCAGTTTCCTCAGACAGCGGCTTTCCTTATTAAAATGATAGAGATTTCCTGGGCTGGATTGTAAGTCTTGATGAATACTCCAATAAAAGGTGTGCGGTCAGATAAATGTAAATTCTGAATTCTAACTGGCACGTCTGGTGTCTTTGGCAAGAGTGAATTTCACAGTGAAAAAAACCACTGAAATGTGTCTGGTTATATTCACTGTCTTACCCCACTCTGTTTGTTATGGGACTCAAATGATCAGCCAATCTGCTTTGAATATTTTGCATGATTCATCTAATGCAAAATTTCAAACATTACTTTTCTGAAAATGGGCTGTAAACATCCGATTGCCCTGTGTACCAACTCCCAAACAGGTGGGTAACCTCACACGACAATGTGTGTAAGATGTAACAAATTATTACTTTCGCTAAAGTAATGTCTTATCTGTTGCTTGAGCACACACAAAATCCGTCTCTTTACAACCTTGGCGGAGACGCACCCGTGCCTGATCAGTGATTAAGCAGATTGTGCTGGGCGATGTACTTGTTAATCTGTGTACTGATATCGGCCGCGCCTGCGATTAACCAACTTGGTTGTTGATAATTTCTCTCAGCCGCTCCTGACAATGTTTAGTATTATCATCCACCAGGAGTGTCAAATAAACAGACAAGACATAATACACTGACAGTAGCGAAAGAATGTAGATACAAAATATCTGCTACTTAGCAGAGTAAGAAAGAAATAAAGAAAGTGCGACAATTGAAAGCACTCAATAAAATCCGTACCACAAATGTACCGATTACTGCCGTAGTGAAACATATTAGGAAGACGAAAGGGTCGCCCCAATCCATTCTGTGACATAGAGGAAGGCCAAAAACACATGGAAACGGGAACTGGAAATAGACATGGAAGGGATACAGATGACATGAAAAGACCTTGAAAGGATATCACAGGGCTGGACACCCCCCCCCCCCCCCCCCTCCTAAAAAAAATAAAAAAATTAAGTGACAAGCAACAGTGGCAGTCCTCAGTCCTATATTCCATACAAACGGAAATGGAATGATGAGGATGGTGCCGTTACAACGTATTAATTGCATGAGCTAAAAATATGGATGACTCACACAAGTAATTGAATGGACGCTACAGAAGTACAGAAAGATAGACTTTGAGTCACGTTGAGACGGACCTTTGACTCAGAAATACATATGAAAGACATGACAAGCGATGGCGAGGTCCATGTCGTGATTGAACGGAGTGTTTTAGTCGAAATCTTTATGAGCATCCAGGCGGGGCAAAGAGTGATGATGACATTCACACTTTTAAATTGCATTCATTCATTCATTCATTCAGAAAACACATCCTGCTATTTTCTTCCTTTCATCTATCATTTCATCCAGCCATGCATCCTTTCATTAGACAGTAAATGAATATGTTTGTTATCCTAAGAAATGCAAGTGTCTTTATGTTGCCAATTGTTCTTTTGTTTCCAGATAAACCCATGACTATGTCTGACGGAGCCCTAGATCTGAGTATATCATCTTATGAAGTTGCTCCTCAAAGAGCTTCCAGACTTCACGACCAGGTCAGTAGTGATTCTGGTAGGGCGTCTTCGGACAGCACTCTGTCCGATGTCCACGATGATGTCAAAGTTCGTGTTAGGTCATCTCCCCATATGACATCGCTGCATTCTTCTTTCCTTGTGGGCAACAGCCCCAACAGTGGTCGTGCCCTTGGGATCTCACAGTTTTCTCCACCATCACAACCTCGGCCACAGCTGGTGCTCCCACCGCACATTCAGCGGGCGATTAGCTCATCAGCTACTTCCCCTAAGCACACGGAAGTAAACCACACAGTAAATTACTCCAATCCAAGTTCTCCAGGACAAGCTGAGGCAGTGTCTGGGGATGACGAAATAAAACCATCTCTTATTGGAGATAAAATCTCAGATGCTCGCGTTGCACCAATCAGACCTTTCAAAATGTACCCGGTAGATCCTTTTAACGTTTATGGAAACCCTTTGATGGCGGGGTCAGGTGGAACTATTTCACCCTCCACTATGAGTCTACAATCCCTCTACGATACTGCTTCTCCTGTTGGTTTTCCCGCCTTCCCACTAACCCCACTCACATCTCATCTTCTACAGAGAAAGCGCAGGTCAGACAACAAGGATAGTTCAGCCACCACTGGTACAACCAGTACCAGCAGCACAGCTGTAAACAGTAGTAGTGGTCCAGGAAACGGAGGTATCTGCACCCTAAGTGGGGGTGGCGGAAACGGCAGCTCTAGGGTAAGCACTTCAAGCCCCGCGTCTTCCAAGGAAGATTCCAACGGAAGTGACGGCGAGAAGAGAGCAAAGTCTTCCTTAGACGTGAAAAAGGACGAAGCGTACTGGGATAGGAGAAGAAAGAACAACGAAGCTGCTAAAAGGTCGCGTGATGCCAGACGGCAAAAGGAGGAAGAAATTGCCATGAGAGCTGCATTCCTAGAACAAGAAAACTTAAAACTCCGGGCGCAAGTTGCCATTTTGAAGAACGAAACTGCTAAGCTTCACTATATGCTTTACAACAGAATGTGAAATATAAAACTTCTTTGACTTGTATATTGACTTGTAAATTTGAACCAGATACAAACTGTCTTCATTCACATTGTAATGTTGTCTTAATGAAAGATTGATTCTAAACCCTGAACAGAAGTTAGGGGTCAAACTCTGCAAATCACCAGACGACTCAACAAGAAGGACATGTATACTGCAGCTAAGCTTCTGGTTTTGAGAATTGTATGTGTGTGTTGGGGAGAAAAGGGTGGGGGGAGGGGGGGACGAGCAATAAGACTTAATTTAAAACTGTTGTTATCTATTCATCCGCTATTGAACAAAATTTTGTATATAGGTGTTTTTAAGATTGTATAATCCTTTTTTTGTGTTAAAGCAAAATTGATGATCAAACTTGTCACCACTTTGTTCAGTTTAACATTGTTATTATTGTTCTTCTTAATATACTCAGTATCGTTTTATATCGTTGTTGGACTGTTTCTCTTAGTGACTGCAGTAGGTAACAAAGTTTTTGTGTTGATCTAGGTTCTAGTGACTCACCTTGATGGCAGTCACACTGGGCAGATTGTGATGTCCACAAATACTGGACATTCAGCCCAAGATCTGAACAATTTAAGACGTAGCAAACCAACGTGGTCACTGGTAGTAGAATGACTTTGTTCACTTTTCTCCGTTCTGCTTCTTCATCACTAACAGAAACACCAATAACTATTTGTTCTCTTTTGTTCGTTGTCTGCGTCTTGTCCGGTGTCGTCAACTTATGACGTGTGTATCTTACTTTAAATATTCTCTGCCTAATTCTCTATCTACTTTTGTGGACCCAGTTTTTTTGTTTTTATGTGTTCTTGTGCTTAGGAGGGTTTCGTACCATTCTGTAGACCTGCAAAGCTTAAATTTATACCACTTGTCTTTTGTCGTTGTGGAATGCTTAGCCACAGTAGTGGAACCACAGAACAATTGTGTTCATCGCGCTAATATATTGGCCTTGACCATCATAATCAGCTGCCACTTCCTCATCAAATATCGGCTGCAATAGATCTCTAACGTCTTCTGTCTCTTGTCTTGATGGTGCACTCTGATGGTCTCTTTCCTGCCTCTTGTCTTGATGGTACACTCTGATAGTCTCTTTCCTGCCTCTTGTCTTGATGGTACACTCTGATAGTCTCTTTCCTGCCCATCTCTTGTCTTGATGGTGCACTCTGATAGTCTCTTTCCTGCCCATCTCTTGTCTTGATGGTGCACTCTGATAGTCTCTTTCCTGCCCGTCTCCTGATGGTCTTGGTCACGGAAGACAAAAATTGTTACTCAAGCTATTCTTCCAACGAAGCCGCATGCGCCACCAAAAATGCAGAGTATTACAGTCATACAAGTAAGGCTGACTACAGTCATACAAGTAAGGCTGACTACAGTCATACAAGTAAGGCTGATACTGTATAGCGTAACTGTAGTACAATTTATCGAACTTCTAATGTGGTGTCATTATTTTTCTTGTAACAAGATACAAGTAATTGATCTTTTAGTCATGTACAAAAGTGTACGTAATATCACTTGTACAGGAGCAATAATACGTTTAAACAAAATGATATTTGTTAACCAGTACAGGAGTAATAATATGTGTGTTGTATAATAGCTGTTCACTTGTACAGGAGTTATAATATGTTTGTTGTATGATATATGTTAACGTGTACATAGGTTTTAATATGTTGGTTACGTGTTAAACAAGAATAAGTACTTGTAAAAACGTATCTAGCTCAGGCAATTCTCTGCGGGTGCTATCATGTATCACCAAATTCTCATATTACTAACTGCTTACAAGATTCACATTAGGAGTTGATACATAAACAAAGTGACAAAATTAATGTCTGTTTTTTGTGTGTGCAAAAGTCAAAAGCAGAGTATAATCCATTTTGTTTGCCAGTACACGTAGTGTATATGTATTACAGTTATTTCTGGATGGGTACGCACACGGCCTGTGTATTATTCATCGTTGAGAAGATATAATTTTATAAAATGCCATGTGAGTTGCATAAAGTTAAACCTCGCTGCATACTTGTATCCTTAGATACGCAGATTATGGAATATTTTAATCTGGAATTAGAAAACAGTACTGTTCAGTTTTTGACAGTTAATGTTATAACCTGATGTACTCGTAATTATGAATTTTTACACCTGCATGCCTTAAGTCCGAAAATAAAATTTAATATTTTTTTCTCTTGTGGTTCTCATTGCACAGTAGGTCTATTATAAAACATAAAGTATAGTAATGTTATGTATACAAATCAAATATATATAACAAGTGTAACTCACTGGATATCGTTTCATGGCAGCTTTATTGTTACTATTTCATTCTAGTAGATATTAATTCTTACAGATAATTCCTAACTCACGATATAGACCTACCATTACAAGTTTACTGTAGTGTGAACTGAATAACCCAACACCGCCTTACCTTGAATTCATAACATATTGTTTTAATATTTTGTTTGAATTAAATTTGAAGACACTATGCTGATTAGATGTAGTCTGCATTTTAAAAAGGTAGTCTTAGTTCTTAGTTGTTATCGAATTCCAGGAGCTCTGCGATCTTAGAATAGTCACAGCTTCTGTGACTACCTCACAATCTCCAACATGCCAGGAAACCAGCTAGCGGGTTTCAGCTCCTTGATATTACAACAAATAGGTTACAGTATTTTAATAATTAAAAAAACTTACACAAATATTTTTGAGCCTACATTATACAATATTTTAATAAATAACAAATTTACACATAATTTTTTTTTAGCTTACAGTATTTCCATAAATCGAGAATATGCACAGTTTGAACTATCGTTGTTGGTACAATAACATCAAACTTAATTATCGTCTCTAACATACAACCTGTAAATATTGGTCCACTTTATCAGTGTTCCGTACTTAAGACACTTATTTTGATATTGTTATTTGTTAACTAATAAGCCTTTGCTGATATTGTCGTCTTTTGGCGTATACAGCATTAACACTCAGGGACTTTAATACCTCACCATCCTGTAACAATGCGTTAAGCCAGTTTACAAGTTGTTAACAGGAGACGATTTTTTTCTGACCTCTTTGATTGTCAGATCTGCAGTTATCAGTTATGATTATTATTATTATTAGAATTAGAATTGAGATCAAGCTATGATTATTTGACTTCATAAGTACAAGTATTTCTTGTAGTTCATAATCTGTTGAAACAAACGAGTTCTTTCACAAACAAAAGCCTTACTCGCTCCAGCAGATCTCGTTCACATACTAACTTTCTTGAGAGACCTTCAAAATAACAAGTAACAACTAAGAAGTCTTTTTCTCATTATACTATTCATGTTCCTTCAAGTCAAGGCATTTACCATTTATTTGGAAGCCTATAATCTCCTTGTAATGTCATAGTGTATAAATCCTATAGTGCTGATACTTCTGTGCTTGTATAGATATGTTAATATTAAGTATTCGCTATTGTATGTGTTTTATAATTTTTGATTTATATATTATATTGTACTTTTTGTAAATATATTTGCATGACAATGTAAAAATGAAGAGTATGATGTATAGCTGTTAATGCAAGTTTAATTGCCAAAGGGATGAATTAGATATTAAAAAAATATGCAGTTTTTGACAAGTCCATCAGTGTTAAACACAATATACCAGTGTTGCCAATCGACATCGAGCTTTCGAAATGCTCGTTATCAGCACGCAACATTTGTAGCTCAGTATGGGTAGTTTATGTAAGCCCAGTGCTTTACAGGTGGCGGATAATGAAACTCATCCAGATATAAGGAAATTCCACAGTCAGCCCAAATAAGCAGCCGCAGACCAGCTGGAAGCAAA
Organism: Oreohelix idahoensis; assembly: GCA_024509875.1. Taxonomy (NCBI): domain Eukaryota; kingdom Metazoa; phylum Mollusca; class Gastropoda; order Stylommatophora; family Oreohelicidae; genus Oreohelix; species Oreohelix idahoensis. The sequence goes on along the minus strand of JAMPIV010011544.1, from coordinate 44,631 downwards.
CTTGATAGCCAGTGGCACTGCTATAGCAATAAAGTGCCTCATACGCTTAATGAAGTTAATGTCTGGCAACTTGAAAAACCTTCCAAGCCCCTCTTGACTGGTAGGAGTTGCTCCAAAGGCTAGCGGAGGTTCTCGCAAATAAGCTCAACTAGCCAACGAAAAATCTCAGGTACCTACAAGAACAATTTATGTTTAAAAATAGATCTGTACAATTTATGTAGGTGAAGGACATCAACGGAAATTCCGGTGGGAAGTCCTGGCTGGGTAAGGAAAAATCACAAGCCACGGATGAAACCAGACCGTAATCCAGCTACTGTGGCAAAACTAATAACTGTAGAATACTAGCTATACAGAATTTTCGAATACCGAACGAAAGTGTAGAGCTGGAAAATGTACAGAGAGAGAGAGAGAGAGAGAGAGAGAGAGAGAGAGAGAGAGAGAGAGAGAGAGAGAGAGAGAGAGAGAGAGAGAGAGAGAGAGAGAAATATTATAGAATAAGTCAGATGCGTAGGTAGGCATAATAAATCAGTCAGTGTCATATAAAATAGTTTACACAGGAGGTAACTAACAATTGGAAGCATTAGGAGTAAGCCTTGCAATAGTAGGGGAATACAATCTACGGTGAGAAGAGAAGCGATCGAAAACATCATGACAACGGGAAAGATAAAAGTGCCTTTATTTTCATACTGTTTGTGACACAGCCAACTCATTTCTTCCTTGTAACAAATTACTGTAAGAAATTTAAATGTTTAGTACTGCCATGGGAGATCTCGGCAGCGTTGAATACTGGTGTTATTATAGAGCTTGGACGGGTCGTTTGTTGAGATAAATGTCGGTTATTGCAGCCCATGTTATTTCAATATAGTTTTTCGTTTTTTTCTCCCGGGCTTGTTCTGACCAACGGACTTACTTGCTTGTGCATATCTTGTATTGACAACTGTGACCTCATGTATAACTGCGTATACTGGACTCATAATATTATTGCCAGAAAGATTGCATGCTCTGTCTGTAGCTCGCGACCTTGCTGTGTAACATTCTGGTCTTTAAATCGTCCGTCTTTATACATCATCAAAAATATCATCCACGCCTTCGAAAATATGTGTTGCTGTGGCAATCTTTAACACTATTTTAATTGTGCTACTATGAGAAGAATATCGCAGCTACAGCTATTTTAACGCTCCGTTAATATTTAAGCACTGTATATTACAATGAAAACTACTGTTTTTCCGTCTATTTGTCACAATGTTAAAAATCGCATCACTAATATTTCTGAACTGATTCAATTTAAAGTATCTTCACTCATGCCTACTGTAAAAAACAGATAGTCCCGTAGCATAATAGACGTAGGGGAGTGAAATGTTAAAGGATTCGTTATACTAGGTCCAGCTCCATGGGGTGTGGTGACTAGTTCCCTTTCTAGGTACCTCTACCTTCCCTAACTCAAGAGCAGTCAGGTACCAATTTACAACTGGTAGACAGAAGCGTGACGTCGTACCAGGTTTACAGCTGAAAATGGTAACTTTGCAAACGCTCTAACTGCTCTGCCAATCGGATACTCGTATTCAAATATGTCATTTTACTGCTGTTTTCACTCCTGCTGCAGTGAGAGTTACTGTTATAACTGTTAAAACTATTGGAATTCATAAGTTATCATCATTGAAACTGTGGTAGAGCGTGAGAGATGCCATACTGTCGTCATTAATTGTGGTTTAATTATGTTATAAAGCGGCACCATTATATCCTTGTTGGAAATTAGCCTTTTTAAAACTATGTTACAAGAATTTTGCAAGTGTTACTATTTGCTCTGTTACCATGTCAAGAATATTACACTTAATATTATTTATACTGTTATAAATTTCAGGAATACCACCATTGATATTATTATACTTATTTTAAAACAGCAAGAATATCGTCACTGAGTTTATTTTTTACCAATAAGAATACCATTGTTCAAGCTGTTTTACAGTTATTTTACGTCTGTTACAAGTGGCAACGATGGTATTCTTCTTCCGGTGTTGAAGATGTCTTAGTTATTTTCAAAATAAGAAAGCATGTGACATCGTTACAAAGTATAACGCAATGAAAATAAAGTTTCCAATGCTGAAGTTAAAATTTGTTGTTTTAATTTTAGATTTTTTTTTCTGCATTTTTGTTCCAAAATGTTTTATGTTTTCTTTACTAAAACTCGATGTATTACTTTATTCCACTGCATTCAACACAATAACCTGACTGTATATCATTGGTCATAAAATTGCTATTGTGTTCATATTCTTCTTGAAGCCGCTGACTAACAAAGAAAACATTGACCATGGTGCAAGTGCGTCCAGTCGGACATTAACAAACTGATTCCACTTCGCTGGGTGGGTTCCCATCCTTCATGCAGTGCTCCACCATGGCTTATGCTTTTCATTTCCGCCCCCACAGTTCTTTGTCAAGTTGTTTTTGTTTTGCCACTCTTTCGCCTTGCTTCTTGGGTCCATAGCATAGCAGTTCTCGTGATGGTGTCATGATTTCTATTGACAGCATGACCAATAGTTCCAGCATTGTCACGAGTATGGAAGTAGATGATGTCTGAGTTTAGACAGTGTGGTGAAGTGGGATGTTATAAATATTTATAGGGGACTTAGTGTACTGACTGAGATCAGCTGTGAAGGTATCTATATCTAATAAGAGTAGTGTATTATAGATAACCTTACTTGCTGCCACATATGTATACCTCAGTCAGAATTATTCTGGAATAGTGTGATGACTACGTTATATGTCTAGGGTATGTGTATGATGAAGTGTAAGTCATAACAACAACAGACAGATAAACAATTTAATTTATTCCACCACACTTGACAACACTGTGACACTCACATACATAAAACACTCTACGAGGATATCTTAAAGGAGTCACTGATAACTTTTCAAATAACAATATGTATTCAGTGCTGTCATGAATGTATATGTGTCCTGATTCAAATACAAAGGGAACCAGGAATCACAATCAATTTTAATTACAAGTTATATGTACAGAATTTATTAATATGAATCTTGTAGTGACATATATTATTAATAGTATCCTATGTGTGTCAGTTGTGTAGTAGTAATATGAGGTAATACTGGTTTTGTTTTGTTCAAGCTCTGTTGGTATTTGTCATCATGACTTCAATAGTTTGTTTCTATTGGAACTAGTATTGGAGATGTTCTCAGTTCCTGGTATTAAAACAATTAAATTCCCCTCTTAATTCTATTTTACAATGTCATTTTAAGATGGGGGTACATAATGTTGAGCTCCATGGCCACACTCTCTTATCTTTCGTGATGACTGCAGTAAAAGACTCCTCTGCTCGATTACTTTAATGAGTTCTGGAGCCACCCCACTGGTTGCTATATGGACCAAGGAGTATGCTGTCCACCTCTGGCTTCAGCAAAGCTCTGACCAGGTGCTGCTCAATAACTTTAAGACCACGGTCCCTGAAACAAGAAGGTTGTACCTTCTACTTCAGAACTAATTTACACTCTATTTCTACACTGAGCACAATACATCACAAACATTGAGTTCAGAGCGTTAGGCCAACTGTCAGCTTCATCTGAAATACTTTATACCAGTATTTCCCTCCCTAATGGTTACTACGCCTCTGCAATTCCAGCATTATTTCTTTCTAGTCAATAATCTAGGTGTCAGTGTACTGTTTGGCCATTCCATGCAGTTTTACTTTCCTCCGACACCTTCTGTTCAGGCTGGAGCACTATAGGCTTTACATCATGTTCGCTACTGAACTACACATATATACAGACATAAATTATCAAGTTACATTCAATTTTCATTAAAAGATATTGAATATTTCAAGCTTACCACAATTCATGGAAATAATAAACAGTTTCGTTGACTGGCAATGAATATAGCACAACTCCGATCTGCCGATGTCCCAGGCTTTATTTTATAAAAAATATACACTGGTGCTCAACGCACTGCTTCTTAGTAGGTTTACTACAAGATGTGGCAAGGAACAGACGCTCTGAATTGTGTATATTCGCAGCTCTAACCAATGAAACCATGTCTACACATCTTTTCAAAAAAGTACTCCTTTTCACGTTTCCCCTGACAACACAAGATAGTATTTATAGCCCGACCAATCGTGTTTAGTCTTACATTTGTTGCGCTCCAATCAAATAGGAGTTAACATGGTAGGCTATTTCCGTAACGTATCGTTTTTTCAAACACGTTATAAAAAAAATTTTATGAGCAGAAATGATTTCATGCTGTCAGGCACCCCCACTATTTTATTTTGGCCATAACTTGGTAATTCCTAGACTATTTGCGTAACGTTTTACATATTCTTTGTCAGCAAGCCCTAAGGAACCCAAATATACGAATTTAATGGAGCCAATATGCATTTTCTTCTAGGATAGTCGTGCTGTTACTACCTTCTCACTTCCAAACTTGAGGGTGTCTGGGTACTGTCATGTTTTCAAACGTAAACCAGTATATTGTCATAATTCCCAATAAGCGTTTTTCAGGATTTTAAAACCTAACTCTGGTATGGGTAGGGTTTTTATCACTGTCGATCTGAAAAAAAGTATTGCTAGTGGCCTTACACGCGGGATGGCAGCAATTGTGTATCGCGCGACGCGTGTTTAGTATTGCATGCTCCCTGCCTTCATTCGCCCCTCTCTCTCTCCTGCTTTATCTGTCTTTTAGTTACGCCGTGTATGGAATGAATGAAATATTAAATCTAGGTCATTGATCAGCTTGCGTATCTCAAGGTTTTTCCAAGAAATACAGTACACGTTTCATTGAAGAAAGCGTGCAGCGACACAGTAGGCTTTTACTATCAACGTGAAAGCGTTACAATTTGCCGACGAAGTAGAAAACAAGGGGATTTCGAGTACAGTCATTGTGACAGCACTGTTCTTTTACCATTTCTCTTTTCTTTTATTAAATTTATTTGTTAGGCTTTATATTTACCTGATAATTTATATATGTGGATTAGAATATTTCACGACACCTCCCCTCTTAAAACAGACATCCCATGTCAGTCCTTTATTCTATATACACATAGATAAATGTAAGTCAACTTGACTTTACTCTGCTGTGGTGCTATCATGGTTTTATGTAGTTGGGTCCATTCAGAGTAGGCACTACTCATGAAATCTGCCTCAGACTTCTACAACCAATAATATATTTCGGTTATGTTACTGAACAGCCGCAAGTGTGAGTGCTTGTCTTAATGCTGCTTCGCAACCCGTATTCACCATTTCTCTTCTCTGAGTCTGCGCAATGACATGTCCAGAGAACATTATATTTCCCCTCAAAATGTACGTTATGAGGAGATAACATATACCTGGTGATAGCAGAGTTTTCGTAGTGGATCCCATAATCTTCTTATTATCCTGTATGAAACATTCGGAATATCCTCAATCAAAGAGGCAACTCAGGGATTCATTACGTTCCTCCGAAATGTTTACATCCAACAATTTTCTCATCATTCTAGAGAAGACACTAGGTGCATTCTTCAATCCAAATGGCAATCTATTAAACTCATAGTGTCCTTCTGAGGTACTAAAAGCTAGGTATGGTCTAACCTCAGGCTTTACTGGAATCTGATAGTATCCTTTACTCAGATCCACTTTTGAGAAATATTTAGCTTTATTTAGTCTGGCAAACAGCTGATTTGTATCCGGCAATGGATCCACCTGTCCTTCTGTAATAGCATTCAGTCTCCTGTAATCTATACAGAGTCTATGTTCTCCAGAGGGCTTCCTTAAGAGTACAACACCGGAACTATACGAGGATTCACTGTGTGAAATAATTCCTTCCTTCAACAGATAGTCTATCTCTTCCTTCAAAGCTTTCTCCTTAGCAAACGGAATCGAATATGGTTTCATACAGACAGGTGTGGGGTCTATCAGTTTCATATCATATTCCAATAGGTTTGTATGCCCTGGTCGGTCTGTTAACACCTCTGCATGATTATTTAGAACCTGTTGCACTCTCTCTTTCTGAGTTTTCGTTAAATGTGTACTGATTTTCACCTGTGCTGCTGTCTCACAGGGGTGTAATGGATATTCAAATGATGAAAGTGGTTCCTTTTTCATCTCCATGGCGATGGACAAGGTCAACAAGTGTGTCTCTTCCTGATGTTCTCTTTCCAAATATTTCTTCAGGAGATTCACATGATAGATTTTTTCTTTCCCCTTCTTATCTATCTTATAATTTGTTCTAGACACCTTCTCTAAAACTGTATATGGACCTTGCCATCCAATCTGTAACTTATTCTGACTCCCGGGGAGAAGAAGCAGTACCTTCTCTCCCACAGCCAAATCTCTGTCTTTCGCCTTCCTGTTATAATAGGCAGCATGTTTCTTCCTGGCTTGTTTCAAATTTTCATTGGCAAGTTTCCAGCCAGTTTTTAAACGAGTGGTCAGCTCATTCACATATTGGTATGAAGATGTAATGTTTTCCTCTGCCTTTTCATCAGTCCACGTTCTTAACAAAGCTACATATGGACCTTTAATTTTGTGGACCTATTTGTCCATGCACCGGTATGGTCTCTTCCACTCGAAGCTCTATAGTGATGATTTTTCTTCCCAGAATTATCATGCATAAAACGACCGCTACCAATTTTTCTTTTGGGGCTTTCTCCCCACTTAAAATTCTTGATGAGAGATTTCCTCTCTACATCCTCTTCCTCCAGTTTGTTTAAGTCCGATTGAGGGATTTTCGGCTTATCCTGGGGTAAGACATCTTTTTGCACTCTCCGCATAGTGGCCATTGTAAAATAGTTAAGTGAAGCTTGTCCGTGAAAAGGGGCTTCCCATTCCATTTGGTCCACTTTATCAAATCTATTTTTCTTTTTATTATCAGGCCTAATTTTGCCCCGTGGCGTGTCCAGGTCCTGATCAATGTTCCCACTTGTGGGTGTTCCCTCATGTGCTATGCTACACCTTTCTACAAAATTCTCAATGTCCCATCTTGCTTTGGGCCAATAATAATTGTGAGCCACCTTTTGAATGATGGTACCTATCTTCTCATGGTCCCCATCTGGTTTCACATGTAGGCTCCTTATTAAGTCTGCCCTATATCTTTTAGGAAGTACCAGCTGTCCCTGACCTTTGGATCTAGCTCCAGTCTTCCTATACATCAACTTGTTTTTCATGTAAAAATCTCCCTTGCCTGGAGTTGTATGACAAGTTGACAATTTTCTGAAACAAGGCTTGAGTGTTTTGTCCTCAGCCTGTGCCTTCCTCATCTCTTCTGGAGTGGTATCCAACATAATATCCTCCTCCTGTCTTGAGGTCGACCTGACCTGAAGGGTGGCCATATACACAGGTTTCCTTCTGCAACGGTCAGTGTCATGATTGTCCATCTGACAATTTTTACACCACCTTTTTCCTTGGTTGAAAGATTTTCTTTCATCATATTTCCTTTCATCGAATTGTGGGGTTTTATTTTTATTTTCATACCGTGGCCTATCAAACTGGTGCTTACCTTTGTTTTGATCCCTAGGATCAAATTTATTAAAGTTCTGTGGTGCCCTAAATTTATCCACTTGTTTCTTTTTATTACCTGTTACCTCTGCTTGAGCTGCTTGATACCTTTCAGCAACATTTAGCAACTCACCCAGCCTCTCTGCACCTTGTTCCATGAGAAACTTTCTCAGGTCTGGAGCCATGGACTCTCTTAATTGCTCTATAAGGACCATTTCCTTAAGATCTTGGGTTTTCCCCAGAGAAGTCCATTTCTCCAAGTATGTCTCTATTCGTGCAGAGAACTGGTGATATGTTTCACCTGACAGTAGTTTAGCATTCCTAAATTTTTTCCTATAAAATTCTGCGTTCTTTTCATATCTTAACAAAAGAGCCTGCTTTAGCATGTCATAATTTTCCTGATCACTTCTGCTCATTTTTGCAAAAACTTCATAAGCTGCCCCACGAAGTCCCTGAGATAACTTTAAGCTCCACCTTTCTCTCTCTAACCCATACGTGGTAGCTAATAGTTCATACCTATTTAGGTAGCTCTCTATATCATCGTCTTTCTCAACAAAATGATCTAAATGAAAATTCATAGCTGAGGTTGAGGCTCCCTGGCTAGCAGTGGCATCAGAGGCAAAGGGACTGGCACCATTTTCAGGAGCATGGCCTTGAAACTCAAACTCCCTTAGTCGTAACTCATGTTCCCTTTGTAATCTCTTCTCCTTTTCTGCTTCCCTCTCTGCAGTCAATCTTCTTTCTTCTGCTTCCCTTTCTGCAGCTAATTTCTTCTCTTCCCTTTCTGCAGCTAATTTCTTCTCTTCTCTTTCTGCAGCCAATCTTTTGTCTTCTCTTTCTGCTTCCAATTTCTTAGCCTCAGCCTCAATCTGCAACCTCTTAGTCTCAGCCTCTAATTTTCTTTCGGCCTCTTTTTCTAATCTTCTTTCTTCCCGTTCAATATATTTGTCACATTCAGCAGTGACATAAGAAATCATAATTTGCCCGTCCATTCCTAACTCTTTCGCAGTCTGTACAGCAGCAGATCGAAATTTTGCCAGGTCGGCCATTGTCTAACAGATAAATGTCTAAAATATGTAACTAAACAATTTTATCTATGACTAATTAACTCAGGACAACACAGGCACTGTGAGCTCAACCTTATTTATTTTCACCCAAGGATACCTTTTAATTCTTATTATTCCCTGAAGTGAATTACTCCCAATATTTGTAATAGGGAAAGATTCAAAATCCCGAGGGCGAGACCCCAATATATGTGGTGAAGTGGGATGTTATAAATATTTATAGGGGACTTAGTGTACTGACTGAGATCAGCTGTGAAGGTATCTATATCTAATAAGAGTAGTGTATTATAGATAACCTTACTTGCTGCCACATATGTATACCTCAGTCAGAATTATTCTGGAATAGTGTGATGACTACGTTATATGTCTAGGGTATGTGTATGATGAAGTGTAAGTCATAACAACAACAGACAGATAAACAATTTAATTTATTCCACCACACTTGACAACACTGTGACACTCACATACATAAAACACTCTACGAGGATATCTTAAAGGAGTCACTGATAACTTTTCAAATAACAATATGTATTCAGTGCTGTCATGAATGTATATGTGTCCTGATTCAAATACAAAGGGAACCAGGAATCACAATCAATTTTAATTACAAGTTATATGTACAGAATTTATTAATATGAATCTTGTAGTGACATATATTATTAATAGTATCCTATGTGTGTCAGTTGTGTAGTAGTAATATGAGGTAATACTGGTTTTGTTTTGTTCAAGCTCTGTTGGTATTTGTCATCATGACTTCAATAGTTTGTTTCTATTGGAACTAGTATTGGAGATGTTCTCAGTTCCTGGTATTAAAACAATTAAATTCCCCTCTTAATTCTATTTTACAATGTCATTTTAAGATGGGGGTACATAATGTTGAGCTCCATGGCCACACTCTCTTATCTTTCGTGATGACTGCAGTAAAAGACTCCTCTGCTCGATTACTTTAATGAGTTCTGGAGCCACCCCACTGGTTGCTATATGGACCAAGGAGTATGCTGTCCACCTCTGGCTTCAGCAAAGCTCTGACCAGGTGCTGCTCAATAACTTTAAGACCACGGTCCCTGAAACAAGAAGGTTGTACCTTCTACTTCAGAACTAATTTACACTCTATTTCTACACTGAGCACAATACATCACAAACATTGAGTTCAGAGCGTTAGGCCAACTGTCAGCTTCATCTGAAATACTTTATACCAGTATTTCCCTCCCTAATGGTCACTACGCCTCTGCAATTCCAGCATTATTTCTTTCTAGTCAATAATCTAGGTGTCAGTGTACTGTTTGGCCATTCCATGCAGTTTTACTTTCCTCCGACACCTTCTGTTCAGGCTGGAGCACTATAGGCTTTACATCATGTTCGCTACTGAACTACACATATATACAGACATAAATTATCAAGTTACATTCAATTTTCATTAAAAGATATTGAATATTCCAAGCTTACCACAATTCATGGAAATAATAAACAGTTTCGTTGACTGGCAATGAATATAGCACAACTCCGATCTGCCGATGTCCCAGGCTTTATTTTATAAAAAATATACACTGGTGCTCAACGCACTGCTTCTTAGTAGGTTTACTACAAGATGTGGCAAGGAACAGACGCTCTGAATTGTGTATATTCGCAGCTCTAACCAATGAAACCATGTCTACACATCTTTTCAAAAAAGTACTCCTTTTCACGTTTCCCCTGACAACACAAGATAGTATTTATAGCCCGACCAATCGTCTTTTGCCTTACATTTGTTGCGCTCCAATCAAATAGGAGTTAACATGGTAGGCTATTTCCGTAACGTAAGTTTTTTTCAAACACGTTATAAAAAAAATTTTATGAGCAGAAATGATTTCATGCTGTCAGGCACCCCCACTATTTTATTTTGGCCATAACTTGGTAATTCCTAGACTATTTGCGTAACGTTTTACATATTCTTTGTCAGCAAGCCCTAAGGAACCCAAATATACGAATTTAATGGAGCCAATATGCATTTTCTTCTAGGATAGTCGTGCTGTTACTACCTTCTCACTTCCAAACTTGAGGGTGTCTGGGTACTGTCATGTTTTCAAACGTAAACCAGTATATTGTCATAATTCCCAATAAGCGTTTTTCAGGATTTTAAAAACCTAACTCTGGTATGGGTAGGGTTTTTATCACTGACGATTTGAAAAAAAGCCAGTGCTTGTGGCCTTACACGCGGGATGGCAGCAATTGTGTATCGCGCGACGCGTGTTTAGTATTGCATGCTTCCTGCCTTCATTCGTCCCTCTCTCTCTCCTGCTTTATCTGTCTTTTAGTTACGCCGTGTATGGAATGAATGAAATATTAAATCTAGGTCATTGATCAGCTTGCGTATCTCAAGGTTTTTCCAAGAAATACAGTACACGTTTCATTGAAGAAAGCGTGCAGCGACACAGTAGGCTTTTACTATCAACGTGAAAGCGTTACAATTTGCCGACGACGTAGAAAACAAGGGGATTTCGAGTACAGTCATTGTGACAGCACTGTTCTTTTACCATTTCTCTTTTCTTTTATTAAATTTATTTGTTAGGCTTTATATTTACCTGATAATTTATATATGTAGATTAGAATATTTCACGACAGACAGTATGAATGAGTAGTGTGAAATTAAATATGAACAGTCACTAATGTAAAATAGAGAGTGATGTATGACTTCTGGAGAGACGAGATATGTAGTAAGGTATTTAATGTCTTCTTCCAGCCACACTCGAGACAATGTTTAGAATGTCATTTAACCTTCTCCGTCCTCTCTGCTAAATTGGGAAATCTATTACAGTAAGGACAACAACAGTTAACATCAAGTGACAGGTAGAAAGTGAATTTGACCGCCTAGAACATATAATTATATTTATTACATGCCATTTATCAACCACTCTATTTTTAACAATCATAGACTGGGTGATGCGCCAGAAAACAGAGAGCAGTCCAAGAGGAATAAGATGGACTACATTTTCTACATTGGAAGATCTGGAATATACAGATGACATTGCAGTGCTAGCACATTCACATCAACGCATCCAGGAAAAAACGGATAAACTTAATAAGTATAGCCAGCAGGTGGGCTTGAACATCAACCTAAAGAAGACAGAGGTCATGACGCTCAATGTGAGCAACCCTGAGCCCATATCAGCAAGGAATCAGCAACTGGAATAGACAGATGCCTTCACATACCTAGGATGCATAGTAACACCAGACGGCGGAGCAAGCAAAGACATCAACAACAGAATGAACAAAGCAAGAACAGCCTTTTTTAGTCTAAACAACATCTGGAAGTCCTCTCAGTACAGCACAAGCACAAAATTAAGATTATATCAGAGCTGTGTGCTTTCTGTGCTTCTCTATGGTGCGGAGAGCTGGAGAGTTACAGAGAAGGAAATGTCGAAATTGTCTTCTTTTCACACAACATGCTTAGAAAAATTATCCGAATCTTTTGGCCGAATACCATCACCAACCAAGATCTGCTTACTCGGAGCAAGCAAGAGGACATGCACACCATCATAGCTGGCAGACGCTGGAGCTGGGTTGGTCATGTCCAGAAGAGACCCCGATGCCATCACAAGAACAGCTATGCTATGGACCCCTGAAGGAAAACGAAAGAGAGGCCGACCAAAAACAACTTGGCGGAGGAATGTGGAGGCTGAGATGCAAAGAATGAACCAGAGTTGGGGCACTGTACGAAGGATGGCCACCGACCGAGCAAAGTGGAATCAATTTGTTGTTGCCCTACAAGACGCCACCAGGCGTGATGGCCACTGACTGCTTTGACGGTCGGTGGCTAAGGATCAAAGAAGAAGGAGAAGATCTACAACTGGTATTTGCTCTAGCGCAGAATATCATTTTGTAAGGTTGCAGAATTCTCTGTAGACAATGGGCTGTGACTATATTCACGACAGTAATTAGTGAATCACAATAGCCATATCAGCGCTAAATAAACTTGCTGAGCGTAATCCGTCGCGCCCGATGTTTGGTACACGAGAATTTTACCAACATGACTGTCGGTCAATATTGCATCACCTGTCTACTCTCTCAGCAGGGATGGTCAGGTAAACAGACAAGACGAATTATTACAAAGAAGAAGTGAAAACAATGACTCTAAAATAACAATACTGCGGGAGAGGAAAAGAGATGGAACCCAATTATGAGACAGGCTCCAGTTATTCTCCCAAGCTTAATGTTCAGTGTTGCGTCCTCAATGTCACCATTAATTACGTCTTTACTATCGGGCTGGTCCATTAAAATGCAGGGTTTTTCCTGCTCCTGAAATTGGAAGCGTCTCTTCTACGTTCTAGCAGCAATCCTTAAATGCGAATTAAGATCTCGTAGCAGATGTAGAAAACAGAGGCATAATGTCTATTGTACTGAATTTGCATATTGACGGTGGGATTTCTTAGGAGAAATTACATCTAATTCTTTTCCCCAATAGATCTTTCAAGTTCGCAATAACTTGAGCATTGAGTGATTGAGAATCCCGCTCGATGCGGAAGACAAGGAATTTGTTTAATTTTTTTTAAGGAGCCGTGGTCTGAATTGTGTCAAGAAATAAGGGGTGTGGGGAATATTTAAACGAAGAAAATAGAAAATAAACGAACGTAAGAGTTAGGATTGCAAGAACGAAAGACTGAATAAACAAATGGTGGAATATCATTTCATCACACCGTAGTAAAGTTATATTTTATGTTGATTTTATTACTGTCAAAAATTGTTAGTTTAATTCTCAACGTAAAAGGAAATCTGGATTCTAAGTCTACTATATTTGAGTTATCGCCAACGAAGAAATATTTACTCTGAGCAAACCATAAGATTTACACATCATCATAGCGGATAGACGCTTGTCGCAAATTGAATGCGAAAAGCTGCCACTTATAGCTGAGTGGTCCGCCTCTGTCATAGTCTCTATTTCATATCCACCCACTTTCTCTTTTTAATAGCTACTACAGCTTTATTTCTGGGTTTAGTCATGTCACTCTTACGTTGGACAGGCTAAATTCCACCCCTATGCACGTGGACATCGGCACCTAGCTAAAGGTCTGTTTATTTTCCTTTCTTGTAGGTGACGGCAAAGTTCCCTGATTCTTTGATTCAGAAAGAAACTGGACACACAAGAGAAAGATGTTGCCTTTCATGTGGCCAAACGTGTCTAGAATCACGAACTCTGGTCGTTCGAATGACCACCAGAGTGTCGCTACAGATTACATTATTTCTTTTATCATGAGACGTCAGGGAGACAACTCCCCAGTCATTACGTCGTGATTACAATGCTCTCAATGCACGTACGACCCCACGCCTGAACACCTGCTACAAAATTTACCTATATATGCTAGGTGAGATTTTTTTTTTTCGTACGCCTGCTAATACTCGAGGCGAAATCTCAGGTTATTGTTAATGTCTAACCTGACATTGATTTTACGTGAGTATCCCTTTTCTTGTACAGAGACAGGTGTCCCTCGCCATTCAGGCAGATACTCGCCGATTTCGGAGGTACGCTAGGTGAGATAATATGTATATATTGACGTGTGAATATTAATATGTGAAAACTGCTAATGGATCTCCAAGTCATATGAAGCTGGCAACCTCAGTATATAGAATTATGATTTCATGAACCACGACTGCGAGGGCTGGTGACTGCTTTATGCGAGTATATTTTATAGAGAACCAAAAGCAGAGATAGTTCCAAGTTCCATATGGAGCAGGGAGTGAATGATGAGAGAACTAATGTACATACTTATTATACTGTTAACCTTTTCAACTAATGTAGAGGTAAATGTAAACCTATTCAGTTTAAATGTAATGAAAGTTTTCCGTTCACTGGGATTAAGATTAATTCTCAGATAGGGTAAAGTTCTGAGGTAGGTGGGATGGTGGAATGACAAGAGGGGGGCACATACTCAAGAGGGTATTTGTTCTCTTCTTTTGTGACACTAGTCGGTGGTACCAACCGAGAGTACTATCTCTGGAACAAGTGAGAGTATAAATGGCCTGAAGTCGACGCTAGACACCATCCTTAGTCGGGTCTTAGAGACGCTGGACCAGCTTTGTGATTACTTACTCCCTGATACTTCTTGGAACGTTACAACTTTCAGACTTGACCAGTGAGACTCAACCAGTTAACTAAACATCCGCGTGAGCAGAAACCATCAAACTATTGGTAGCTAAGTAGAAACTTAAAAACTGCTAAGTGAACTGTCCATTTTTTGAAAACCATAACATCACCCTGTGATGAGTACTTTTTAAAAAGAATTATTCATTTTAAACTGTTAAACATAATTGATTATTAAATTTGTTATTTGTGTACACACAAATTTAACGTTGATTTAATCAGTTTGAATGTACTGCACCCGTATGTCTCAGTCATCTTAAATACGCCTAAATCAAATCAGAGCTACTAAATTAAGATTTCGCTGAATTAAATCAGCTGGGGGCTTGAATGAGCTAATTATAAGATAAATTATTTATATCTATCCTTCACACAAGTTGACGGCAGATACTAAAGTAAACATTGCTGGGACTCACTCAGCATTGTTCTTGCGTTCTGAATATCTTGTGGAAACTCCATCGAGGTAGAAGCATCATTATCCTTCTATCTACAACTCTGCCAAGAGTAATCTTGTGCGAAGGTAGACACCTTTGAAGACCCACATTAGATACTCTAGGTTTTGGCCACTATTGGACCAATATTGCAGAGCAAAGGAGAGGCAACCCGTGACAGAGTCCAAGATTTAACTCCAGCTTTTACTCACCTTACTGACTGCAGAAGGATCTCGCAATGAATAGGTGACATGCGGTAAGCTATGAGGTTGCTCTGTGCAGGAAGTGACGACTCCATGGGAGAGCTCAGAACAAGAGTACTTGACTTTAGCTCTGCATATTTGGGAAAGCCTCATAAAAGGATCCCATGACACGCCCATTGAGGCATATTGGGAATATGGTGTTAAGCCCATATTTTCTCGACCATCGGCACACTAGGGGTGATGGGATCAGCATCACGCCGGCCGCCTTAACCTTCCCAGAATTGTTCTGGTACCCAATTCACGAGGCTGGGTCAACCCCGGAGCCGATTGTGATCTAAAAAATCCCACCTCAAAAGGGGATCGAACCATGAACCACCGAAATAGGAAGCCAGTGCACTAACTACTGTGCTACCGCGGCCTCGTGGATGGCGTGAAATGCACAGTATGCCACCTCCTAGCTGGAAACCATCTTTAAAGATCCTTTAAATAAGTGCTTCTTATCCTATTTTAGCAGTCTTGTACCCCTTTACAGCATCTTAAGAACCTCACACCCCGATTATCTTCTAGCTCGCAAAATATGACAGAAATGGGGAAAATTGATAAAAGCGTGTCTAGGGAAGATTTTTTTTTTTGGGGGGGGGGGGGGGGGGGGGGGGGGGGGGGGGGGGGGTTTCGGTTTTTGCCTTCTTCTTTCGAGGCTCGTTTCTTTCAACCTATTTGGTTATATCAGAGCGCGTTTACCATCCAAAAAAAAGTCATCTCTGTTGACTGCTAACCCGATCAGCGTTGATAGATACTAAGTCCTGAAAAGGACTAACATTATCTATCTGCTAGCATAAAGCCCTAAAAAGGACTAGCCAGCTACGCCAACGTCCGAGCTTGTGTTAATTTGTAACTTGAGATGTTATTTATACAAAAAGTCGATATTTAACTGTCAATGCCAGTGTTCTATTGTTGTTGTTTAACTAGGGCTGCTGATCACCTCGCTCTTTTGCAGCCTATATCAAGTTGAAGACTCCTTGGTATTGTCTATACTGTAGATCTAGGCATTTCCTGTGGCTTTTCTGTCATTCGGAAACGTCTTGAGTTGAAGTCATGAGCTCCAGTTTCTCCAGCGTGGCATCCTCACATCTGGTCCCAAGCTAGAAGTAAGAAGCGCGTGGCATATTGTGCATTCTCTGCCATCCAAGGGGCTCTCTAACTATGCAGAGCTAAAATACGGTTCTCTGGTTCTGGGCTCTCCCAAGGAGTTGTCACGTCCTGCACAGAGTCACTTCTCAGCTACCCCTGCCTATCGTGGGTCCATAGTGAGATCATCCTGCATGCAGTCAACCATGTTGACGCCAAAGAATCACGTCTGGGGCTCAAGTGACTTCTCCAAGCTTAGTGTGCAATGCTGGGTTTTCAACAAGTTTCACCACTGTGGTGAAAATTACAGTGATGCAACGTTAAAATTCCTCCAATTATAAAGATAACGGGTAAGATAACATGTAGGGATAAAATTATACGTAAGATACGAGTAGGCATTCTCGCCTACGCCAGCGTTTCATAGCGCCATTGAAACTAACTAGTTGGAACATGCAGACTAAACGGTTTACCCTTTTAGACGGGAGGGAAACGGAGATAAAAGAAATAAATTGTGACGGTCGGAACACGTGTTTGAATCTAAATGCTAAAAAAGACGCAATTTGTAGTTTAAAGGAAAAATTACGCCACTAGTTGACACAATGTAAGGAATTGGTAGAAAAACGACCTTAGCTCTTGTTAGAGACAGTCGTATCTTGGACGTTTTACGGTAATTAGTTGTTTTGTTTGAATACAGCGGAAAATGCCGTGGACGAAGGTTCAAAGACAAATTTCAAAAACTAACCTTGAGAAAAGTAGGTTTTTCTTTAATAATAAAGTTATGACAATAAAACCTAGCTAGTTTGATAGCCCATCTTGAGCAGAGAAATAATATACTTTTAATTACACAGACGGACAGATAACACGGAAGATATTGACGAAAGACCGTATTGTTCCAATCAGACTAGCGAACAGTTTTTTGTGCATATTTTCACTAAAGTTACATTTTGGCGTCCTTGAGCCTAAAAATGCAAAAATCAAACTGCAGATGAACGAGGGGCAAAGTCGGAGGATAGTAGCTAAAAATAACTTAGTGGGGCAGGTTTGTGTAGTTTTTTCATGTAGTTAGTCCAAAAAAACAAGTGTAATTTTGGGAAAAATACTACATACTAGACTGAGACTGGACTGAAATTTGACTTTTAGTTTGAATATTTGAAAAAGTTAGAGGGGAAGTCCGCTTATTGGACAAAAGCATTTATAATATTGAATGAGAGACGCACGCTTGTGCCATTGTATAGAAGACTGTCCATTGACACAGTACGTTACTGCTAGAGGTGATTTCCAGGAATTATTAAATAAAAAATCAGTGGGACGCCCTAATCTAGCCAGCAGCTCAGCTGAGTTTTGCTAGTACTAAGTAACTGTGTTCTCAATTCTGAATTGTGGTAAGAGAAAAAGCATTTATCTTGTTTATTTTAATATTTTGAGTGATTGATACTGCCATATCATGAAAAATGATTACGACAAGTGAGTGCTTGCTCTAGGTCCCCAGCAGCAGTCCAGGGCCTAGAGACAAACTAATAATATATGAAAACCTATCTAAGACTATGGAAGGCGGATCTATAATTGAGATCAGTGGGAACATATCACCCACCTTATTGAATGGAAGAGGAAACTATTGAACATATTTCGGATGCAATGCAGTCTTGGGAAACTGGTACTATTTTATAACAACTGGGTGAGATGTGCTAAGTTGGTCAGAGAGATCTGACCCAATCTGTGTAATGTTGTTTTGCTGTGTTGTGTGTAAGAGTGGCGCAGTAAATAGAGTGTTGACACATGGCACAAATTTTGTTTCAGAGTTTCTGATCTGGCACTACGATTGTGCCAGATGCTTTTGTAGAAGTACAAGAGCGGGTGTCTGTGCAGCCTAACATTTTACTCCAGCTACTGAGAGGAGTGGGCCACAAGAATTCTGTACTACATCGTCACAGGCCAGTTAAGTGCAAACCTGGCCTGCTGGAGATTCATAAACTGTGTCCACCATCAATAAAGAAATAAAATCTTGTATATAAACATTAATATCAGTCCATATGTCAAGGACAAGGAACTTTATAACCATAGATTGGGCATGATGACGCCGCCCCAACTAAACATCCAGTGCTAGTTTTTCCCAAGACATTGTAGATATTATTAATATTAACCATTGTAATAATATACCTATGTACAAAAATTACATTTGATTATGCAATATATATATGCATTTCATTGATAAATACATATTATTTCATATCTTCTTCTTCTTCCATCCTTAGCCATCAACCGGCAAAGCAGTATGTGGCCAGTACGCCTAGTGGCGTCTTAGGGCAACAACAAATTGATCAATCTATCGCTGTTTCCACCACGCCTAGTGGCGTCTTTGTGGAACAAAAACAGACCAAACAATCTATCATTGTTTCCGTAATCAGATTGGTTGGCAAGCAGGTGATCAGCCCACTGTGCGAAGTTTTTACGGGATGGGGTAAACAGCCCCATGCCCATACCCTCCTTAGTCGCCTTTTACGACATGCGTGGTAGGGTGCAGTGTTACTATTCTTTGCTCCCCTTTCGGGCCCCGGTAACACACGGGTGATTATTTCATATGTTCTGACCAAAAGAAACAATTGGTTCAGGACTAATAAATTTTAAAAAATTTTCTAACTTAAACTATAACAGCCAGTGTTAGTTCAATTTATCATAGAAATTATTATCATTATTAGACTTAGAATTTACATGTGTGTGTGTCTGGGTATTTTATTACCTACACATTACATTTCAGTACCCTAGACTTTTAACGTAGCTAACATTCATTATAGTAGAATAGGTCTGTTTGAGGTCGTAAGTGGTAGCAGAAAGGCCTTCTGTAACTCACATAAACTTTTATCTCAGGAGCCTTCACAGCTGACCTCATCCAGTACACTAGGTAACATAACAACCATACAATAACATCAAAAACCACTACAACCACAGGGGGAATCCCTGGAAGTGTGCGAATGATTTCAAGACTCAATGACGGTATAATTAGCCTCACAGTCATATGATCACTTCCATATATGTATATTGTAACATAGTGCATAGCTGGTGGTCATATAAAAATGACTTCAGATATGTCTTCATGCATCTCAGTGTTCTATATTGCGCAAATACATTTGAGATATGTATTATATAATGTTTATGATGATTCGCCTTCTAATATATCTGCATGTCTCAAGCCAGCCCCCCCCCCCCCCCCGGCGGGTGGGTCACACACCCCCTGTGATTCATTCACCCCGGGTTAAGAAGCATTCCTTTTAAATGCTTACACATCTTAGTTATTCAAGTCGTATCCTGCAACTGATGTTCCTGGCATATCTTCTATATATCTCGTTATGTTTCTTTGTATGTTTTCACGGCGGAGAAAAATAGGGGTCAGGTGACAAAAATCAACTTTGTCGCAAGCTCCCTTTAAATCTTAACGCTCTCCTCTTTGGTTATCAACTTTGAATGTCTGCATATATATACCTTGTATATTTCGCATCATTCTTTGGTGTAGATCTACTGTCCTGGTGATGCAGGGGTATGCGGTAATGAGAGAGTTGACAGGCTGTAGCGTGAGGTTTTTATTGGCTCTAGGATCAGTATAGTACTGACAATACAGAAGTAGAATTTCTGCAGAATATGGTGAAGTCCCAGTGTCTGAGAGAACTACTGGTATCACAAAGTAGTTACGGCTGTGAATGATCTGATCTCGAAAAATTAGTAGAGAGGAGACAGTAATAAAATGCCACACCCGCTGTGTAACTAACTGTGATATTAAAAAAAAACAAGGAAACAGATTTTACTTAACAATTATAAAATTGACAAGTCGTTCAAATACAATTTCCTTATTATTTTTTTAGTATATACACTATCTACTCTTGTGCTGAAGGGTGGATGTTGGAAGATGGAATGCAATGGATTTGTAAGTTTACATATGATTTACAAATATTTATATTTATATAGATATATATATTACAACAAATTTTCCAATTATAGGAAACAAATTTATATCAGCTGTGCTGTTAATTAAGTATATATAAAATTTATCAGCTATGCTGTTATTCTTGTCTCTTGCTACGCTAACTCAGTTTTTCGTCCTTGACCGTTTAATGCTCACAATTGCCGACGGAAATGGTACTAATGTGTACTCATCTCTTGAAACAGTTCTGTCCTTAATTTCTTGCACACAACATCCGCTGATGATCGTTTCATTAGCCCACCCAAGACTGAGGGGGACTAAAGATGTAGCTCCTGTGCAATCACTGTGCTCCTGCAAAGTTCCAGGCAGCTGGATTGACTGGACATACGACCTCAGGTTGAATGACACGAATAAAACCTGTAACAAGTAAAAATAGGGGCTAATTTCTGTTCTCAAGCCCACCTATTTCTGTTGTATATGAGATGATCGTGTCTCAGGTGTCTGCATGTAGGATGAATGACAACATGGCTCAGTATGAGTTAGCAATAGCGAGACAAGACAGGTATCTACTTGCAAAACATTCTTTCTGATAAATTAATACATGAATACATCCAATAATATAAATTCAATACATGAATGCATCCAATAATATTAATTCAATACATGAATACATCCTTTCCTTCCCCCTATAATATACCAGGCCCTCTCTGACAAGTGCTATACTGCCTGGTAACATATATCCTTACAATATTGTTGTGTTCTGATGATAGGAGTTATATGAGACGAGGACTGTTTTGTTATATTTCAGGTTGGAGTTATATGAGACAATAGATTGGAGTTATATGAGTCCTAATAAGGACGGTTTTGGTTATATTTCAGTTGGTTTAATATGAGACAATAGATTGGAGTTATATGAGTCCTAACAAGGACTGTTTTGGTTATATTTCAGTTGGTTTTCGTCTTCATCAATCATATCAGTAAATACAATCATTAAACTTTATTCCCCAAGATACAATCAGTAACCTGATACATTCATAGTGAAACAATATATATTAATTAAATACAGGTATATGTAGTATAAATGACACACAACAAATACAAACATTATATATCTGCTGTAGGCCTATTTTCCTATAAGTTTATAGTAAGTATACTTACCCTCTAAGATTTATACAAGCTAGATTTTGACTCGACTAGTGAAGCAGTTCTGCCCGGTCAATGCAGGTAAGCATAAATCTTCTTCTTCTTCCTCGTTCGCCCTGAAAAGGACGTTGGTTGCGTTGTGTCTGTTTACGCCGGAGCTGTGATATCTTTGATATCGGTCGACACATCCGACTTTAGCACCGCATTTTTTGGGACCGGGTTTGCCTTCCCTCTGCGATCCCTATTCTCTCAGCCAGATTTCAGTGATGCAGACTGTTTCCAGGACCACCACGTGGAGGTGGAGTAGGGTCTTGGTCAGCTCTGGTTCGCTGACCCTGATGCAAGCAGTCAAGCTATGGGTCGCTGACTGCATTCTCTATTGCTGCATCTTTGGGTCCCAATCATAAATCAATCTTGACAGCCCTCTCTTCTCCAGTATGTCATCTAGCTGGCTTCGTGTTGGTGTGTGTGAGTTTGAATACAACTCGCCCGTATATATAGGTAGATGCCGGTAACTTTTACTGCTTAAGGAATGCTTTTGATTGGGCCTCGGCGTGGCAAGCTGATTGGTTATATGCGGTTTAGTACAATCCGTGATCGAGGCCGACTCCCGAAAAACAGGGCTTATGCCTAATTTTATTCTGTCTGCCGCCATATAAGGAGACAAGATGGCCGTGACCGCGTTCCGAAATTTTAGGCTTAAGTTTTTCCTGGCGTATACTTCGTGTAATTTATTCTGGTTCAGCGACTGTTACTCTTCGAATTAACTACTAGACTTACTACTTATGGGTTTGCCCGGAGTGCAGTGATATCGATTCTGTTCCCCTTCTACCGTGAGGTTTATTTAATTAACCAATACTCTAATGTTCCCTGTGGATGATAGGCATTCAACTAATTCACGCCATCTCTCATGTCCTCTTTATCCATTTAGGTTTGTCTACAATTCCTCTCATCGCATGACATTAGGTTTCCTTCTGTTTCTTTTAACTTGGAGATTCCAGATCAAGTGATGTCTCGTATGCTGTCAGCTGGCTTCATAAGCGTGTGTCTTATCCAACACAAACGTGTTTTAATCACATTTTATTCCACTGACATTTCTCTGGTTCTTTACACCAGTTCCACATTGGTGATCTTATCGTACCAGTTTAAGCAATATTCTGCAGAAGCATCCATTTATCAATATCAGCACCTTCTTGGATGTTGTTGTGTTGGTCTTCACGTTTAAGAACCATTCAATATAGTTGCCTTTATATGAGAGTTGAAAATTAGTATTTTTGTATTGGATTTGATTTCTCTTCATTTCCATTTACTTCCACACTCCGCGAAAGTCTCTCTTGCATTCTGTTGATACCATTGTTCCTCTACAATGATTCATGGTTCTGCCATAGATACATAATTATGAGTCCACATCTCTCTACGTTTCTCCTGGTCAATTCTCTCTATCAATCGTTGTATTTATTCTTGTAATCCTTTTTCTTATTGGATTTGTAGACCAAATTATTGTGACCTCAGAGCCAGTGTCTAGACAAAATCTAGATCGCCATGTTGTTTTGTTAAAATCCGCTCAATTATATTTCTGATGGCTGCTATTGTTCTTCATTCAATAGCCCAAAAAATATGCATGAAGGCATATCTGGTGTTATCCTTATTTCACCACCAGACGTAACTCTGGCTGGGTTCATGCAGGAGAATCTCACTATGGACCCATGATAGGCAGGGAGAGCTGAAAAGTGGTTCTGTGTAGGACGTGATAGTTCCTTAGGAAAGCCCATAACTAGAGCACAGTATTTTAGCTCTGCATAATGGGACAGCCCCCTTGGATAGCGGGGAATGTACAGTATACCACGCGCTTCTTCCTCCTAGCGTGGGACCAGATGCGATGATCCTTTAAATCCTAGACAAGCTGGAGAAACTGTCGCTCTTGACCTCAACTCAACACGTTTCGGAATGGCATAAAAGCTACAGGAAAAACCTAGATCTGCAGTGAAGATTGCTGTAGATAAAACCAAGGAGTCATCAACTTGGTATTGGCTGCAAAAGAGCGAGAAGTTCAGCAGCTCTAGTTAAACAACAACAACAACAACAACAACAACATAGCCCAAACAACAGCCACTAAAAAGGTATACGGTGACAAGTCGCATCCTTGCCGCAGTCTATTTTTTTTTTTTTTAATCTTACGGTGTTCGGTTACGTTTCCTTCGTGAACTATTCCGAATTTCATGCCTTCAAATGTTTTATTTATTAATTTAAAAAAAAAAAAAAACTTATTAGGGACTTCGCAGTGCCTCAAGATTTTCCAGGGACTCTCTTTATAAATTATCGTAAGCCCTTTCATACATGAAAAGTAATGCCGTGAATTTAAGTCCATGAATTGTTCTACTATTATTTCTGGTCTTTACAGTTTTTCTTATCGAACGTCTCTATGCTCTTCCCGCAGTTGTCTGTGCATCTACAGCGTCGTTTATTTTCTCAGTTCCTTACATTTCATATCCAGCCAATCCTCTTTGACCTTTTACTTGTATGTCTCATATCCATATTTAGTTTTCTGTATTTTTATTTTCATAGTTAATCTTTCATGCCTCAGTTTTAATATTTCCCCAGTGGTCATTTATTTCATCAATTCTCTGCTGTTAAATTTTGTCTCCAGTTAAACTAGTTTCATGCAGCCTCTAACTCGATTCATGCAATAAATACATTCTCACACATCTGGCAAAGTGCCAGGATCTTGCTAATGAACGCCACGAAGCCTTCACTGCAAATGTTTAGTTACAACCATCAAACGGAAGTTCCAGACTTAGAAATCAGTTGCAGGTAGTTGCGAACCATTAACCTCCTCGCTGGCACTGACAGCCATTACGCTAGGAGAGATAAAGTTGACGAAAGATGAAGAAGAGAGCGGTACGAGATAACAGAGAACCCCCAGATCAATAACTAGAAACAGACATAAAATACGATGACATGTGTCACGTAATATTTGCAATCTCACTAGTTCCTTATCAGTGTGGACCAACCTTGTGAGGCTTTCTTGATAGCATCGCGGAAAGCACGATTGACCTCTGATAGACAAAATACGAGATGTCTGAAATCCTTCTATGCTGCTGGCACCCTACTGGTTGGTGATTCTCTATACCTCTATAAGAACAAGTAATAATAACAATGATAAAAATAGTAAAAATAATACCATCAACTATATTTTTTTTTTAAAAAGCAAAGATAATTCAATTTTTAAAACTTTCTTATACGTAATTAACACAAAAAAGACACACCATGAACTAAACGAAACAATGCAAATAAAAAGAAAAACTACTACTAACGGATACTAAGGAAATCAAAAGCAAAAAAAAAAAAAAAAAAAGTTAAAAAATAAATAAACTCGAGATACATGAAAACTACCAACAGCAAAATGTAGATAGTAGAAAACATGTTAAATTCACGTTTGTAATAGAAATGTTCACAACTTACCCAAATTTTTGGGAATACACAATCTCCTTGCGCAGATTTTCAGATGGACGCGAGCAATGTTGGTGCATATGCTATCGAATCAATTTCGTCTGAGAAATTCCTCTGATGATGGTGATGCACTTCAGAGAAACACTGAATAAGGAACCACCAGAGACTCAGCTGAATGTTCCCGAGGCTGAAAGTGACTTAGATGTAAATACAGACATTCCACGAAAAGAAGAAATCATCACAGCTATCAAAGGGCTAAAAAAATGGAAAAGCGCCTGGTCAAGACAATCTAAATGCTGAGCTATTCAAGACAGACCCTGAACTAGCAGCAGAACTATTAGAACCACTATTTGCACAAGTCTGGGAAACTGAGACAACACCAACAGAGTTGAGTAAAGGAATAATTGTCAAATTGCCCAAGAAGGGTGACCTTGCAGACTGCAACAACTGGAGAGGAATTGCCCTCCTCTCAGTTCCCAGCAAAATGCTAGGCAGGATAATCATCCAGAGAATTTCAAAAGCAGTTGACCATAAACTGCGGAAAGAACAAGCGGGCTTCAGAAAGAACAGAAGATGTGCAGATCATATATTACCCTCAGGAACATTATAGAGCAGTGCTCAGAAAGGCAGAGACAGCTGTACATTAACTTTGTTGATTTTGAAAAGGCTTTTGACAGCATACACAGGGAAAGCCTATGGAAAATTCTGAGGGCTTATGGAATTCCCAGCCGCATTATTTCCATCATAAAAAGCCTCTATTCTAACTTTACGTGCAGTGTTGGATCGAGTAATGTAACTTTCGAAGTGAAAACAGGAGTACGACAGAGATGCCCCTTATCAACAACATTATTTTTGACAGTCATAGATTGGGTGATGTGCCAGACAACGGAGGGCAATCCAAGAGGAATTAGATAGACAACGTTTTCTACACGTTGGTGCGTTGTGTCTGTTTACGCCGGAGCTGTGATATCTGCACCTTTCGGTCGACACATCCGACTTCAGCACGGCAGTTTTTGGGACCGGGTTTCGCCTTCCCTCTGCGAGCCCTACTCTCTCTGCCAGACTGCAGTGATGCAGACTGTTTCCAGGACCACCACGTGGAGGTGGAGTAGGGTCTTAGTCAGCTCTGGTTCACTGACTCTGATGCAAGCAGTCAAGCTATGGGTCGCTGACTGCATTCTCTATTGCTGCATCTTTGGGTCCCGACCAAAAACAACTTGGCGGAGAACTGTGGAAGCTGAAAAGCAAAGAATGAACCACAGTTGGGGCACTGTACAAAGGATGACCACCGACCGAGCAAAGTGGAATCAATTTGTTGCTGCCCTACAAGACGCCACCAGGCGTGATGGCCGCTGACTGCTTTGGCGGTTGGTGGTTATGGATCAAAGAAGAAGAAGATGGTGTTCCATGAATCACTTGGCCGGGGAAACTAGTAATTCTTCTTCGACGGGTGTTCTTCGAAAAACTTGGTCTGGGATATTATCTCTTTTATGACTGATGATCCAATTCCTAGGTTTCCAGTGTTGTATTTATAAAGTCCTGGTCCTGAAGTTTTACAGTATATGTATTTAAATATGCGGGTTTACTCTTAGGGTTTCAGAGTTGCCCAAATACTGTCGAGCTGTAACTTTTGATATAGGAATTCTAGGTCCGAACCTTCTCTTTCTGGCTGCTTGGGAGTTGCTCGGTTGAAGTTGCGAAGCTGTCTGTTCTGTGTTTCTGAGTTCACTAGATTATATCTCTCATTCTCAGTTCAATTCACAGTTGGTGTTTCCGCCGAATTTTCCAATAGAATTCATTGTTTACTCCGGCATCTCAAATCAAGCAAATCAAATCTCTCTAGCACTGTTTGGGTGGGGAAATTTTAAATATTCCCTCGCGTGTTTAAAATATTAATTTTAATATCCACTCATGACGTCTTTATAATAAGACGTAATATTGTTCCGGCTGCACCTATGTGCCTCCCACAATATTGTGACCCTGTTTTTCTGGCGTAATGTATTCCGCCAAGATGTCTATCCCGACCGGTTATCCAATTATCGCCTTTATCTGCGTGCCTCCGCCAGACAGATGTCTGGTCAGACAATGTTGCCTTCTTTCATCGTACGCACAGCATAAGCTTGTGTCAACATGATCCGCAGCTTTACACTGGGGTCAAATGTTGGACCGACACGTTTAAAAAGGTGGTCAGACTGATTCAAAGCGATAAGCGGGTTACCGGTCTGGTGACTGGATATTGTTACGATAATACCACAGTTCACCTGGCGGAACGTAAATACGTCTGAGGAGTGTTAAAGAAGATAAAGACAGTCCTATAGCAAATACTTCCGTAGGGGAGTGGCGTGTTAGAGACTTTCCCCTACTAGATTCAGCAGAGAGAGAAAAAAATGGTGAATAAAATATGCAACACAATAATGAATGAAAGGGCAAAAATTATGCCAAATAAAAGCGATAATTGGAGGGAGAGAAAAAGGAAGAAAAAGTGATACTGACGGAGTGGACGTGAGATCGCACAACCGTATCGTCTCAACAGGCTGAACATTCTGTCATCATGGTGGATGAGCGGAGGCAAATGAAGCTGAGCTTATGCTGTTCAGCTCTCCTCCCACCCATTAAAAAATAAATAAAATAAAACACACACACAATTAATCCAGCAAGTGTGCTACAAAATATCAGTAAGTTGTAGAATGGTTACTGGATTCATAACACTTTGCATCTCTTGTATCACTTACTTCTTCCTCGTTCGTCCTGAAAAGGACGTTGGTTGCGTTGTGCCCGTTTACAGCGAAGCTGCGATATTTGCGCCTTTCGGCCGACACATCCGACTTCCACACGGCATTTTTTGGGACCGGGTTAGCCTTCCCTCTTCGATCCCTACTCTCTCAGCCAGACTGCAGTGAAGCAGCCTGTTTCCAGGATCACCACTTTGAGGTGGAGTATAGTCTTGGTCAGCTCTGTGTAACGTATCACTTACATTCCTTATATTCATGTCTCGGTCTACTTGCAATTTCGCGCTAGTAATGAAATTAATAATTAATGATAATAATTTGTAATCTTTCAAACTTGCTTCTAGTTCATCTTGCTTTAAAAAAAAAATTGTTAAGAAAACAATTTTTAATAAACACTTGATTCTTCATTTGAAAATTTTTGAATGAGATAACGCTTATTAATAAAACTTAATAGTGAAGTGAAATATAAGTCCTATAACTTTCTTTTTAATTGTAAAAAATTCATTCCTTCCCAAAAAGATTTAAAAAAAAAAAAATAAGAGCTGTGTTACGGAATCAAAGGACTAGATTTGTCAACGTCACATACAGTGCCTTCATCACGTTAAAATAACAAGTAACACGAGACAACGAGAGAAGACAAAAGAAAGAACAAACACAAATATTCTCTGTCCACTCATCCAGACATAACTAATTCTGACATAATGTTTCTTGGTGTTAAGTTATATTATTGTTGTGTATTATTACTGCAGCGCTCGTTTTATTTTATGGAACATATTTCTGGGGAAAAAAAATTAGTTTCCGTTCTATGGTAGATTAGTATTGACATTTGAGCGCATATTTCATATCATTATAGGTGTTCATTCATCCGTTGATTCTTGCTGCAGAGAAAGTAAGGAATTAAAACATGGGGTCTTAGCCTTTTTTATTTCTTGGACCCCTTTGATTGTGTGTTGAAGACTGCGGACTCTTTCGTAGAACAAAATGTACATAAACGCATAATTAACAGTTGTACGTTTTAAATTGTAGATTATGTACACTATTGTACACGGACGTCCTACAATTTATTTCCGGAACCTCCCTACTCAACGGAGTCCATGGGCCACAGTTTAAGAAACCCTGCATTAAAATGACTTCGTTTTGCGCATTGTTGTTGTATATGAACTCACGACTCCACAGAGCAACACTACATCCGGGCACCTAGCAGAAGTTAGTTTATGACTTCTGACGGCACAGGCGAACCACATTTCTGCTGGCTGGAAACCTAGCGACTGGGAGTGAAGCTGTCATGATCATAGAGGCGGTCAACCAGTTCCATCTCCCACAAATCATGGCCAGCTAGGCACATATGCCAATGCCTAACTAGTGAAGGCATCAAATACAATGCAGAGTAGTCGTTTATGAGTAATTTCAAAATATTATTTTTCTTTTGAGAGTTTTTGCCTTCTGATGGCGAGCAGTGGTGGTGTCAGGTTGTACGCGGTCCTAGGCAAGCGGAAACTTGCAAGACCCTTTTTAAATGAATTCCTGTTGTATCAACGAGCATATATTTAACCGCGAGGCCCCTAAACGAAGTTCAAGCAAAAGCCTAGATGGCCCAAGCCTAAAACTGCCACTGATGGCCACGCACGTTTCTTTCAACCTAGACTGAAGTCTGTTGGTTTTACCAGAGCACAGCTGCCATTCAAGAATAAAACAACTCTTATCAACTCTAGTAAGATCAGTGTTGATAAATACTAAGCCCCGAAAAATTACTGCTAGTGTCTATCAGTTAGCATGGCTAAGCCCTGAAAAGGACTGCTAGCACTTGCAGAGTCGATAAATACTGAGCCCCGAAATGAAGGAATAAAATAAATCTGCTAGCACGGTGAAGCCATAAAAAGGACTGCTAACTATGCTAAAGCTGCGTGAAGATATTCGAAATAATTTTGTTTCCTGGCTTTTGCCTTCATATGGCAAGGCACGTACCTTTCAACCTAGACTTAACACAGTTGGTTATATCAAAACCCAACTGGCATTCAAAAATAGGCGAAGTCTGTCAAATGAAGTAGTGTTTATACAAACTAAGCCCTTAAAAGGACTATTAGTTTCTAACTACTCGTACAAGGATAATGAAGATTTTAAAATGGCTAGCTCTGAAATGGCTTACTGGCTCTCTCAGAGTAGATAAATACTAAGGCCTCACATGAACTAATAATCAGTGGTGTACTAAGGGGAATGCGAGGGGGGCAGTCCGCCCCGGGTGACAGCCAGGAAAGGAGGTGTCATCGGACACTTTTGTGATAGTACTTGTGGACGGTATTGCCTCCCCTGCTTTGCAGTAGTGGTCCAACAGTGGCCAAAACTCAAAAGTATCTAAAATGGGCATCAAAGGTGTCTACCTTTGCACAGGATTACTCTTGGCAGATATGCAGATAGAAGGTTAATGACGCTTCTACCACAAAGGAGTTTTCAGATAAGCGAAAACAATGCTACATTTGGCTGAGCACGTTAATTCTAGAATCTGCCGACAACTTTTGTGAAGGATTAAGTAATGGTTTATGTTAGCTCGTTTAAGCCCCCACCTCTGATTAATAATAATAATAATAAATTCTTTAAGCACCAAACACGGCGTATAAGGCAGAAACCAGTGCTTTCCAGGTTGTTCGTTGTGACGCCACTCCTCTTAGCTCTTGCACATT
Organism: Oreohelix idahoensis; assembly: GCA_024509875.1. Classification (NCBI taxonomy): domain Eukaryota; kingdom Metazoa; phylum Mollusca; class Gastropoda; order Stylommatophora; family Oreohelicidae; genus Oreohelix; species Oreohelix idahoensis. The sequence continues at coordinate 14,304 of JAMPIV010011544.1, read as the reverse complement.
ATTTAGGCCCAACGTTCTTCCTTCTCTTATTATTGTTCTTCTGAGTGTTTCTTTTGGTCTTCCTTTTTTCCTCTTACCCCCAGGAACCCAAGTGAGTGCCTGTAGCGGTATTCTGTTGTTCTGCATTCGTAGGACATGACCGATATATGACCATATTAACTCAGGGGAATTCTTATTATTCTGGCATATCTTACTTTAGAGTGTGTTTAGCACATTGACTGAGACAAACATGCAGTACATTTAGAAATGATTAAATCGAAGTTAAATTTGTATAATTACAAATAACAAAATTTTATAATCACTTTAGGTTTAACAGTTTAAAAAATTGAATAGTTATGGATCAAGAAAAAGTTATCATCATGGTTGTGATGGGGTGTAAATTGTAAATAAGAGAAGTTCAAGTGGCAGCATATAGATTGAACTTAGCTGCCAATGACGGTTCTGCTCCTTCTGATGGGTTGGTTCTTGCTGCACTGCTCACTCTCGTCGCTGGTCAAGCTCAAAGGGGCCGCAAGTTCCCAGAACGTCAAGAAGTAACGGCCAAGCTGGTCCTACGTCTGTCTATAAGACCCTCTTATGATGGCGTCTCGCATAACGTCAGTCCACTTCTACCTTCATTTGCTTCCAGAGATAGTACTTTCTGCTGGTACCACCAATAACTATGATGAAAGAATAGAAGCGAAACGCTCTCCTAAGTATTGCGTTTTCCGACATATAGTTATGTGTCCTCCTAAGTCTATTTCACCATCCCATTTAACTCAGAATTACTCTCGATGAGTATCAAACTTAAGCTCTCGAGAGAAACCTTTCTTTACATTTAAATTGAACAGTTATATATATATTGATTTTACATTAAAATGAAAAGGTTAATAATACAGATAGAATATGTTTACATTTACATTTTCACTGTTTGAAAAGTGTTCACAATATAAATTGAATATGTTTTCATTTATATTTACACTGACTGAAAAGTTTGAAACTTCCATTAATTTTTAAGTGAATATGTTTTCGTTTACATTTCCACTGATTGAAAATGTAGATATTATACTTAGAATGTACATCATTTCTTTCATCTTTCCCTCCCTGCTCCATATGGAACCTGGGACTACTTTATGCTTTTAGTTCTCTTTACGAAACTAGCAATAAAGCAATCACCAGCCCTTGGCAGTAGTGGTTCATGAAATCATCATTCTATATGCTGAGGTTGCCAGCCTCAAAGGATCTACTGGCGATTTTCACATAAAAATACTCACATGGTTATATATATATATATGGTAGGGTGGGCGAGATGATGATGATGATTATATTGTGATGTGTGATCACTCTCTTGCTACACTCGCACCGACCCGAACAACAATAAAACTCTTGATTCTAGAGGCAGGGGCTATATTTATTTTTACAGCCCATTCAGTGGCGTAGCAAACATTAAACAAATAAACTAGCGAACATAACACCAAACCAAACAAACACCCAACAGTGCCCGATGCTAATATGTCATGTCTTTGTGTTCTTCTGTGTGGGTACACAGCGCACCTCGTTTCGTTCCCTCTTGTCTGGACTGATACTTCTGAAAGGTCGCTGCTGGCCTTCGTAAGCTTTATATAGACTGTTAAGCCTAAACACTCAACTTAGTCCGCGCGCGCCGTAATCGCGCTACTTAAATAACACTCGCGATATATTGCTTTAGGAATAGCGAAAACACAAATAAAACCTACAGCTATTTAATATAACACAATTCTACACCACAACTTAAATTTAAAGGCATTATTGTGGCCTTTTCATCAATCTTCCTTATCTCGTCAGAATTTTTACATACTAGGCGCACTTCTAAAATATGGGCGATAAATCTGCCTAGAAACAGGTAGGGGGCGGGCGTCTCCTTTTTGGCCCCATCACACATCTCCCTCCTGATTTTGTTGTCGTCCCGACAACATCACTACCTCATCACTACCTCTGGCGCTTCAGTCGAAATCTCTTAGATCGTTGGTGCTGCGCCTGATTATTTCTCAGCGTCGATGTTTTGGGCTCAGATTCTGTATTCGGCACAACCCGGCTGGAGACACTCTTGGTCGTCATGTCTCCAGTTATACGTTGCCGGGCTGTCAGCCGCTGTGGTCTTGAAGACTCGCTCACCGGTGCCGCGTCGCTGTCTGCCCGTGACATCTGCCTGTCAGTGCTTGCAGCTGTCGAGTTTGAAGAGAGATCGCTTTTGACGTGCTTTCCACTCATCTTGTGTGGACGGTGGCTTACATTCCCCACAGTCTGCTTTTCATGAGTCTCCTCGTCTGGACACCGATGTGCACTCCCACCTATCTGCTTAGGATGGGTTTCCTCCCCTAGACGATGGCCAATTCTCTCGACGCCCTTAGTGTGACTGTTGTCGTGGTCATCTCTTGGCTTGCGCCCTAAAGGCAACCTCGTTGTGGCAGTACGTCTCGGGAAAGAGCTCCTTGAGGGACAGGCGGCTATCAAGTGTTCAGTGGACTTGCATCGAAAACATCTCTTCGGAAGCGGGCCCTGAGGGCACTTGGCTGCCATGTGGTCTGACAGGTCTCCACAATTGTAGCATCTTATCTGTCTGGGCTTCCTCTGTGTCATGGGTCGCTTCCTGCTGCCCTTACACTCTTGACCGCCAATGCCGCATACATAAATTGCTTCCATGCCCTGCACCGATGGTTTGCTGTCAAACTCTACTCGTTCATCCTTCGCCAGACTCCGGAATCCCTTTCTGTAGATCTTGGTCTGATGTACAAATACATCAATACCTCCATCATCTGGCGTGATGAACCCCCATCCCCTGTGGACACTATACCACTTGCACATCCCTCTTCGCCTTGTCGGTGCCACTGCGTTTATTGGTGCTGTCAGCTCACAGCTTTCCTTGACGACAGGCTGACTCTCACATACAAGAAGGTCTAGTTGAGGTCCCTGCGGACACACCTCCTCGTCTTGCGTTGGCTGTTCCCGCGGACACACCTCCTCGTCTTGCGTTGGCTGTTCCCGCGGACACACCCCCTCGTCTTGCGTTGGCTGTTCCCGCGGCTGGCATGGTGCTCTCTTTCTCCGCACCTCCTCTTGTGCTGGCGAACTGGCCTCTGACATCTGTGCTATCTGGGACTTTAGGAAGGATAATTCTGCTCTGAGTGCCTCCTCCTCCTTCTTAACTTCTGCACTTGCTATCTGGACCCGTGTCTCAGGCTTTTTACTTCCACCATAAGCAGCATATTTCCAAGGGAAATTCCTGTTCACCTCACTGACTTGTGGTTGCTCACTGTAGGCTTTTTTTACAATTTCCAGCAACTTCTCAGGGCTGGCCTTGGCTCCACCTTGTATCCGTAACTCTCTAGATACCATTGGTGTAACGTTGTTCCATATCATGTCTAACTTGTCTTCTGCGCAAAAAGGCGCCACCTTCCACGCGGCTTCCACATCCTCCACAAACTCTTGCCAAGTGGGTCTCCCCTCTCCACTAAACAACCTTATCTCTGGCTCCTTCACGTACAATATCTTCACAGGCGCATTAGCCATCTTGCTGCAGGAATGCACTGCTGGGTGTTTACTATATTTGTTCGTTCGCTGTTTGCTCGGTGTCACTGTCTGCCTTATCCTGCCGACGACGCCAATTGTGGTAGGGTGGGCGAGATGATGATGATGATTATATTGTGATGTGTGATCACTCTCTTGCTACACTCGCACCGACCCGAACAACAATAAAACTCTTGATTCTAGAGGCAGGGGCTATATTTATTTTTACAGCCCATTCAGTGGCGTAGCAAACATTAAACAAATAAACTAGCGAACATAACACCAAACCAAACAAACACCCAACAGTGCCCGATGCTAATATGTCATGTCTTTGTGTTCTTCTGTGTGGGTACACAGCGCACCTCGTTTCGTTCCCTCTTGTCTGGACTGATACTTCTGAAAGGTCGCTGCTGGCCTTCGTAAGCTTTATATAGACTGTTAAGCCTAAACACTCAACTTAGTCCGCGCGCGCCGTAATCGCGCTACTTAAATAACACTCGCGATATATTGCTTTAGGAATAGCGAAAACACAAATAAAACCTACAGCTATTTAATATAACACAATTCTACACCACAACTTAAATTTAAAGGCATTATTGTGGCCTTTTCATCAATCTTCCTTATCTCGTCAGAATTTTTACATACTAGGCGCACTTCTAAAATATGGGCGATAAATCTGCCTAGAAACAGGTAGGGGGCGGGCGTCTCCTTTTTGGCCCCATCACATATATATATATATATATATATATATATATATATACATATATATACATACATACATATATATATATATATATATATATATATATATATATATATATATATATATATATATATATATATACAGTAGAACTCCATTTATCCGAACCCCAATTATCCAAACATCCAATTATCCGAACACTTTTTCCAGAAAAAAAAAAAAAAAATCAGTCTCCACCAGTCACGTTAGACTACAGTTCTGAATCTTTTGATGCGGCAAGCTTCAAATGTGTGCGAACAATTTGTAGACAATGAGATGGGCTAATGGACGGTCGCTTACGTACATGAAGTCAGTTAGATCATAAAGTCCGTTAATATCTGGTTTACCAATCCAGTGTACGTGTGAGTTCTAGGCAGAACACTGGCTAAACAGACAGTTCAACTTAAAATAATTGTGTCTGCTACTACAGCAGAATAATTTTGGTGTACACGTATTTCTCTGTGCGACCTGGCATCTTCCAGTAGGCCTAAAGCATATAAAAGGAACCGCAATGTTTTGTCAATTGAAACGAAAACAGAAATTATCAAGAGACTAGGAAAAGGTGAAACTGTGTCTTCATTTGCGAGGATTTTCAATGTTGAGAAAGCTACCGTCTCTGACATCAAAAGTAACAAGGATAAAATTATGAGTTTTGCATCGAAATTGGATAGTGAAAATGGGTCGAAGAAACATAAAACCATGAGAAATGCGAAAGATTTGAAATTGGAAGAGGCTTTGTATATATGGTTTGTGCAAAGAAGAAGCAAAGGGGAACCTATCTCTGGCTCTCTATTGTGTGAAAAGGCATTTCAGTTCAACAGTCAACTTGACGGTCCTCCTGACTTTAAGGCTAGCCAGGGATGGTTAAGAAACTTTAAATCTCGTCATGGCATACGAGAATTGGAGATTCAAGGGGAATCTTCATCTAGCGATGCAACTGCCGCTGAAAATTTTAAAGAAACATTCTTGGCTTTTTTGGAAGAAGAAGGTTATTTACTCGATGATGTGTATAATGCCGATGAGACTGGCTTATACTGGAAATCATTGCCTCAAAAAATCACTTGCATCTCAGCGCGAAGCAGCTGCCCCTGGGTTTAAAAAGTGCAAAGAGAGAGTAACAATTTTGGTAGCCGCGAATGCCAGTGGAAGTCATCGTTTACCGGTGCTAATGATCGGCAAAGCCAAAAAAACACGTTGTTTAAAGAATGTGACATGTCTCCCATTGTGCTACAAAGCACAGAAGAGTGCTTGGATGAATAGTGAAATATTTCTTGATTGGTATACAAATCAGTTCATCCCAAATGTGAAGAGGTTGAAAGAACAAGAAAAGAAAACTGGAAAAGTAATTCTTCTACTGGACAATGCACCATCTCATCCAGAGACGGATACATTGAATGCAGTTGATGCAAATTTTAAAGTAATTTTTTCTGCTTCCCAATGTAACAGCACTGATTCAACCAATGGATCAGGGTGTTATAGCAAAGCTTAAAAAGATGTACAAGAAGGAAGTCCTGCGTCGTTTATTGTTGGCTGAAAATGAAGAAAGTGTGGTGGCGTTTTCAAAAAAAGCTTAATCTCAAAGACTGCTGCTATATGTAAGCTGATGCTTGGACCACCCTGTCACAAGATAATCTCAACAAGGCTTGGAATAGATTGCTTGGGAAAAAAGGAGGAAATGAAACTACTGCAGTGGACACAAATGATGATTGTATAAATGAAGTTGTGGAACTGTTTCAAGCAATGCCCGGATTTTCGGACTGTGACAAAGATGATGCACACATGTGGCTAGAAGATGATAATGATTCTGGTTTTCAGTTTTTGAATGACGAAGAAATTTGTCTTTTGTGCAAGAAGAAAACCAAATACATGTAGTGACCGATGATGAAGACTCCTCAGAAGTACATGATGTACTTGTAGATTATGAAGAAAACCCAAAACGTCGACCAAGTCCTGAAGAGGCCTTTATAGCACTAGAAACAGCGATGGCTTGGTACGAGCAAGAAGATGACAGCTGTCCTACACAGCTTCTGCTGTTGAAGAGAATGCGGGACTTAGCAGCCAAAAGCAGACTATCCAGTTTGGCGCAAAAGAGGATTCCTCATTATTTTAAATAGTGGGCTACATCTTTGCAAGTACATGTATACGTAAGTTGCGCCTGGTTTTGAATTGTTTGTAATGTTATTTTGAAAACATTTCTCTTTCTTAACAAAAATAATTAATACAAGTAGTACATGCACTGCAGTGTAATGAAAGATTTTGGTGATACAGTGATCTAATACAGTGTGGGTATTATTATTACAGTACAAGTAAATATGTTTTATAGTGTATTTTCCTTGTGATTGTTAATTATTTTTAGAAATATGTGTACATGTACTCGATACATCATGTAATCCAATTATCCGAACATTTGATTATCCGAACGATGCTCGGTCCCATGGGGTTCGGATAAATGGAGTTCTACTGTATATATATATATATATATATATATATATATATATATATATATATATATATATATATATATATATATATATATATATATATATATATATATATATATATGTTAGTTCACAAGTTAGTAATGACATTCTTCTTTTTTCTTCTTCTTCCATCCTTAGCCGCTGACCGACAAAGCAGTCCGTGGCCAATACGCCTAATGGCGCCTTAGGGCAACAAGAAATTAACTGTTGTTCCGTTACGCCTAGTGGCGTTTATTGGTACAACAAAAAATTAATTGTTGTTTCCGTAATCAGAGTGACTGGCAAGCGGGTGATCAGCCCGCTGAATAGTAATGACATATAGAATGTAAAATCACAACTTACGCCAATCTTGGCTCACAGACGTTTTTGCTCAGATGAATAAATTAAGGCACTAAGTTAAACCTCTTACACATGTACTTGGGGGTCGTTAATTTAGCACTAAAACTCCCTCTCTGATTTTGTGTGTTCAGTTTCCATGGAGTCCGGTTCCTTATAAAAATGGATTTCCTGTGCTGTATTAAGTCTTACAAGGTGTTACAATAAAAGTCCGGTCTGATAAATCGAAATCCTGAATTTTCTTCTGGCTAGTCTGGTTGTTCTTGGGCAGCGATTCCTTAGAGTAAATTTTGACAGTGAAGGAACACTGAACAAACGCCAGGTTATATTCACGGTCCTGCCCCGCTCTGTTTGTTATGGAGCTCAAATGATCAGCCAATCTGCTTTGAATATTTTGCATAACTCATCTAGTGCAAAATTTCAAACATCCCTTTTCTGAAAATATGCAGCAAACATCTGATTTCCCTGTGTACGAACTCACAAACGTGTCGTTAAACCCATATGACAACGTTTGTCAGATGTGACACTTTGTTAATTTTATCTAAAGTAATATCTTATCTGTTGCTTGAGCACACAGAAAATCCGTATCTTACCTTCTTGGTAACGACGCACCCTTGTTTTTTCAGTTATTAAGCAGATTGCGCTGGCGATTTACGTGTTAATCTGCCATGGCCAAGCTATGGTAGACGAGAATTGTCTCAGCCGCTCCTTGCAACGAAGAGGGAAATAGATAACAAGCAAACAGGATGGCTAATCTCTGGGATGGGTGTACGAAGGAAAATACATAATATCTGCTACAATTTTTGCGACAATTGAAAGCACACAATAAAAATCAGTAAAACAATGTAACTGATACTGCCGTAGGGAAACAGAGGTCGAGACGAGTCGCCCCATTCTGTTACAGTACTTACTGCTAAAAATATACTTGCAAGTGTGTTTCTTTATATGGGATGGGGTGTCACAGATAGGACCCGCCCCCAGTGCTAAATACTTTAGGGGCGCCTCTGCTAAAAGTAGGCCTATATATCTGCTAGAATTACGAAGTCCTGAAAAGGACTGCTAGCTATGCTAACGATGTTGGGACCTCCTCAGTGCGGTTAAGAAGAACAAAATAATTACAAATAATTTGCTTAAAACAAAATAATTACTAGACCTCACGTTTTTTTTTTTTTTATTTGGACGTGCGCTGTAATATAACCGACGAACTTCGTGTCAAGGTTGAACAGTACGCTAAGAATGAGGCAAAACTCCTTAAAAATGTACCGGACACATAATTTGTTAGCACTTAATGTGTGTACCACTCAGGCATGAGAAGAAAAAATATGGACTCTCATCGTGACGACTTTTCCACAAGAAAAACCCAACACGGGGTCTTTTCTCCAAGTTTTCTCGTCCCCTCCTATCTAAACAGAGACAAAGAGTCAGACCGTAAAAAGTTGCCCTCGCTATCAACTGGACTTTTGTCCTGCCGGGGGAAGAAAGGATCCCCGCCACGTAACATTACTCGGGCACAAGCGATCGTCTCCCGGTGATGCTGTAATCGGGCCCGACCACAAGCTTTGACCTGGGTCAGCCCGACCAAGTGTGACGTAACACTCACTTGGCACAAAGCCGCGAGTTCACGGCAATTACAACCTGAACTAGGGTCAAAGGGGAATGGTTGAATGATGCAATACATCTCCGAGTTCAGAATTCAGTGACCTTGCTGCTCTCTGCACGTAGTTAGATTTTGTTATTTAAATGTAAAAGTTGGCCTGACATTAGTGAAGCAGAACTCAGAGAACACCGATTTTTGTGTGTGTGCCTGTGCCAGAAAGGTGTAGTTGTGGAGAAAAAGAAGAACAAGGTTTTAGTAATATGAATATTGCATCCTTTTGCCGAGACTCGCGTTGTTTAACCTAGACACAAGATCTGTCGGCTATATTAGGGCGCATGTCCAGACAGGGCCGGCCGTAGCCGTTTCGGGACTCAAATTTGACTATTTAGGTGTTCTAAACAGTATTTTCTTGAGTGTCCGATTGACAGAGTGGTTAGAGCGCTGGTCTCCCGCGGCATAGGTGCCGGGTTTAATTCATGGTTTCGTCACGCTCATGTCTACCCAGCTGTAAATGGGTAGCTGAATTTTATCTTGAGATAGGGAAGGAAAAGGCAGCGAGGAAAGGAACTGGACACCCCCATCTCTTGATGCTGGACCTAGTATAGTGAAGTCTCTAACACTTCGCTCCCCTACGGCAGTATCTGCTATGGGACTACCTTTTTTTTTAAACATTTTTCTTACGCATTGATGTAGCCATCTCCTGATATTGCGAGATTAGTCACGAGTTGGTAAGGTTTTTGCCAAAGTCATCTTAATGCGACTACACAAGTTAGCTGAGCGCATATATCCAGAGGCACAGTGTGGATTCCGAGCTGGCAGATCAACAACAGACATGATCTTCTCTCTCCGCCAGCTTCAGGAAAAATCGAGAGAGCAGAAAAGACCATTATATATCGCCTTTATAGACCTCACAAAAGCATTCGACCTGGTTAGTAGGGATGGACTCTTTAAAATCCTCCTGAAAATAGGCTGCCCTTCTAAAATGCTGGAAATGATAAAGTCATTCCATGACGACATGAAGGGAACAGTCCAATATGCTGGAAGCACGTCACAGCCCTTTGATATACGAAGTGGCGTTAAACAAGGCTGTGTTCTGGCTCCGACCCTCTTCGGAATCTTCTTTGCCTTACTCTTGAAACATGCATTCAGAGATGCAACTGAAGGAATATGCCTTCACACTAGGTCAGATGGCCGTCTGTTCAATCTTTCAAGGCTGAAGGCAAAAACAAAAATCAGAAGGGTCACTATAAGAGACTTGTTGTTCGCTGATGTTGCTGCAGTCGTCACTCAAAGCCAACAGGAGCTTCAGAGCTTGATGAATCGCTTCACTAAAGCATGCAAGGACTTTGGCCTCACAATAAGTCTAAAGAAAACGAATGTGCTGAGTCAGGATGTGGGTGCTGCACCAGTTATCACTATCGATAACTATGAATTGACAGTGGTGCACCACTTCACATACCTAGGGTCTACCATCAATGACAAACTCTCACTGGATACAGAAATCGACAGCCGCATTGGCAAAGCTGCAGCTACCTTTGCCCGCCTCACATCGCGTGTTTGGGAAAACTCTAAACTCACAATGAAGACCAAAGCTGCGGTATATAATGCCTGCGTCACCAGCACACTCCTATATGGCAGCGAGACCTGGACGACCTGTGCTAAGCAAGAAAGAAGGCTCAATACCTTCCATTTGCGGTGTCTACGCCGCATCCTCGGCATCTCATGGAAAGATAAAGTGACAAATGTTGAGGTGTTGTCACGTGCTGGCCTTCAAAGTATGTATACGCTGCTTAGACAGCGCAGACTTCGCTGGCTTGGCCATGTTCGCCGCATGGAAGATGGTCGCATCCCAAAAGATATCTTCTACGGGCAATTAGCAGATGGCAAGAGAACAGTTGGGCGACCACAGCTGAGGTTCAAAGATGTGTGCAAGAGAGATATGAGGGCACTGGACATGGATCCAGCAACATGGGAGGATGAAGCTGCCGATCGCACTAAGTGGCGATGCTATTTATGGCACCACCTCAGATTGGGCGAAGAGAGGCTTACACAAGAAGCAGAGATGAGGAGAAAACGTCGAAAGGAGCACCAGGAAAATAAGCAGCTGAGGGCTGCCACCTCAGGGGCGCATTCCCATAGTCAGTTATGACTGAAGGGGCTATTATTATTATTATTATTATTATTATTATTCTTATAGTCACGAGTGCGCAATTTTTGTATACGTTAAAATTTACCTACCGCCCTAATATAACTGACTGGCCTAGTGTCCAGATTGAAAGAAGCTCGCCTCGCCAAAAGGCGACAACATTTTAAATTAAATAATAGCTTACCAGGCAGAAATTGTTTACTGTTTAGTCACTGCAAACTCCCCCCCCCCCCTTTCCACACTACAATTAAATGTAAAACATGACATGTATTTTTTATTATTACACGTTTTTCTTTAACTTGCCTTATATGTCATTCTCGAGTCACCTTCAAATCAAATCTTGCAATCGATTTTTCAATCACTTCCAGATGAGCAATAGCTCTGAAACTTGGCATAGTTGTGTATTCCCGATGACAGTACAATAATCAGTTGTAAAAATAATAAAATTAAAATTAATAATCTTTTTTTTTTTTTGGTATCAGCACGGAAATGGGCGATAATTGCAAATAATCTAGGTGTATTCTTTCCAACAAGATTGTCTCTCTTGAGAGAAATGTTGAAACTTCTCCCACCCCCTCCACACATACACTATCGCACGCGCGTGCACAGACACACAGACATACACACAACTGACAAATACATTTAACAAAATGTAATTTACAACTCTTAGCAACAAACAAACAAAAACAACAACAACAAAATTAACTTTCCGTGTAATATACTGAATAATAAAATCCGCCTCCTGTGCTCTGGACTCGTTTATCGCAAACTGATGATGTCATTAGCGGATCGATTACATTTGACTTAAATTTAACAACAACAACAACAAAATAAGACTAAAAAGAAGAGAATAAAAAATATAAAAAAATATGTTAAGCACACGCTTTTAATGCACTAAAAAGCCACAAATAATTTTTCAAGGAGTTTATAGCTTGCAGTCAAAAATGTAACATCAAATTGACAAAAAGCGTATCTGGAGTTCTCAACCTCTATCTGGCAGTCTGCTTATTTACAGCAGTGGTTTTCCCCATGTGGGTAATGAGTTTCACAAACTGTGAGGTTTGGGGCTGGGGTCATCAAATGGTTGAGAACCACTGGTTCACCTAGTGAACATAGAGCAGTATTAAAATTTTGGGGTCACTGTCAACAATGGTTTGAGAACCACCGGGAAATAGTTTCCTATGCTGTTTTAACATGTTGGGATATCATTGCTGCCAAGGTCTGAGAACCACTGATTTACATTCTTGCTACTCGAGCAGTAAATTCTTTGGAGGATAGTCATGGTCTCAAGGGCTTGAGAACCGCTGACTTACGTTTTGTCGGTCAAGTTGTAAATTCATTAAATAGCTAAATAATTGCAAACATTCTTAAAGTCCTGGTTCCTGTAGAAAATATTCATATAACTGATAACAGCTTAGCTCTTTAATCATCAAACATGGTATGTGATAGAAGTGCAGTATAAACATGTAAAGGACATTCCATGATGAAAAACACATTAATGTCCAATGTGAGACAGGATAAGAAATGTGACTGAAGACACACTTGTCAAGTTTGTAGTCTTGACAAAGAACAATGGAACATATAAGAAATAGAAAGTACAAGGACCACCATGATACTTTCTGCTTGGTTCTATAAGACCCCAAGGAACACGAGGAAGGAAAAACAATGCCCTCTCAAATTTATAAAGGACAAGCAAGGCAAATTGCTTACTGCCCCGAAGGAAGTAATGGAAAGAATATTTCTCAGAACTCCTGGATGGTGAGCATGGTGAAGCATCAGAAATGATAACCACTAGCACAGAAGAGAAAACCAATGATGGTGAAGATGACATAAAGATGGAAGAACTGAAGGCAGTACTGGAGAAAATCAAGATGGGCAAAGCAGCAGGGCATGATGGTATAATACCAGAATTGGTTAAGTACATAGGGGCATTAGGCGACCTATTACTCTTACTGGTCCTACAGGCAGCGTGGTTCAACAAGACCATACCAAAGGATTGGGAGATTGCCATCATAATACCAATTTTCAAAAAGGGTGACAATCGACAATGTGGAAACCATAGAGGCATATCCCTTCTCAGAGTCCCTGGTAAAATCTACTCTAGAATCCTAGAGCAGAGACTCAACGCCTAGCTGAGCCACAACTGGATGAGGTCCAGTGCGGATTCCGAGCAAACCGAAGTACTCAAGACCTAATCTTCACACTCAGACAGCTGAGTGAAAAGGCTCTTGAGTATAAGAGTGAGATCCATCTTTGTTTCATGGATCTGGAAATGGCGTTTGACAGGGTCCACTGGAGCAAACTTTGGGACTGTTTGGCAAGGAAGAACATTCCAGCACCTCTGATTCATGCTATACAGAGCTTCTACAAGTCTTGCAGAAATTATGTGAGGACAGCAAACCATAAGTCAGAAGAGTTCAGGACCACCACTGGTGTAAGACAAGGTGATATCCTTGTAGCAAAGTTAGATTTTGCTAGGGAGGTTATGATGGTATCCTAAAAAAGAATGAAATCCGTGTATGTATTAACCGTGTGAGGTCAAGCACATGTAGGCCCCTGACCCTATAAATGATGATGAATTATTTGCAGGGAACCTAACGCTACCTCCCTAGATCTCACACGGTCACTATTTTGGCTCTAGTGTCTGGTGTATGATGTACCTAGTGTCTAGGGGAGAAATGAAATGATGGTACACAACACAAAAACACTTTAAGTTTCTATGAGGAAGTGAATAAAACCTGTGGTTAAGTTTTTCTTTAAATTTGATAATTTTTTGTACAATTTATTTTGCCTGTCCAGTCATATCGTTTGGACAGGTCTTTGAAAATGAGGACAAGATAATTACATAAAAGATTAACTAAAATTGTGTGGACAATCTGCCCAAATAACTACAAAGTTAATATGTGTCTTTCCTGTTGGAATGTTCACAGCTTACACTTTATTCTTCTAAGAGGGAGAGTCACTGTGTATGAGGGGCTGTATTATCATCATACCCTATCAACTTCTTGAGTATGATTTTAAATATCAGTGTTATTGCAGATACGCCACTGTGCATGTACATAGTTTTCCTCAATAATATAATGTGGGGTAACCACATTTCCTTTTATATATTTTTCTCATCTTTTTCTTTTTAAATATAAATGCTTCAGGCATGTTGAACAGTGTTCCTTGAACACGGAGGCTTAGTAATATACTCTAATACAATAATATTCAAACATAATCATGACAACATACATTAGTTAGATACATTTCAACGTGAGGACTCAACAATGTCTGCTCCCGGCACGTCCTTCACTTTTTCCCACCAGCAGTATCTAACTTTGGTAATGGGATTAAACATATTAAATTCATAAAGCATTCTTACCACAAATCAAGAAATATAAAGAAATGACGCTGACTTTGCAAAGAAATGGCCTCAGTTTCTTCGTCTCCGTCCAGACTGTGAAATACTTATTTAGTTATTTAATTTACTTTTAAATTT